>JAWDGP010007939.1:197500-225000 GCA_033675545.1 Elysia crispata
AAGGGGGCCAGCCTCTAGCAGATACACAGCATTCTTCACACTAAAAACAAAGACATTAATATGTCTAATACATGTAATTCTAACGTAGAAAGATTAAACCCTGCTCCGATGAAGTTTCCATTTAACTAATACAAGAGAAGGTGGCAAATCTCTCGAGCAGATACAAGGCATTCTTCACACTAAAAAAAAAAAAACCAAAACATTAATATGTCTAATACATGTAATTCTAACGTAGAAAGATTACACTCTGTTCCGAAGAAGTTTCCATTTAACTAATACAACAGAGGATTACACTGCGCATGTGGCAAATCTCTTAACGCTCTTTCACGTTCTCTTCAATTCAACCCCTCCCCCCACCCCCAGGCCTTCACGGTGTGGTAAACAACGCCGGGATCCTCATGGCCGCCAACATGGAGGTCTTGTCCTGGGCGGACATCCAGAAGGTGCTCCAGGTGAACCTGCTCGGCGTGATAGCCGTGTACAGGGCCTTCATGCCGCTGCTGAGACAGCGGCGCCGCCACAGGGACACCGCGGCTAGACTCGTCAACGTCTCCAGTAACACAGGTGAGGATCGGAACGGGCTGTGCTTAAAACAGTGTACCAGCGTAGACACCCCAAAGGAATCGGAACAATATATATATATATATATATATATATATATATATATATATATATATATATATATATATATATATATATATATATATATATATATGTGTGTGTGTGTGTGTATATATATTAGCAACTGGATCAGTTCACTATAGTATGATTATATTATGAAAAACCAACAGCAAATGGATAAATAATTACTTAGGGTAGGGGGAAGGGAAGGAGGGAGGGAGGGAGAGAGAGTGAAAGAGAGAGAGAGAGAGAGAGAGAGAGAGAGAGAGAGAGAGAGAGAGAGAGAGAGAGAGAGAGAGAGAGAGAGAGAGAGAGAGAGAGAGAGAGCGCTTAGGACCACTTTAAATTTTACCAATGATCTCTCAGGCATTATTCTAGAAGAAAATCAATCAAAACAAATTCAAAACAACTACATGTTCAACGTACAACCATGTTCTTCCTTTTGTGCAACATTCCAAGCGTCGGCTGTTACACAATTTTACTAAACGCTAAAACATAGCTGCTGCCTAAGCAGTGCAAGCCAAGTAAACTAAAGATGTCCAAAATCCATGCTAACCTCACACAGCAGGGACCTGTTTCCCTGGCGACAAATACAAGCGCCATCTTAGTTCAGTCTGTTTTGCACTTTCCACCTAGAACAAACGCTCCTTTTCACCCCAAAACGACATGTACAGTCCAGTCCACTTATTTCGAAGCCATTCGGATAAAAAAATGACTTCGAATTATTCGAAATCCGATTTATCAGAATCATAGAGAAAGAGAGTTAAAACATGTGGATGACGGATCAGAAATGATGTACAAGTGTGCATGGGGGGGGCTAACCCCTTTCTCTCTTGTAGCCTTATTGCAGACTCTTGCCTGTAACGTAGGTGGGCAAACACACACACACAATCACACACACCAGAATCACTTGCCGCGCGGAGCATAGCACCACATGTAATTTATTTCCCAAGCCTGGACAAGTGCTTTCACTGTGTCAGAATAAAAAAAAAAAAATCACGCCAAAATCGCTTCGAATTAACCGGATCCTTATTTCAAAATTCGAACTAACCGATATTTTTTTTTCTATTAAATCTTAAATAGAGAAATATTTGGTAAAATTAAACGACTTCGAAATATCCAAGAATTCGAACTATCCGGATTCGAATTATTTGGACTCAACTCTTCTATCGACTGATATTTTCTACTCCCCTATGCGCCGCGCCGCACCTCGCTTCCTTCCCCCCCCCCCCCCCCCACAGGCATAGCCCCAGCGTCCCAGATGGGTGCGTACGTGGCGTCTAAGGCAGCGGTGGCCCAGCTCGGGGAAACCTGGCGCTACGAGCTGAGGAGGCTCGGGGTCAGCGTGTCCACCATAGTGCCCAGCGGCTTCAAGACCGGGATCCTCATGTACGACAGGGAGGCTGCGGCCAACAGGTGGTGGAAGGCCGCTAGCCCTGAGGTCCAGGAGTATTTCGGCCGCGGGTGTTTTATCCCACCCCATTCGCGCAAAAGTAAAGAAGCCCCGTTGTTAGTTCATACGTGTTAAATCAAAAAAAAAATAAATAAAAAATAATTACACAGCAATTGATAACAGAGACCAGGGCATATCTTAGGCTTGTTTTATACGGTAGATGACAGAGACCAGGGCATATCTTAGGCTTGTTTTATACGGTAGATAACAGAGACCAGGGCATATCTTAGGCTTGTTTTGTGCGGTAGATATCAGAGACCAGGGTATATCTTAGGCTTGTTTTATACGGTAGATAACAGAGACCAGGGCATATCTTAGGCTTGTTTTATACGGTAGATAACAGAGACCAGGGCATATCTTAGGCTTGTTTTATACGGTAGATAACAGAGACCAGGGCATATCTTAGGCTTGTTTTATACGGTAGATAACAGAGACCAGGGCATATCTTAGGCTTGTTTTGTGCGGTAGATATCAGAGACCAGGGTATATCTTAGGCTTACTTCTAACGACTGGGAGGTGTACAATACAACTTATGCATGCCAAAGAGGATATTTTGATCTTGACAAAATATGTCGTCAGACAGACCAAATCTTTGCATACACAAAAGTGTTATTTTCATTTCCAGAGTAAATAATCAAATTCATTCAAACAGGTTTTACAAAAAAAAAAAAAATAAAATAAATAAATAAATAAATAAAAAAGTCGAACTTTAAATCTATAATTATTAAACTGTGGGCATTCAACTAAAGTGAGGAATCTTGAAAATGTTTATAAATCTTTCCTCCCTCGCTCCCTCCCTCCCCATCTCCCTCTCTCTCACCAGACTACCGCGACTACCTTAACGCAGACATGGATGCAGTTGGGGCATGCATGGTGGACGCTCTTCTGTCGAAGCACCCCCGGCCGTTCTACTACAAGGGTATGCTGGCGCGGTCACTGACGTGGCTGTACCTACACTCCCCAAGCTGTGTCTGGGACCTAATCATGCCTAAAATAGCCGATTTTTATTACTTTCCGGTGAGAGCTCTGGAGGAAGACGGTGTTGGCCAGGGAGAGCAGAGCAACAGCTTAATACATTAAATCTGTTTTTCATTTTGTTTTCTTTCTTTGGACTGGTATTTGCAAAGACAGGGGAGAATGACACCAAAGTGAGGGTCGGCAATAGATAAATGAGAGAGAGGGATATAGACAGCAACAGGTATAGAAAAAAAAAGACTGTGTGTGTGAGAGAGAGACAGAAAGAGACAGAGATAGAAAGAGAGAGAGAGAAAGAGGGAGAGCCCAAGAGCAAAAGAGAGCGAAAGAGCGACAGAAGTACCGGACACATTATAATAAAATGTTCTGAGTGTATAGATATGCGAAGGAATGGCTGTTCAACAAAATCAGAGACAGATCTACATAAAAAGAAATGAATTAAATACAGTCGAGTCTGTTATTTCGAAGTCATTGGGATAAAAAAAGGACTTCGAATTATCGGGATACATAGATAAAAGAGAGTAAAAAAAAATGTGGTTGACAGATCAGTAATGTACTCGGGTGTGTAGGGATTCACACTTGGTCCCTGGGCCTAACCCCTTTCCTTCTCCTACTCCTAGTCTTATTGCAGACTCTTGCCTGTAACATAAGTGGTCGGAACATACACACAGAATTGCTTGCCACACGAGCATAGCATAACTTTCTTTGTTTCACAAGCTAAGAAAGCTGCTTTCAGAATAAAAAAAAAACTCCATCAAGATGGCTTCAAATTAACCGGGTCCTTCTTTCCAACTTCGAGCCAAACCGATAGGTTTTAATAAAGCTTAAAGAGAGAAATATTTGGTAAAATTAATCGACTTTGAAATATCTACAAATTGGAACTAACCGTATTCGAATTATTTGGACTCGACTGTACACAAAATGGGGTAACCAATAGATGCGAGTGTGAGTTTGTGTGTGTGTGTGTGTGAGAGAGAGAAGAGAGAGAGAGAAGAGAGAGAGAGAGAGAGAGAGAGAGAGAGAGAGAGAGAGAGAGAGAGAGAGAGAGAGAGAGAGAGAGAGAGAGAGAGAGAGACTGCACAGGACAATTTGGACACACCGAATCTCAATGAGCCTGCGTCAATCATATCTTAATATTGTGCAAGCCATATTATATTTGAAATGAAGATTAAACAGATTTTTCATTGTTTTGTACTATAAATAATTATATATAAAATATACTTTCCAACTTTGAAATAGTACTTTTAATTCTCATAATAAGTTTTTTTTTTTCTGAGGTTACGATGACCATGTCATCTGTCATTGAAACAAGCACAACAGCAAATAACGCTTATCCAGGTGAAGATAAGTCTTGAAATATATTTGTATTGTTCCTCTCACTTATATTGATCATCAAATACCAGCTTACTAAAACACATGTTGTTTTCATGATCCCATGAGCTTGTGGCATCATAATGTTTTTGACAATTGGTATCTAAAACTGGCATATCCTCTCAGTAATAGTAAGGCAGTGAGAATTAAATTACTTTTTTTTTTAGTATCTGTATTTATTGACATCTTTTTTACCAAAAAACTTAATTCTTCACTAAGTCAACTGGATTTATATCTTCTCGAAAATCCATATGATGTACAGGATAAAGATACTAAAAAAAAAAAAAAATAACATTTTGCCAATTATTTAAACTTTTTATATACCGCCATGACTGCTTAATACCTTGTTTCAGAGCTTCCAGTCTCTCTCTAAACCAGTGCACTTCTCTCTTCTATCTCAAACAAATCTTACGATGGAAAGAAAAACATGGTTTCAGATATTTCCCCCCCTTTTTTTTTGTTTTGCGAACATAATATTTGACATTTCTCTTTTAACCCAAAGTAGCTTAAGGAATAGTTTTTTTAATTCAGGTTGTCCCTTGGAGCTACGGTACGTGTTAGAAAGAATGGCCATTTTTTTTTTTTTCAGTTTAGAACCAAGACCTAAGATTTAAACTACCAAGGACAAAGCAGAAAGATCAAAGTACATACAGTAGAAACCTCTTAATTCAAATTGTATGGGAATGGATTAAACCTTCGAATTAATAGTATTCGAATTACAAAAATGGGTATAACAGAGTCTAAGACTCATGGAGTGAGTGTGTGCTGAGCCTGCAACGAGCAACCCTCCCCCCGTCCCACGTTGCTATCAGTATCAGTACAGATTTACTACTGGTACTTAATTGGTAATGCATCTGTTCCCTTCTTGCTTTGTTAGCGCACTGGCCAGCCTTTCTTGGGCAGTGATTAGCATTGGTTGCTGCTTGAGAGATGCATGTAGTACTTTTGTGATGCCTTATGAGGTGGTATCGACTTTGAATTAAGAGAATCGAATCAGAAATACTTCTAAATACGAGTCCGATTCTAACAAAGCCAAAGAGAAAAAAAAAGCTATCATCTTGCAAAATTCGGTTGATGAGAAATTCGAATAATCAGACTTCGGTTTTGAGGTTTCCACTGTAATAGCCAACGCGAATCTTTCAAAGAATATTCAGAACAAGGGACAATTGTAAACCTTCCTAGCTTTATTTCTTTTCCTTGATATGGTTTTAAATTTTCAAGCATCCATTAATGGCAAAAAAAAAAAATTTTTTTTTAAAGTTCACAGATAATTTAATAATTTATCTATATCAATGCAATTTTTATACATTATTTTCTATCAAATTTTTTCATGTAAAAATCTCACAAGCATACTGCTTGTAAATCCTTCTCCATGGCAGAATGTTCTAGGGAAAGTACTGTTTGTGGTAAAGAAATCATAATAATCAGTAAATAGTTTTTGTGACCACACACTCCTTATACATGAGTTCAATATAGATAGGCTTTAGCCAGGTCACTTATTTGCATTTGGTTTTTCTACTTTTATCTTGCATAATAAATCCCAGAGGGAATTATACAAAAAAAAAATAAAAATAAACAATACTTGCATTTGTATTGTGTTACTTTTATATATTGCAAGTAATTTCTATTGTCATGTATCTGTGTGGTTAAGTCATTGTATTACTTAAAATCGAAAAATCTTAGAGCTAATTATGGGGAAAAAAAAAAAAGGTGAACAACTGTTGCAGGAGATGTGTATAATTGAGCTTTAAAAAAATCTACGACTTGTACAAATCACCTGAGAGATGATTGAGGGTGTATTTTTGAGAGAGATAAAGAGAGAGGGAGAGGGGGAAGAGAGAGAGAGAGAGAGAGAGAGAGATTTATGATGCAAGAACAAGAATTTTGGATTTATTTTAACTCCAAACTCTCACCGTCTGTACTTTACTTAAATATTTTTTTACTGATCAAAATTAACCCACTACAGCTTCTGGAACAAGTAAATACAGTGCACACAACTTGTATCGGCATCGCCTCGTTTTTCCTTAAATCGACATGCTTCACACGTCCGAATTTTTTCCCTATTTGCTGTCTATATAATTGCAGTTCTCTATATCGACAATCTCTCTTCTTTTCTCTTATATAGACATCAATAATAAAGTAGTAGCAGGTAAAAACAGGCCCAATAGCCAAGAAAACGATCTCATTCACGACTTTGTCAGGCTCAAAATTTCTCATGCTGGCGTGTTACATCGCAAAGCAAATGGCAATCCCTTTATATAAAATAGACCTAGGCTTGCACCTGCTGCACAAAGATTGCCTTTGCAGAGCCTGCTGGTTGAATCTAGATTTAGGGCAGGAGGGGAGGGAGGGACTGCGTGTGCGGGTAATTTTGCACATACGGCCGGATGAGCAACAACTGACGACTTTACTTTGTCTTAGTGTCTAGCTTTGTGTGCAGTGAATAAGATTGTTAGGTTACTTTCATTAAACTGCTGCTTGTGTTAGCATTCATATCATTTGTAATCCATTCTGTTCGTGTTCTCCCGACAGATATCAAAGCATTTCCTTACCCTTAAACTATGTAAATAGAGAGGAAAATGGGTAATCATCAAATTTTTCAAAACAAGGGAAGTAACCGAGATTGTTAGGTTACTTTCATTAAACTGCTGCTTCTCTTAGCATTCATATTATTTGTAATCCATTCTGTTTGTGTTCATTTTTCCATATGGGGGGAGGGGAGTGGAAGAGGGGGAAGATTACTCCAAACATTAAAATAAATCTAGCTGAAGTGTTGAGAATATAATACTTGACTACAAACAGTTTTTAAGCCCCTTCATGTCATCGTACACAAGTGGAGCTAAAATTTATTAAAATCTAGTGAACCATTTTTTTCTTTGTTCACTCGTTTGTTTTTTGTAATTTTCTATCTGATCACAATAACGTAAGCTCCTGGTCACAATGTTGCTATCACAGGTGGCCCTCATGTCAATCAACAACGCCCCTATATTTTGTAAACATTGGATGTCCTTTCCATATATAAAAATCTGCAGAAATCTTAAGATATATTTCCACGAAGCAATTTGCGGCCAGCATCATCCTTCCACAATAAGCTCTGAGATTAACGGTACTTTTTTTCTTTCCACTTGCCTCATTTCGTTTGATTCTGCAATCATCAAATTTTGATGACTGACTTAAATCTTTAACCATTACAACTCGCACTAGCCCTCTCATACACCAGGCGATCCACCTAGGGACTCACCAGTCTGGAGCTGACGCATCAGGTGATCAATGAAGCGGGTGTTGTTGGCGAAGAGGCTGCCGCAGGTGGGGCACGCGACCACTTTAGCCTGGGTGTGCGAACGCATGTGTTCTCGTATTTTGTACCAGCTCTTCAAGACTGTCTTACAGCCTGGAGAAAAAAAAACCCAACACAAGTATAATTATTTTGGAAAAAGCCTTCAGAAGAAAAAAAAAGAAGTGAAACTTTCCCATTATCTTGAGGTGTACTTACCAAAAGCAAATGATAATGCAGGGGAAAAAAAATCATGATCACTATGTCTTGTTTTTATAGCTTTAGGGAAATACTTTATATGTAGAGAGAGATAAACACATATCCATTCTTGTTTAAAAAAAAATTGTTCCCTTATGTTCTCTTTAGACCTGATTATGTTTTGCTTAGGTAATACAACTCAAATCTCTCAACCACTCCCATCCTACTGTCACAACATAATAGTCGTATTATCCTCCTATAATGCCATCTCTGAACAGCTAACATAAGTGCCACAGTTTGAAATATGACGAACTGAGAGTAAAGCTCAACAAAGATGTAGACTTCTTTTGGAAAAAAAAAAACACAGTTGAAAAAAGTGTGGGCGAACGGGAAAATCCTTCACATGCCTTCAGATTTTAAAAAATTAGATTAACTCAGTATTAGATTCTGCAAACAATCCTAAGCTTTTTGCTTTTGTATTTGAAGTTTCTATCTAGTTTGGATCAAAAGTTATGGAGTTTTAAAATCACTTGCTTGAGAAAGTGTTGTTTTGAGGAAATGGCCTGTTACATACTTTTTTTCGTTGAAACCGTTAACACTTCAAATTTGATCTGAAATGGTTTAGCAAAATCATTCACTTCAAAAGGCTAGATAATTCAGAAGCAAATAAAACTAAGCAGAGTGATAAGTTAAATGAATGGAAATTCTAAAGAAATTAAGTTTCTATGTTCGAACTTGGACTTGAAAATCAACCTAAAATAGGTATACCTAAAAACTAGATGGAGCGCCATCTGAAGGAATTTTTCCATGCGCTCAGGCAAATATTGATCTAAGTATTCCATAATTTTTACTTACCCTCCCATTTACAAACAATAGGCCCCTTTGATCTTCTGTCTTTCGGTATTTCCTTGCTGTGGTGTGCCCATGCGCACAGGCAAATATTGATCTAAGTATTCCATAATTTTTACTTACCCTCCCATTTACAAACAATAGGCCCCTTTGATCTTCTGTCTTTCGGTATTTCCTCGCTGTGGTGTGCCCATGCGCACAGGCAAATATTGATCTAAGTATTCCATAATTTTGACTTACCCTCCCATTTACAAACAATAGGCCCCTTTGATCTTCTGTCTTTCGGTATTTCCTCGCTGTGGTGTGCCACATGAGAGTAAAAGATGTATGGATTGTCGTAAACCATCTGTAGGAAAGTGATGCTAATCATAATCATTTTCAATTGTGAAAGAAAAAAAAAAAGAATTTTTTTTAATCACAACATATCTTTAAGATGAAACAAACAAACTATGAAATAAAATTTAACTCATTGTGTGCCAATCGACGATGTATCGTCGATATAGTGAGCCGCAGCTGTGCCAATCGACGATGTATCGTCGATATAAGTACCAATGTTTTTCTCGCCATTGGTAGCCCGGTCCTGAAACTTTTTAAGCTTCCTATGAGAGATAACTCTAAATATATAATAAGTCATAGTTACACAAAAATAAGCCAAACTGGAACCCAATTTCCAATGCATCCTCTAAAGACAATATGCACAGTAAAAATGGCCTGGCACAACCGTGGAAAACGCTCTGGCACACAATGAGTTAAACAAAGAAATAAGTCTTCAGATTGCTACAGATTAAATTAAATTAGAGAATTGATTTATATCATATCCCTCAGCTAAGCAGAGCAAATTTAGTAACACAAAAGGCAACTGACATGGTGTTTTATATAAGTTTTGCATTGATCATGTCTCTTTGAAAGCGCTTGACATTTTGAAAAGTGTATTTGTCTTAGCTTCTCAATGCTGAAAACTGCATGAGTTTATTACAAATTAGAGAAAAGGATGATTGGTTTCGTCTTTTTTTATCAATAGAATAATGTGGCAAAGAAGAAGTTTCATGTCATAAGAAATGATATTTAAAATAAAGCCCTAAAGCTAACGTCTCACAGATCCATTAATAACTGGCTCAATTAGATAGATAATTTGAAAGGGTACATCTAACAAAAAAGTTGTTTTGTAAAGACAACTTGTTTTGCTTAATGCATATTTTTTTCCATCCATGAGAGAGGAGGAAAGTAATATTTATTTTCAGTCAATAAAGGGCAACAAACAAACAAAAGTGTAATCAAGAAATGTTTTCCTCTTCAAATTCCTCGTTACGGTTTATCTTGACTTTATACTATACCTGTTCCTTGCTACAGGAATGACTACCGCGGATCTAAGTTCTTTCACGGGAAAAAAAAACATTAGCATAATGCTAAAAAAAAAATCAAATGACTTTGAACGTACGTTACAGTCCTGCCAGCGACACATGAGCTTCTCGGGCAGCTCTGGAATCATGTTGCGAGAGAGTGAGCCAAGGCCACACGGTTCCATCCCGTCTACCTTCTGAATGTGTCGGCCGAGGAACTTGAGGTACTGGTGGAATGTGTGGTAGTACACATGCCTGGCAAAGTCTTCCACTTTCCCCTCAATCTGGCTGTGGCAGTCTCGCCACTGACAGTAGAAGATGAACTCCTCTATTTGTAGTGGGAATTAAGAATTGAAAGGAGTGATTTTTGGTTCAGTTTTAAACATTCAATTGTGAATCATGCAAATTTTAGTTTTACAATGACATACTTTGAACATATGCTCTTATCTTTTCTAGTGTTTCTGTATTTCCATTTAAACAAGTTTTAGGTTGATTTGCTTTGAACATATGTTCTTTACCTTCTCTAGTGTCTCTGTATTTCCATTTTAATGGTTGCTTTCTTTTTTTTTTATCGGACATGTTGATAAGTACTTCAGTAGATCACATGCATGCACAAAACTCTGTTAAACCCAAATTCATGGCTAAACTGTTGGTTAAATACTCAATTATCCCTTCACAGTCTTTATATATATTTTTCACACCAGATATAATTTGAAAGAAAAAGGATAGTTTATTGTTCCTTGGTTTGCAGCTGTAAAAAAAAATTAAGAAAAAAAAAAATGTATATAAATATATATATATATATATATATATACACATATATAACATATATACATATTATTAGCAACTCTCTACAAACCTTCCCCTAGCTCAGCTTTAGGACCCAGATGTTGTGTGTACGCTCGGCGGTGGAGGCCAACATGGTGGTTGAACTCGTTCATGCTAGACGATTGATGGGTACAGTCGCACCATTCACAAACATAGCAGAAGTCTGTGTCCACAGCTTTCCGCAAAACTTTCTTGCTTTTCTTCGGTTCAGCACTGGCCAAATCGTTAACTGGCATGATGTTCTCCTGGTCAAGTTCCCTGGGGAGAAAGCCTATAATGTAGCCAATCCTAGACGGATGCACCAACTGGAGCAATAGTGACAACAACATTGTATTAGGCAGTAATACAGCCTTTTCATAAAAGATTGAATTGTGAGGAGTTTGATAATGTCTGACTAAATTTGAAAGACAATATCTGTTACTTTTTTGTTTTATTTTGTTTGTATCTTTGTGGAGGGTGCTTTTTTTTTTAATTCTTGCATATATATCATCTTGGTGATAAAACATTGATTTGGAAAAAAAATCATTAAAAAAAAAAATCATGCATAACATTTAAGCAATATAAATTTCACATTGATATAGAATCAAGTATTTAATAATGGTAGGCGTTCAAGGTGAATCAGGCACAATTTACAAAAAGTTTTAAATTAGGATGACCATCTTAACACAGTACAGTAATCGCTAAAGTCTTTTTCTCGATCTCGGTGCACATCTCCAAAAAATCATATCTTTATAACTCTGAATTAAAAAAAAACTTCTCATTCATAAAACGTGCTTTGTGAGAAAACTCCATGAAAGGAAATTGGTTCAGGGAAAAAATTTTGATTGCAAAGCTGTGCAGCTTGTGACGTAAAGTTGGTTATCACAATCAAATTTAAAAAAAAAAATCTAACTTCCCAGTCATAATCGCCCCTAAAGTAACCCAGCCTCTATACTGTAGAGAACCGTAGTTTTCCTCCACTGACTTCCTACCGGGTGGAATCGTATGTGTAGCTCACTCTTCCCTAGCCTGCTCGCCCACATCGTATCTACAGACTAATCCGTAATTTGAGGAATAAAATTGCTAGATCTAGATTGACCACCTCCTTAGATGCACTGTTTTTGTTCCAGCCCTGCTTTAAAATATTGATGATCATGTTCTCAGACTAGGGAAGTGATCTAGATATATTATGACTGTAACATCATTGTCTAGCGTATTGATTTGTAAAATCTCTTTAAAGAAAACGAAAGGCACTCTAGTGTAGACGTCCTGTTTAGACCATTAATTTCAAGGAATAGGCCTCAGTTGACCATGTATGTGTTTACTTTTTAAGTCCATATAATCTATCATTTAGTAAAGCAGACTATATAGACTATAAAAAATGAAAACAAGATAAACTTCAAAACTTTTATAAATACGGAGGCTGAGGCAGTGGGACTTAAAATAAACTGGGTTTTAAAACGTCAGAGTGATTAACATTATATGATCTAGAAATGTATACATTTCAAGATTTTAAACTAGATCTAGAGACCAAGTATTTTAAGACAGTACCTTTGAGACCATGCTGGCATGGCAGGAGTTGAAAACTTGGCAAGCCCTTTTAGTCAACTCAAGAAATCTAATGTAAGATCTGATTTTAAATTCTTGATCAGATCAGAAACCATAAAGCTAGATCTAGATCTAGATCTTCATGGTCAAAATCTAGCTAGATCTAGCGACCTGATCTATACCTAGACTCTAGATCTAATTCTAAAAATCTAATCTAATCTGATAAGTATCTATTCTAGATCTAGGCCTAGATCTCGATCTAGATCTAGATCTAGAAAGTCTAGAATCTAGATCTCGATCTAGAATTCTAGATCTAGATCAAGACGACAAGAGAGCTAATTTCTTCATCAATATCATTCATGTATACGAATGATTCTAGATCTAGTCTCTAGATCATTTCATTTGTTAGATTCGTTTCGTTGTGAATCGGTGGACCTAGCCAATTTTTTTTAGATTATAATTCTTAATCTACATCTAGAGAATCTAGACCAAGATATGATATGAACTCCTTTCAAAATAGTCCGTTCTCCTTCGAAGCTTGAATTTTTTGCATTTAAAGACGCGGCAAAGGTGGGAGTTAACTCTGGACAAAATTGCCTCATGAAAATTTTCATCTTCAACTCCCTTCTACCACAACATCGAAACGAAATTTCCGGAGGTTTTTTTTTTTTAATCGCTTGAATGATCAATAAACATTCAAATATTCATTTTGAATCTGAACAATCTTGAATAATGAACTTAATTTGAACAATCTAGGGTGTCGTGTGTCTTTCGTAGTATCTAGTTTTTTTTGTATGCCCCCCTCATATTTGCCTCATAATTAAATGAGTGCCGAGTCAAACTTATCTAGACTTGCTAGTGTACATATATATCTATATATATATATATATACATATATATATATATATATATATATATATATATATATATTATAGTCAGAAATATTTACACAAGATTATATAACATGAAGCCATTTAGGCAGCGATAGGGAGAGATGGGGAGAGAGAGAGAGAGAAAGAGAGAGAGAGAGAGAGAGAGAGAGAGAGAGAGAGAGAGAGAGAGAGAGAGAGAGAGAGAGAGAGAGAGAGAGAGAGAGAGAGAGAGAGAGAGAGAGAGAGAGAGAGAGAATCACAAGCAGACCGAGTGGGAGACGAAAATTGGGATAAAAAGCTCGACATCGACATCTCTAATTATTCACATTTTGCACTGTTTCAGCTGAAGAGATGCGCACGAAAAACAATTTCAATGGTGTGGTCATATTTTGATACTGATTTTTTTTTTTTTTTGTTTGTTTGTTTCTGTTTTGTTAATTTGCAGCTATTTTTTTTATTTTCAAGCAAAAGATAGTTACTGTACAAATCAGTCAAAATAAAATGTTGAAACACTTTTATACCCTTATTCATTATTAAACAAACATCCTTGAGCTTGAAGATCTTTATGTGTGTGTATGAAAACAAAAACACTTTCAGTTTTTATGATCATAATTATACGATACGTATAAATATTATGATTATAAGATATGTATCATTCTCATTCAAATGATAGGTGTAGGTTAATTCAGGCCGAATTTTCCCTCATTAGCAGAAAGTGCACCCTCGCTAGAAAAATTCACAAATTAACCAATTGATTTAATTATTCCTAATCATTTCTTAACCAATGCAGCTCTTTTAGAGCCTTAATCTGTGGCTATAAAGTGTCCATAGAAAAGATAAGGTGAAGCAAGACTCAAATACCTTTCAATGCGGTAACAGCCATTTTGTTTTCATCATTCTCTATAGAAAAATGACCAAAATGTCAAAACAATTTTTTTGGGTGCGTTTCAAGCTGAAACCAATGCAGCTCTTTTAGAGCCTTAATCTGTGGCTATAAAGTGTCCCTAGAAAAGATAAGGTGAAGCAAGATCTAAATACCTTTCAACGCGTTGTCAACCATTTTGCTTTCATCATTCTCTATAGAAAAATGACCAAAATGTCAAAAGAATTTTTTTTGGGTGCGTTTCAAGCTGAAGAATCGCCAAATGTTCGGCTTTTGGCACCGAAATAACCTGGCAACTAACTCTGCTCTTCAGCGTACTTTGCTGCTCCTATAATAATTATCTTTGCCTGCTTGCGCTACGATGTTTAGGGAACTCAATTATCGTCAGGCCGAGACTGGAAGGCTTTAGGCACTAATTAACTCAACTAAAGACTTGATGTCCAATAGCGTCTCTGCCACAGGTTTGCTAGTCCCATGCAAACACTTGTGTTACAGTTTACTTTTCAATTTAACAGTCGCGGACAAACGAAAATTCTTCAAATTCGAAGGTTGCAAAAATGTGCTTTAGGCACTAATTAACTCAACTAAAGACTTGATGTCCAATAGCGTCTCTGCCACAGGTTTGCTAGTCCCATGCAAACACTTGTTACAGTTTACTTTTCAATTTAATGGTCGCGAACAAACGAAAATTCTTCAAATTCGAAGGTTGCAAAAATGTGCTTTAGGCACTAATTAACTCAACTAAAGACTTGATGTCCAAAAGAGTCTCTGCCACAGGTTTGCTAGTCCCATGTAAATACTTGTTACAGTTTACTTTTCAATTTAACGGTCGCGGACAAACGAAAATTCTTCAAATTCGAAGGTTGCAAAAATGTGCTTTAGGCACTAATTAACTCAACTAAAGACTTGATGTCCAAAAGAGTCTCTGCCACAGGTTTGCTAGTCCCATGCAAACACTTGTTACAGTTTACTTTTCAATTTAACGGTCGCGGACAAACGAAAATTCTTCAAATTCGAAGGTTGCAAAAATGTGCTTTAGGCACTAATTAACTCAACTAAAGACTTGATGTCCAAAAGAGTCTCTGCCACAGGTTTGCTAGTCCCATGCAAACACTTGTTATAGTTTACTTTTCAATTTAATGGTCGCGAACAAACGAAAATTCTTCAAATTCGAAGGTTGCAAAAATGTGCTTTAGGCACTAATTAACTCAACTAAAGACTTGATGTCCAAAAGAGTCTCTGCCACAGGTTTGCTAGTCCCATGTAAACACTTGTTACAGTTTACTTTTCAATTTAACGGTCGCGGACAAACGAAAATTCTTCAAATTCGAAGGTTGCAAAAATGTGCTTTAGGCACTAATTAACTCTACTAAAGACTTGATGTCCAAAAGAGTCTCTGCCACAGGTTTGCTAGTCCCATGCAAACACTTGTTACAGTTTACTTTTCAATTTAATGGTCGCGGACAAACGAAAATTCTTCAAATTCGAAGGTTGCAAAAATGTGCTTTAGGCACTAATTACCTCAACTAAAGACTTGATGTCCAAAAGAGTCTCTGCCACAGGTTTGCTAGTCCCATGCAAACACTTGTGTTACAGTTAATTTTCAATTTAACGGTCGCGAACAAAAGAAAATTCTCCGAATTCGAAGGTTGCAAAAATTGTGTTCAAGAATTTTTTTCAAAACTAAATGTCTCAACAATAAGTCCGATAGTCAATTTTGGCAACATGTTGTTTCTAAAATAATGAGTTACAGGTCAATAAACATCTTACTTACTTAATCTTTTGTGGTGGAAACGTTGATCAAGGAAAGTGGCTTGCTCAATTTTTTTTGTTCTCCATATCTAATTTTCTATCACAGCTAGTAGGACTCAGCCGATTTTAAAAGCGACAGAATCCTAATTTTACATTGATGACGTGTACAAAATATCTCAATTTCTGCCAATATTGGGCTTGGTTAATTGTACACACAGCCCTCAATAACTTTGTATCATATCTTGAAATGTTTCCTACCTTCTTTCAGCTGCAATAATATTATTGTCGATTTCTATTGTGCACATTTATAATCCAGGGGAGCTTTGGGCGTGCATTTTTCGGGCTGCTTGTGTATCTTTTTTTTTATACCCGTGAAATATATCCGAACTTATTTTGACCAGATACCGTCCGCTGTTTTATACAGCCTGCTCCCGCTTGATGAGGTCATTATCAACAAACCCACAGCAGCCTTTTAATTATTTTATCGGCTTCTTTGTGTTTGGCCTGTGCCTTGTTCTACATTATATTTGTTGGCTACCCTTAGGTGCTATATAAATATCTGCAACAAGATGGTGGACATAACTTGTCCGGCACGGCCTTGACCTGACAAAAATTGCGTCTTGAGACCAATTCTTCCTCCTCGCAATCCCTATGATACCAAGGTTGGATCCTGCATATCAAACCCTATCTTTGGCTTGACGGAAAGCCGCTCTTTCTTAGTAAGATTCCTCGAGAAATTTCCCCACTTCCTACAGATTTGCTTGTCAGAATCATGCAATTTTTAGAGCTCTCATACGTGATAGTGATGGGTCAATTATTGAAAAAGTCACTATTGTGTGTCGCATTATGCAACTTCAAAGAAAAAAAAAAACTAGAGCCCGTGTATAAGTGACGGGTTCCATGAGAAGAAATGGGGACAAGGATTAAAAAAGCATATTCTAAGATATTTCTATTTCATGTTTAACTGAAATTTCCGAAGCCCAACTCATTGGTGTTGGCTTTCAGAAGACCAATAATAAACATGAAGACCAATATTTCCTTTCCTCAACTAAGCCCTGCTCTGATTTTTTTTTCTTTAAAGTCTCTTACGAAGGCGCTCTACTTGCTTTCTCGATAAAATTTTCATTGCGACCTACATGCGATATTTTCCGAATGGCTATTTATTTTTTTTCTTTAAAATTGCACCTCTAAATTTTTTAGTCGCACTTGGCAAATAAGCCATCTTCCATATTCGTTTTTGAGTTTTCTTTCCGTGTTGTAAAAACTCTCTGTGTTTTTCTCCATTCTTTCCTGTTCTTTTTATCTGTCTATCTGTCTTTATTTCTCTACACTCTCTTTCTCTCTCACTCTCCACAATACATTTACGAAATTCTTTCTTTCACTTCTGATCCTAAAATTCTTAAATCTAAAGGAACTACCTACCTTCGTTATCTTTTCTTCATAAAGGGACTTTAATGTACCACTGTTTCACATTGTACAGAAAGAGGGCAAGATGTTACCAAAGGGAAGCAATAGCTTTAAAGCGGAAGGCATCTTAAGTTTCGCAGTTGCTTCCCTTATAAACTTCTTGGAAAGAGTTAAAATGTCGAGACTGTCAGTGTGTCGATCAGTTTTAACGCCCTTATTTATCTTTTTGGATCTTTTCTGTAGACGTTGGCTTTCCGATATAGTAAAGCAAGGCTGGCTAGATAAGAAACGACCTAAGATATCTATGGCCGAGCCATGATCGCAATCAGGACCTTGTACATCTCGAAGATGTATTGCACTAGAGTAAGCAATTTTTGCGAGGAATTTATTTAAAAAGTGTTGTTAAAAAACGCTGGAAAAAATCCAATTAAATTTCAAGGATGGAGGATTAATAATAAAGTTACTATGACTTTTCGCAAATCGAAATAATATAGAGTCAGATCTAGCATTTACGCTTGTCAAGCAATGTTTTAAGAGTCGAAAAATCAAAATTATACATCTGACGATGAGTATGGGTTAAATTGATAGATCTACGAGGAAAGGACGTGAAACTGTTAAGAGAATAAGTACTATCTAATTAGATATGGCTATGTAGATCATTCCATTCAAATCAGAGTAGCTCACCAATTTTTTACTGGTATATATTACAAAAATATAAAAAAATCGGTGGTGATCATGGGCAACAAAAATATCCTCTACTCCTAACCACCTTCTAACATTGTTGCCTTGTCTCCATTTGTTCTTTAAATCTAGAAATATGTCTACGCAAATTCCCATGAGCCTGTACGAGGAGAAAAATTTCCAGCGTCAAATAGACTTAAACCTGTATCTAAAAATCCAACTCAGCATCGTAGATCTAAATCTATAGCCTACCACCCAAAATGCCATTTTATGTGGATCTTGGCCTAGACCTAGAATTTAGAAAGAATACTAGTGACTCACTTAGAAAATGAAAATTCTTCAATTAAATCCAGTGCTCTTATATTACATTTAGATTATAAACTGACTCAGATTCAGAATAACCAGATGAAGGATTCGTCCACAAATCGGTTGGGTAGTCTTTTCAAATCTTGATTCTATACACCAATAATTATTGTGGTTATTATACTACTATACAGCATTGGAGAGTCGTCTAAACTTTATGGTAGGAAATAATTATACATCCGGTCAAAGAGAAACTTCGGCGACGATAAACTGAAAATGACGTAGGCCTATTTCATTTTCATTTTGTAATTACAATGAAAAGGGAAAATTAAAAATTAGGATATGAATGCAAAAGATGATAAAACCATGTGTAAAAAAATAATAACTTTTGCAAACATCGTAAACACCAGAAACAAAGAAAATAAACAAAAAAACAAAACAAAAAGATGTTTACGTTATATTGTTTTCACACACAAAGGACAAGTGTCGCGGATTTCAAACAGATATTTCTATTGGTCATCGGCACTGAGTGCGATTGTTACACAGCTTCCACACATTCTTATACCTGTCATAAGCATGGAGTCCAAGTACTGTAGAGCCTCCACACATTCTTATACCTGTCTTAGGGATGGGGTAAAAGTACTGTAGAGCCTCCACACATTCTTATACCTGTCATGAGCATGGGGTCCAAGTATTGTAAAGCTTCCACACATTCTTATACTTGTCAGCATGGGGTCCAAATACTGTAGAGTCTCAACACATTCTTATACCTGTCATAGGGATGATGTCCAAGTATTGCAAAAGCTCCTACACATTCTTATACCGGTCATAGGCATGAGGTCCAAGTATTGTAAAGCTCCTACACATTCTTATACTGATCATAGGCAAGAGGTCCAAGTATTGTAAAGCTCCTACACATTCTTATACCTGTCATAGGCATGAGGTCCAGGTATTGTAAAGCTCCTACACATTCTTATACCTGTCATAGGGATGAGGTCCAGGTATTGTAAAGTTCCTACACATTCTTATACCTGTCATAGGCAGGAGGTGCAAGTACTGTAAAGCCTCCACACATTCTTATACCTGTCACAAGCAAGGGGTCCAAGTACTGTAAAGCCTCCACACATTCTTATACCTGTCATATGCAAGAGGTCCAAGTATTGTAAAGCCTCCACACAGTCTTATACCTGTCATAGGCATGAGGTCTAAGTATTGTAAAGCTCCTACACATTCTTATACCTGTCATAGGCAGGAGGTGCACGTGTTGGATCTCTATCCTACATATCTATGTACACCTGGCAGGTGGTACACCTGTTGTTAAGTCCCTAAATATTCTTAAACCTGTCATAGATACCAGGGAACAGTCTTTAAAGCTCCTACACATTCTTACATCTGTCATGGGCACTAAGATCAAGTGTCATAATAACTATAGCGATTTCAAATATATATATATATATATACATAATTTTTTTTTAAACTTTCGCGAGTATGCCTTGCTTCAGGTGACGAAAGGGGGTGGGACGCGCTTGATGAGCTGAGGATTAGTCAATGCCTGATTTTTTTTCTATTCCTTTAGGAAACTAGACACCTCTGTCTGTCTCTCTCTCTCTCTCTCTCTCTCTCTCTCTCTCTCTCTCTCTCTCTCTCTCTCTCTCTCTCTCTCTCTCTCACACACTCTCTCTCCTTTTTTTGTCTTAAAAAAACAACAACAAAAACACCAAAAAAAAAACAAACAAAAAAAAACAAAAAAAACAACAACTAAACAACAAGAACCAAACGTTAATCTGATAATAATCACAAGAGACTCGATGCATTCTTTCATTTTATTTTATTTTTATAACCGGCACCATCGATAACGAATAAAACTAAAACAGCGCATGTCGTCAAAATGATTTAACAAACCATGCAATAAGTAGCTTGATACCATTCTTTTCTTACTCATCGCTCTCTTTTCTTCACCACTTTAAAAAACAAAAGTATGAAAATAAAACAGTTTAATACCCTCTATATCCACACGCCACTATCACACAGCCAAAGTGCAAAAATAATTTTTTTTTACATGTGTTTAACATGGACTTAGTACATGACCTGCTTAACATTTAACATCTCTCTGAAAGTACCACACGCAAGCGCACACTTAAGTAATAATTTTTTTTATTGATGCTTAACGCAAACACATTTCAAAGACAAGCCATGGAAGATGTTCGTTGTAAAACTTCCATAAATAATACATGTGTTTTAAAATCAAAAAGCCTAAAAATAGTTAGGTTTTCTCTGAGGCTGACTGTGAGATCTCTCTCTCTCTCTCTCTCTCTCTCTCTCTCTCTCTCTCTCTCTCTCTCTCTCTCTCTCTCTCTCTCTCTCTCTCTCTCTCTCTCTCTCTCTCTCTCTCTCTCTCTCTCTCTCTCTCTCTCTCTCTCTCTCAATCTCTCCCTCTTTCTCTCCTCTACATGACACAGACAAATTACAATATATTACTTCTGTAATAATTATAGTTCATTGCTCATATCAAGGGAATAATAATAATAATAATAATAATAATAATAATAATAATAATAATAATAATAATAATAATAATAATAATAATAATAATAATAATAATAAACACAGCTTGGGAAACGATCAGGACAAACAAAGAAATGACCGCTAACAATCAGTCTCGAGCTAGACTGCCTCAGTCTTTCAGCTCACGACGTCATCAAAACATCGACAGGTTGGCGGGAATGTGTTGGAAACTCCGATTTAATTAAAAAAAAAAAATGCGTTTTGGCGCTAAAAAAACCTTTTCAATATTACTATAACCAAAAATTATATAGAGGCAGCAACGTTAGTGGGTGAGAGACAAATATTATTTAAAAAAAAAATATGTAAACCAGAGGAAACCAAAATTTAGGCCCTGGTCAATTATTATTCTTTACTCTTTCATATAATGTCTTCTATCTTTTTTTTCTGTTTATAGCAGATAATGGTTTAACGGAAACTTGATAAGGCGCGGGATTTGCTCTGGTCCCACCAACTACGTCCAATCAGGTTTTTCTCTCTTTTGGTTCAGTTGGTACAAGTTCAAATCCTCTCCTTTCATTTTCCACACATTACATACATGTAAAATTATATCTGTTGCAGCAAAACTAGCTGGAGTTTCCAAGACAAACCCACAATGGATGTTGGGCCATCGATACAGTAAGACAACACTGGTCAAGGGAGGGGAAAATACCATAAACTAATTAAAAACAACAAACTGAACTCAATTTCTATTCCCCCTCCTGTACATTGAAACAAGCAACTTCGTGTTATATATTTTTCTAGTTTATTATAGTAATCACCGCTGCTAGTTTTATCCAGCAATTTCTATAAATTTCTACCACAGGTTCACGTAGGCTGATGATTTAAGACAATATATCACTTTTGTGGCATGTACCATTTTGACTTCGAAGCTATGCTATCAATGGCCATGTAACACACACGAATCCTATCTAAAGCGCTAATAATGAGTACAAAGAAATAAAAAAAAAATATATTAGTGTTTTGATCCTTTCAAAATAACTTAGGCTTTTCCCCTCCAACACACGGCGAAAATATAAGACAAAAACAAAACAAAACATCCAGACAAAGATGTGAAGGAAGGGTTTGGGGGGCTTGGCGAGATCCGAGACTTAATGAGCTCTGGGCAAACTTGGTCTTAACTCGTTCAGATAATGATCACATTGCATGGTCACGGCGGAAGGGTTAGTGTTATAACGCAAAGGGTTAAACAAAACCGGCAAAGGACAAAGAGAGGTAGTTTCTACTTTCTACTGACCGTCTGCATGATAATGACTGGTTGTCTTGTGACATCCATAGCATCATGATACTGACTGGTTGTCTTGACGTTTTAGTCGTGTTCGAAGCTCTGAGTACCCTGTGCATGGTTGACTTTTTACAGAAGAGGTCCTGTTTGAAAACATCACATTAAGTAGATTCTTTTTTTTTTTTTTTTCGAATTATCGAATACATCTGGGTCTCAAGGTCAAGCAAATTAAAAAAAAAAACAAAAAAACTACAAGTCAAAGACCACGCATCTCGCATTTGAATCGCTAACTTCTATGTTAAAATCCGCATGTCTTCACATACTATATCGCAAACACTAAAACTGAGGAGGAAATAAAAGGAAAGGAGGTAGCACTCCATCCACTTAAAAAAAAAAGCCCAAAACCCTAAATAGCGATCCCTGAAGCAATCTCCTTCATATAATTAAACATAAATCCATTACCATAAAATCAGTAAAACAATAGAAAGACTAGATCTAGCTTTCTCAGTTCCTCCTGTACGCCGAGAGCTTATATCAAAAACTTGAAGTCAAGACCAAGTCCAGAGCTAGACAGACTCCCTACAACGAGAATGATGTGTCCGGATCTCTAGCCAGCGGAAGCCCCCCTCAGGTTAACCTCATCCACCCCCCGTGGCCCCGCCCCTGCGCGGTGGTCTGTAACATGCGCCGCCACTGGTGTCTCCCATCAGAGGGTTGTAGTCTGCGGACAGAGAGAGAGAGAGAGAGAATCACGTGTACATAAAGAGATCTGGGATTCACAAAGGCATGGGCAAAAATAACATGTATCTAGAATTTCTCTGTGGGAAACCGATTCATTTCCTTCACCGGGCTTGCCTTTTGTTAGAGACTAACGATGAAAGGGAGGACTTTTCCGTTATGATTTCCCCCCCCCTCCCCCATCTCTAACTGTACGCCGCTCTCTCGTGACCACCAAGAGTATTGTTGTGTGTTTCTGATGGGGCCATCTTCTTCCTTATCTCCCTCTGATCCATGTATCCTCTCTCATCTCCCTCTGGTCCATGTCTCCACTCTTATCTTCCTTTTGACCCATGTCTTCTTTCTTAGCTCCCTTTGATCCACGTCTTCTTTCTTATCCTCCTTTGATCCATGTCTCCTCTCTTATCTCCCTCTGATCCATATATAAAAACCATCTGCTCACCAGCCAACCCCCCAGATCAGCATCCTCTATGGCAGAGTGTGAGCCTAACCATGAAACACCAGTCTTCAACTGCCTAGTGCCTCGACCTATGACCTGACACCAGCCGGTAAAAAATTCTTACCAACGAGCTGATGCTGATGTCATCCACAGATTAATTTTAAAAAAAAAAAAAAAGAAAAAGAAAAAGTTCTACGCCTTCTGACACTCATACAAGAGAGATGCTAAATTGAAAAAAAAAAAAAAAAAAAAAAAGGCGCTGGAAAACAACAACAACAACAACGACATCTGATAACATCGAACTTGTTAGTTGGTGAGTTGGTTTTTGATCTTACACTCTCTCCAGGCGAATCAACTTTTACGTCAGCAATTAGTGAACAGGGCTGGAAGATGCAACTGATTACTTCATCCTCAGACGCAGGCACTAAGTTCAATGTCGTTGCGACCTCTACAACTACAACGACTGCTACTTTGGCTCCTTCGGGTAGAGCTGGTTGGGTGAGATCCCAAACCACTACCACCAGACAGCCCAGCCAGGATTCGAACCCTGTATTTCCGTATAGCAAGCCCAAGCGCTTATTCGCACGCCACCTTCAGGCTCAATGGCACATCAAACCGTCTTAGTGTCAATCTCAGCATAGGCGGTGACCGCACTACGGTAATGCGGTGACCGCACTACGGTAATGCGGTGACCGCACTACGGTAATGCGGTGACCGCACTATGGTAATGCGGTGACCGCACTATGGTAATGCGGTGACTCCACTATGGTAATGCGGTGACTCCACTTTGGTAATGTCTAAAATCCATCAAGGCTTGCGTCAAACACAGCGCACGATTAAGGGAAGGTCGTTTCTCTCTGATCAGCGAAAAGTGGTATTTTGTTTTGTTTTTGTTTTTTTTTCTGAGGCAATCCGCCATGCGTGTAACCACGCGTTCCCGTGGCGCCAGAAGACCTTTCGGCAAAATACTGTCATTTCCGCACATCTGTCTCCGCAAACTCGCGGCCGATCAGACTTTTTTGATCGCCGTACGCTATTTTTAGACGGTACCTTACGGAATAACCCGATTAAATTAATGATTGACTACCATCGACTTCTTTTTAACTTCCGGATGAAAATTGGCAGGGCGTTATGTGCAGCGGGACTAAAAAACAGGACTTAAAAGTATTGTTTTTTGGGGGGCATCTGAAATTCAAAATTAAATAAACTTAAAAAGAAAGCTTGAAATAAAATTGCTAAAACTGTCGTGTAACATTATTATCTCTGCTATTTTCATTATTGCTGAAGTTTTTTTTTTTTGTTTTCTGTTGCAGTTGCTGTTAAAGAATTTTCTACCACTGCTGCTAACCCCCAGCGTCACCACTATGACGCCTACTACCATAACTACTACTGCTATTGCTGCTACTATTTCTACTTCTTCTAAAACTTCTTCTAATGCTACTACTAATTCTGCTACATTAACTACTACTATTTCTACTGCTACTAGTACTACTACTACTGCTGCTGCTGTTAATACAACTACAATGCAACTTCTATCACTACTCTTACTACTACTGCTACTACTACTACTACTACTACTACTACTACTACTACTACTACTACTACTACTACTACTACTACCACCACCACTACTACTACTACTACTACTACTACTACTACTACTACTACTACTACTACTACTACTACTTCCACTACTACTACTACTACTACTACTACTACTAGCAAGTACTACTACTACTACTACTACTTTCTTCTACTACTACTACTACTACTACTAATACTACTACTACTACTACTACGTACTACTACTACTACCACCACTGCTACTTCTACTACTAATACTACTACTACTACTACTACTACTACCACCACCACTACTACTACTACTACTACTACTACTACTACTACTACTACTACTACTACTACTACTACTGCTACTACTACTACTACTACTACTTCTTCTTTTTCTACTACTACTTCTATTACACACACTACTACTACTACTACTACTACTACTACTACTACTACTACTACTACTACTACTACTACTACTACTACTACTACTACTACTACCACACCCACAGCTTGGGAAAGATAATGTGAGATACTCCTCTCTAGCTTTCTCTAGGCATTTATCCGTATCTCTCATCCGTCTCACGTCCGGTACGATCGATCAATCTCATTTTCTCTTTTCCTCCACATGTTCTCTTTCCTCCGTCTTTTGTCTGCGCCTATTACTCTTTTATCCTTATTCCACTCACACTCATCCAGTTTTCCTCCCCTCTTTTTGTGTGCTCGTCTGCCTGTCTCTCGTTCTCTCACTCTCTCTCTGTTTATCTATCTGTCTATTTCTGTCTCTCCCGCTCCCTCTCTCTCTGTCTGTCTGTCCATCCATCCATAACGCACTGCTTTCATCACAAGTTATATTCTATCTATTTCTACCTTCCAAACAGCGAATCATTCTTCTTTTGACAAAGATAAATTGGCAAGATTGTCTGACTTCCATTCACCACAAGTCACAGACCTTTCTGAAAGAAAGAAGGTCACATAACCAATTTGATTCAGAACCCTCCCCCCCCCCCCCCTCCCCCCACAACCCTCCTTACCCAATCATCATCATCCCGTTATTTTACTGCTTATGCTGCTCCTCCTACTACTCCTACTCCTACACTACTATTACTACTACTACTACTACTACTACTACTACTACTACTACTACTACTACTACTACTACTACTACTACTACTACTACTACTACTACTGCTACTACTACTACTACTACCACCTACTACTACTACTACCACTGCTACTACTACTACTACTACTGCTATTGCTGCTTCTACTACTACTACTACTACTACTACTACTACTACTACTACTACTACTACTACACCACTCAACTGCTACTACTTTACTACTACTACTACTGCTACCTACTTTACCACCACCACCAATTACTACTACTACTACTACTACTACTACTACTACTACTACTACTACAACCACCACCACCACCACCAACTACTTCTACTACAATTATTTCTACCACCACCACCTACTGCTACACCACCTACTACTACTTTGCTACTACCACTACTATAACAACACTACTACTACTACTACTAATTCTACTTCTACTACTACTACTACTACTACTACTACTACTACTACTACTACTACTACTACTACTACTACTACTACTACTACTACTACTACTACTACTACTTCCACCTTCACTACTTCTGCCGCTGCTGCTTATCGCCACTAACATTAAGAGTGCTATTTAAACCGTTATAAAATAAGTATTTATTCTTATTTTTTGTTCACTTTTTTAAATACATACTAGAGCTGTATATAGACATACATCAATATTTGCATTGAAAAAAAAAAAGAAATTATTTAAGTAGGTGTATTAAAAAAAACAACAGCCTATGCCAGCAACAAGGGATCTATCAAAGTCTTACTAAAAGTTTCATCAATAATTCACAGGACTGGCCAGTGAGGCCCAAACAACTCCTGAACTCTAGCAGGGGGGGGGGGGGAGGAGGGAGAGAGAGAGAGAGAGAGAGAGAGAGAGAGAGAGAGAGAGAGAGAGAGAGAGAGAGAGAGAGAGAGAGAGAGAGAGAGAGAGAGAGAGAGAAAACCCTCTTTGATCAGGTTACTGGCCTTTCTCTGATTTTCTATGGGCCATTCACGACGTTGAAGTTGTCTCTCTTTGTGTGCGAGTCCCATAGCATTCAAATGCCTTTTGCTAAGTCACTATCGAAGTAGGAAAACTTCCTCATTATTCATCTTTTCCTTCCATGACATTTCAGTTATTCACCTGTAGCACGACTTTTCTCTGACCTCTAGTAGTTTGTTTTTTTTGCATTAAGTTTTTAATTGCGTAGCACCCACATCGATACAGTAAAACTGACCAGACATATTGACGGCTCAGTTTTCATTTGTTCTATGGCCACATGAACGTAGTTTTGAGAAAATGGCTTTAAAATTTCAATTCACCTTATTCTTATGATGCTGAATATAGAAAAAAATGTGAGAAAACTTGTCCCATCTTTCTTGACTGTTGGTTCTAAAATTAACAGGGCATAGAGATAATACTTTTAGGGCACGGAAATTGACCCTAGGCAGAATTTTAGTGAAACTGGACATAGAACAAAATTTAAAGTGAACTGTGGTGTCGATATGCTTTCAGAAATTTC
>JAWDGP010007939.1:230000-232500 GCA_033675545.1 Elysia crispata
CCCCTTTCCATAAAACACCAGTTTGTTGTCCGTTGTCATGGCAACAGATGATTGGGGAAATGAAATCATTAAGTTTATGAAACAATAGAATTTGTTTTTTAAACATTGCCGCCCCGCACGCGGCCGTCTAGCGAAGGCCGTAATTGCCCCAGCTAAACATGGCGACCGAGGAGTCGCGGTACACGGTAAGAGCCAAGGGTAATAACTCTTATCGAATATAGGGTCGATTCTAATCTCGTAACTGCGGCGCAGGAACAAAAGACAAAGATGGTGGTCATTTGAGAGGGCGTGATTATCTCCCTTTGTCTGTAGGTGTGCAAGTCGGAGACAGCAGTAATCTCATCGTGTGTGTGTGTGTGTGTGCGTGTGCGTGTTTGTATACATAACTTGCGGTTCCGTAATTGCAAAATGGATACTGCTGTTCTGCTGTAGACATTTTTCATATTGTCCATCTCTTGTCCAATCGAAGCCATAGTCACGTGGTCTGATGGTAGACTAAAGGAAATAGATTTAAGCGGTATAAGTGCGAAATACGCTCTGGAAACGCTCGCACTATAATTATTTACTTATTGCACTATTTATTAACTGAGCTATGACAATGTACACTAAAGTATGGCCTCGCACAAGGCTTGAAACAAAGCTTGAGTAAAAGGCCTTGAGGATGTGAAAATCTCGTGCTACGAAGTGGCTGGGTGATTTAAGAGCGAGCACTCAAGATACTGAGCAAGTGTTTTCTGTTTGCAGCTGACCTGGGAACAGCTTTCTTTGTAATCCGTGGGCTAAAGCCACGAGAAAATAATATTACGCCAGTCTAAAGGAAGTCAGCGTCAGCAGCAATGGTGCAGCGGAACAAAAGTGAACATTTAAAAGAGATTTCACGCCATTTCAGAGAAATACCTTGCAGTTGAGAGAATAAATACAGAAGCAGTTCAAACGACAGGTGGAGTAACAATGAGAACTATGTAATATATTAGAACTGATATTAATATTAACCTATAATTCAAGTTCGAGTTTAAAAAGGGCAGTGGGGGGAGGGGGGCGCTCAAACTATAGTTTCGAAGAAATTCACCGCAGGATTTTAGACTGGCCAATGTGACCACCAAACTAGGCTGTAGGTAGCTGGAGAAGATTACCTTCGCCCCCGTCCGTATCCTTGGTCAAGATGAAAATGCGGACCTGTCGTGACTAGGAGCTACTGGCGTCTCCCTCGCGTCTGACTTCGTCGAAAACATTTCCACCGATAACCAGACTTTAATAACCAGACGACAAGTACCTGCGTCCCCCCAACGCTGTAAATAGAACCTAAGTAATAACAAAGGAGAGGAAAATGCCAGGGGCTGGAGTCCACACGATGAGCTCAGCTAGGATAGATTTATCAGTCCGAAATATCTTATAATTATAATCGAGGTGAATAATGTCTGTTTCTTCAGCACAGAAAATATTTCAACCCGAGCCTTTTGTTGATGCTTAAATAAGACATCTCCTCCGATGAAATGTTTCTTGGCCTTATTCAGTTTCGGCCATTCTTGAACAATGATAACAACCATCACGTGATCCGGAATGAACGAGAGAGAGAGAGAGAGAGAGAGAGAGAGAGAGAGAGAGAGAGAGAGAGAGAGAGAGAGAGAGAGAGAGAGAGAGAGAGAGAGAGAGAGAGAGAGAGAGAGAGAGAGAGAGGGGAGGGGGTGAGAGAATCGTGGAGACCTGTGGAACAGGAATAGCTCCTCAACCAGTCGCGCTGTGCCGTACCACGTCTGCGGCCTGACGGTGGTCACTTGGTCTTGACCAGCTTAGCAGCTCCGATCCGAGTGAGATTATCTCTACGTCACGTGGTCTAGTAATCTGTGTTTTGCCAGATTTCCGCTCCCTCCTCAAGCTTTAACTTGGGTCGAAGTTCGTTCGGTTGAAAATTTAATTTTCTAAATTTTGGTGAGGAGATATTTTATGACGCTCTTTTTGCTAAAAAAAAAAAGTACTTATAAAAATGAATAAAAAATAGAACCAAATCCGCAACAACTCAAAAAAAGAAAAAAAAAAAAAAAAGAAAATTAAAACAGGTAGCAACAAAGACTAAAATACAAAAACTGTGACAAAAAACATAAGTAAAATTAACTAACATTTATAACAAAAAAATAAAAAAAAAATGAGACCAGTCGAATCGGTTTATGTCGCAATTCTTTCACAAGAAAAAGATAATTATTAAAACGGAAATCGAATTCTTTTTCCATATAATTCCCATAAAATTGCACTCTGTTTACACACAAAATGTGCCATGTTTGATATCCAGAACCTCAAACAGTAAAGGCGTAAAAAAAAAAAAACAACCAACAAACCATCAATCAAAAGTAATCATCTGCCGACGTTAGGTTTTCGATTGGTTAGAATCTATCTCTGGGCAGTCTCTCCGAGTGGACTGGAAAATTATGAACTCGACCCACTTTCTACAGTTCAAGAGAAAAGACAAGGGTTGATACATTCTTTAGGCTTACTGGATCACCCG
>JAWDGP010007939.1:235000-247500 GCA_033675545.1 Elysia crispata
GCTAGCTAACAGGGGTATCAGGCCCTCAGGCTCTGGATGTTCTTTTTTTACTCCTGCGATATAAAGGCAGTCCATTCCCCGCAGGTTGTCTGCGAAGTCACGTGATCTACCAGGGTCGACTTATGGCGTTTATTTAGTTTCTTTCCCCCAAAGTTTTTCCGAAATTTTTTTTTTTTTTTTTTGAGTCAAAGGAAGAGTTTTCGATGGTGTCCTTCTTACTCTTGTGACTTTTGCCAGTGGAAAAAGTACAAAAGTAAAGAATTGCGCCACCGTCTCATTCTGGCACTTGTGACTTTTCCCAGTGGAAAAAGTACAAAAGTAAAGAATTGCGCCACCGCCTCATTCTGGCACTTGTGACTTTTCCAGTAAAAAGAAAAAGTACAGAAGTAAAGTGCGCCATTGTCTCATTCAGGCACTTGTGACTTTTCCAAGTGAAAAAGGCACAGAAGTAAAGAAGTGCGCCATTGTCTCATTCTGGCACTTGTGACTTTTCCAAGTGAAAAAAGTACAGACGAAAAGAAGTGCGTCATTGTCTCATTCTGGCACTTGTAACTTTTCCAGTAAAAAAAAAGTACAGAAGTAAAGTGCGTCATTGTCTCATTCTGGCACGTGTGACTTTTCCCAATGAAAAGATATACGTCATCCCATCTTCTCCTTTTTTTGTATTAATTTTGTGACTTTTCCAAAAGAAATATGCCAGTATTTATTTCTTGTACTTACGGCCTTTCCAAAGAAGAAGCATGTCACTGCCAGGACCTATCTGCCGTAAGATTTTAATAAAGTCGGTCAGTGAGTTTTTGTTTTCTTTAATAAAGAAATACGTACATATTTCTTTCCTCGACCAAAAACCAGTCCAGAAGAGGCAATGATTAGCTCAAACGGTGCTGGGTTTCGTGCTTTTCTATCTCTTATCTCGTTAACTTCGAGATTTAACCTTTCTCAGCTCATACTATAAGCTTCTTCCGTGATCTCGAAGTTTTCTCATCGGCCTCTAAGTATCTCTCGGTGACATATCTTGACCCGCTGATGAGGTCAAAGCTTCTCTAATGGGAGGGTGATATGAAAAAAACAAATAGAAGGGGGTCGCGTTTCTAAGATATATACATTACAATGGTGAAAAATGGGAGTTAAATATAAAAGATATGCATAGCAATGAGGGAGGGGGGAGGAATGTTGCAATTATACGATATACATTACATGGGGAAAAATAGATTGCTAGCCGTGGCAAATGTCACCGAAATCTCATTAACCTTCAACAGATTAGTTTTCTTGAGCAATATGTTCATTAGTATATAATTACTTGGATTACTTTCACCTATCGCGGTGCAATGGAGAGCTTGAAAAGAGCCCGAGGCTTGGAAACCCTGTACCAGAAACTGCAGTCGGAAAGGCCAAAGTCTGCTTGTTAATCTGTTCGAAGCGGTGCAAGCAGGCAAAATAAACCATACACTATACCGGTGTAAAAAAAATAATCCCAAAGGCAAAGATTAACAAAACAAAAACAACAACAACAACAAGAACCAAAAAGTTTCAAGGATTTATCATTTCACCAGGCCAGGGCAGACCTGGAGATATTGCGTCAGTGCAGGCGATATTGCAAACTTCAGGCGAGTTTTCCTTCCTGCCAGACTCTGAACACGACGCTCGTTAGTCTCTGATTGAGTTCACGCGACTCATATGACTATTTCCTTCAGGCGCTTCTTGGACCAGCGCTTTGAATTATGCTTTATAATTTAATCAAAAAGATATATTACAAAAAAAAAAGGAAACAGAGGTGGAAAAACTAAACAAAAGGGCAAACCAGCCTAACCTGAAATAACAAGATCTAAAAACAGTAAAAAAAAAAAAAAATGATGAGAAAAATCTCAACAAACTTTAGAAAAAAGTCGGAATAAAATAAAAAGCGATGTCAAACACAGCCCTAACAAGGTTGTACTGGTGATGGACTGTGGTAGATCTGTAGTGTGTGAGGGCGACACTGGCCACAGTCCACATGTTGTGACGCTATCTTTTGATCCAGGTTTTGCTGAACACAACGCAAGCTCCAAGCCAGATTTTGTAACGCAGCTAATAATAATAATAATAATAATAATAATAATAATAATAATAATAATAATAATAATAATAATAATAATAAAAACAATTTACGTTGAGTACATTTTGGGCAACGAATGTAAATCAGGTTTAGTAAAGTCTAGTGACAAAAAACAGCACTAAGGAAAAGTTTTTGTTAAAACCTAAACATGAAAAGGATGTTTATAGGTTTGACGAAATTACAAACAGGCAAGTGAAAAACTGTGTAAGGCATCATTCAATAAAATCTGGCAACTTTTACTAACGACCACCGGAAGTGATCTGAAAAAAAATAAAAATCGAACAATTGCGCAAGCGTTGGAGGCAGCGATTGACAGACAAGAGGAATAAAGACAAATGGAGCACGAGGCAGCTCCGCTTACTAGATGTCTACTCTATTCTATTCTGGCTCTGCTCTATGGCGGAACACCGGCCAGTTAAGGCGAATCGCTTGCCCAGCAGATTCAGGGAGACTAGGCGGGAAACAGGAGCCGCGCCGCGTTAATTGGTCTACGAGGAGCGCAGGCGTGTGGCCGGGGGGGAGGCACGAAACTGACCCTGGTCACCTTAACACCGACACATTCCCTGGGACGGTTCGGGATTGATGGGAGCCCGGGGACGCTGTATCGTTGCTGTCATCGGATCTTCCCGTTTTCTCGAGGAATAGGGCGAGGCAGAGCAGAGCGCGCAGGGGCGCGGGGTGTCGCACTCTAGTCTTGATTGATAGCTCATTGGTTTTGAAACAAGTCTGCCGGACTACAAAGTCATTGAGGGCCTTTTACATAATTTTTACAAAGGGCAGTCGTGAACTACTCAAAATTAACCCGGGAAAATAAACATTTTGGAAGCTCTAAACCTTTTAGACTTTCCGTTGATTCTTACGCGATTATAGCACTGTAGGAGAGGCGTTTAAAACACATGCACGAAAAGTAATAACAAAAGTTTGGGTTTTACATGGAGAACTGTTACCTGATCACCTAAAGCCTCTCCACTTTAAACCGTGCACGACTCAAGGTCAAGGCCACTGGTGGTTGGTGTCAACGTTTTGTGAGTGGTTATCTACCATGCCTACCATCACAGCTATAATTAAAAGCCTGAAATGGCCATCACTGGACATTTTTAGTCCACGCAGATTTCAAAGGAATCAACAACAGTTATTGGAGATCTAAAAAACAAAAAAAAATGAAAATAAATTTACAATTCTTTAAAGTCTGACAATGACTTATTTAACGGTCCTTTGAAAAACAAACAAAACAAAAACAAACAAACGAATAAACAAACAAACAAGCAAGCAAACAAACTAGAAAAGACAAAACAAAGAATCCAAAGTTAACAAAACGGAAAAGATGAATATTTTTTTCAAAAAATTAAAAATGTTAAGACAAGCCCATACACTTTCAGAGTCAATTCAGAAAATGAAACAAAAGTTTTTGTCGTTCTGTCGAGTAGAGGATTAAACAGCATCTCCACTTATTCAGTGTCAGTTAAGAGAAAAAGGGGGCGGGGGAACTAAACAAAAGAAAAAAAAAACATAAACAAAGACAAAAAAACAACAACAAAAAAAACATGGAGACAATCAGACGAAAGTATGGGCTCAATCACATGTCGCCAGTTTCTGTCTTGTTTGATGTTTCTTCTGCAGTAGAGCGTAAAGAAACGCCATGACAGTTTCATTGTAGGGAGAGGGATTTTTTATTACAGATGTTACGATCAACGTAAAACAATCTAAAATGAACTTTCTATGCGGCCGGTAGTTTATAAATTTCTACATTGCGATCAACGTAAAACAATCTAAAATGATTTTTTTTTTTTATGCGGCAGGTAGTTAATGAATTGTCTACCTTACGATCAACGTATAACAACCTAAAATGAATTTTTTTTGCGGCAGGTAGTTTATGAATTGTCTACCTTGCGATCAACGTAAAACAATCTAAAATGATTTTTTTTTTTTTATGCGGCAGGTAGTTTATGAATTGTCTACCTTACGATCAACGTAAAACAATCTATAATGAACTTTTTTTTATGCGGCACGTAGTTTATGAATTGTCTACCTTGCGATCAACGTAAAACAATCTAAAATAAATTTTGTATGCGGCAGGTAGCTTATAAATTGTGTACCTTGCGATCAACGCAAAACAATCTGAAATAAATTTTTTATGCGGCAGGTAAATCATGAATTGTCTTACCTTACGATCAACGTAAAACAATCTAAAATAATTTTTTTATGCGCCAGGTGGTTCATAAATTGTCTACCTTGCGATCAACATAAAACAATCTAAAATGAATTTTTTTTTAATGCGGCAAGAGTTTATAAATTGTCTACCTTACGATCAACGTAAAACAATCTAAAATGAACTTTTTTTAATGCGGCACGTAGTTTATGAATTGTCTACCTTACGATCAACGTAAAACAATCTAAAATGAACTTTTTTTTATGCGGCAGGTAGTTTATGAATTGTCTACCTTACGATCAACGTAAAACAATCTAAAATGAACTTTTTTTTATGCGGCAGGTAGTTTATGAATTGTCTACCTTACGATCAACGCGGCAGGTAGTTTATAAATTGTCTAAAACGAACTTTTTTTTATGCGGCAGGTAGTTTATGAATTGTCTACGTACATCAACGTCAATCTAAAATCAACGCGGCAGGTAGTTTATAAATTGTCTACCATACGATCAACGCGGCAGGTAGTTTATAAATTGTCTACCATACGATCAACGCGGCAGGTAGTTTATAAATTGTCTACCATACGATCAACGCGGCAGGTAGTTTATAAATTGTCTACCTTGCGATCAACATAAAACAATCTAAAATGAATTTTTTTTTAATGCGGCAAGAGTTTATAAATTGTCTACCATACGATCAACGCGGCAGGTAGTTTAAAAAATATGACTACCGCCCCTTTTATCTAGAAAGATCAGAAGATCAGAACGAGAAAATGGCTCGATTTTTCAAAACAAGTCTTACATAGGCGAGACCGGTCAGAACAGTCTGCGTTGGAGGCCGATTAACTTTGAAAACAAAAAGGTAGAAAGACACACAAAAAAAAAAAAAAAAAAAATAGAGAAAAAAAACAACAACAACAAAAAACCCACCGGGGAAAGACATTAGTTCACAACAAATCACGCCTCCTTCCGGTCCCAGAATGCTCCCTTTTCCCGGGCCGCACCCGATTCAGAACGAGGCAAATTTCCGGTGGAAAAGGCACGCTGGGTAATGAATGATGGATTACCCAGTGATCGAGATTTGTCCCAATACTGAGGTCCAACTGGTTATCGCACCGGACGTGTCGCCATCGCGTGCATGCGCTGCGCACCCGAAACAGAGTTCCACTTGTTCTGTCATTCTCTCAAGGACAAGGTAAGCGTATGCTGGACTTCCTTGGGAGCCGTTCGAAACTGCAAGTTTCGATATTTCTACAGTCATAGTCCTTATATTTATGAACTGTTTAGTTTCACCCTAAACTTAAACGGTGTCTAAACTTATTTTGTTTACTGCCTACAACGAAAGGACTCTTGAATATAATTTCTGCAAAACGCTAAAACTGAAACAAAAATTTATAAACTGCAACGTCTGATCAGCCTATTTGTGGTATCAAGCACTATCGCCATTTGACCTACCTCTTCAACTACTACCACCATGGTATCATTGCAACACTAACAACAGCGACTAGTTTTACTGCTGCTGCTGCTGCTGCTGCTGCTGCTACTACTACTACTACTACTACTACTACTACCGCTACTACTACTACTACTACTACTACTACTACTACTACTACTACTACTACTACTACTACTACTACTACTACTACTACTACTACTACTACCACAACTACTACTACTACTACTACTACTACTACTACTACTACTACTACTACTACTACTACTACTACTACTACTACTACTACTACTACTACTACTACTACTACTACTACTACTACTACTACTACTACTACTACTACTACTACTACTACTACTACTGCTACTACTACCACTACTACTACTACTACTACTACTACTACTACTACTACTACTACTACTACTACTACTACTACTACTACTACTACTACTACTACTACTATTATTATTACATTCCTATTACTATCACTATCACCTCTATCTGGTGTTTTTACTTCAATCCAGTACAATTATCTTCCTTTTTTCACGACTCTGTCACCTAAATGTTCCCAGCAAGCCCTGTATAACCAGCATTTAGTGCGAGCCTGGGTTGTTTATACCCCATCGAGGAACACCTGGTTATCCTCAGTCACCTCAATGATTACCCGACGGAGCCGGAAACAATATTCGCTTAACGCCCTGGGAACGGCACTTTGGAGCACCGTTACGACAGCATGCAATTCAAAATGTTGATCCTTGACTGACAAAAACAAGGAAAATCTTCTTCGAACATGGCCATGGCGGTAGATTGGGGAATCCTGAACGGCGCTGTGCGACCTATAGAGATTTTTATAAGGGCTGGTAACGGGCGGCAACTGTCACACAAATCACAGGGGGTCAGTGGCTATTGCTGCTGAGATTCTGCAAGAGTACAGGCAGAGTGGACACTGCCCATTACAAGATCCTGGTGAAAAGGCACCAGGCCTGGGACATTGGCAGTTAAGGGCAAAAAGATAACTTAATCTTTACTCCATATAATATACATACATATCTATGGAATTCCAAAAGTTACAAATTTTCAGACAGGCAAAATAAAAGAAAGCGACAAAAACATAGACGCAGCTTAATAAATTTTAAGCAAAAAAGAAGTAGAGTTCCAAAAAAAAATTTAATAGAAAAACGGCTGAACGACAAAATAAGTGAACGGTAAAAAGGGAGATGAAATGGAAAAGTTGATAAAATATATGAAAAAACATAAATCGACAAAGAATTTAACACACCAAAAAAATTTAAAAAAAAAAAAAAAACGAAAAAAAAAAACGGTAAGAAAGATAATAATACAATGAAAAAAAAATGAACAAGAGATAAGAACATAAAAAAATGCGGCCATAAGAGAGAAGTTAAGTAATGAAAACCAAAACGGATGAAGAAACAAGACATGAGGAAACAGAAAGTGACAAATAGAGAAACAAGACAAGAAAGCGAGAGAGCGAGTAAGAGTGAAAAAATGAGGCGGAGGGAAAGAGGGCTGTAAGGGTTAAAAAAAAAAAAAAACACAGAAAGAAGGAAAAAGACAAAGGTAAAATGAACTTATTCAAAGACAACGGTAAAAACAGAAAGAAAGACGGATAAACATAAAAGCAGACAAGAATAGAGAAGACAGACTTCCAGAAAACTAGAAGCGCAGAGAGGGACGCAAAGCAAGGCAAGGCAGACTGGGCAGGACAGAGTCACCTCTAGGTAGTAAAACAAGGGCCGTAACTCGTTAGCTTTCAACTAGTTATCGGACCTGAATGACTTCCACACGTTATGCACCCATTTATCGTCTGCTGCAGAAAGGTACAGATATGTTGCCACCCGTAACAGCACACCAGCTGCTGTAGCTAGTGAATATAACGATCCTTCCTTTCCAGTTAGATGTGCACTTTTACAATCGAGTACTAGAAAATAGTAAGAATCACCTATACCACATCTCTAATCGACCGAAAAAGGTAGAAGAAGGAGAGGAAGAAGAAGAAGAAGAAGAAGAAGAAGAAGAAGAAGAAGAAGAAGAAGAAGAAGAAGAAGAAGAAGAAGAAGAAGAAGAAGAAGAAGAAGAAAAATGATAACTTCAAGATTAAGCGTTTACTCACTTGTCATGACAGATGTGACTTACATATAAGTATCAATTTTTTATTCTTCATGTGTCGCACAGCCATAACATCGTTCAACTTAGCAGAAGTCGTAGTTGCGGTAGCAGCAGCAGTAGTAGTAGTAGTAGTTGTAGCAGTAGTAGTAGTAGCAGCAGCAGCAGCAGTAGTAGTAGTAGTAGTAGTAGTAGTAGTAGTAGTAGTAGTAGTAGTAGTAGTAGTAGTAGTAGTAGTAGTAGTAGTAGTAGTAGTAGTAGTAGTAGTAGTAGCAGGAGGAGGAGGAGGAGGAGGAGGAGGTGTAAAAGAAGTAATAGCAGCAACAGCGTTATTAATTAGTCGAAACATGAAATTTGAGAAAATATGAGACTGGGAAACTGAGAGGAATCGAACTGAAAGAGGCAGCTGGAGGCATAATGAAGCCGAGGCTAGAAGCCCAGATCTCTAGGGATCGACTCACCGCGGCAGTTAACCCACCAGTGATAATTAAACATCACGGCGTGAGCAATTAAAGCCACACGACGCGCAAAGATCACACGGGCTAGAAAATCATTCAATGGCAAATTTCAAATTATATCCTCTAGATTTACCACGCTCGAGAAGTCGCCCCCGCGCATGTTATGTCAGTTAGATCCTCCTCTTAGTCAACCTAATCTTCGTCATATTTTTGATAACTTCATCACAATCATTTTTACATTATCCTCTTCCTCCTCCTCAGCCTCATCACCATTATCATCAAAATGATCATCATCATAGCAATCATCATCATCATCATCATCATCATCATCATCATCATTATTAATATTATCATTATCATCATCATCATCATCATCATCATCATCATCATCATCATAATAAACACCGTATTTTTACATGAGTTCACTGTCGCCTTAAATATTAAAGTTTTAAAGACTTGAAAAAAAAAGGTAGCATAGATTTTCGAGAAAAGGACAATTTATAAAGTTAGGTTTCTTTGGTGTGCCCAAACTCTACGTCAGTGCCCTTAGAAATAAAGAAACATGGAAAATATTTCACAACAAAAGAAAGAGAATGATTTATGGCATTTGTGCCAAGAAAGTGGAATTTTCTCCGATCCAAAAAAAAAAAAAAGGAAAGCAGAGGAATTTGCGTTTTATTCATTTATTTACGACATTTTTTTTCTCCGCTGAAACTCTCACGATTTTCCTGATGTCGTGAACTTCGCTGGAAGAAATGTGAAAATCACGTGGAGCAGAAATGGAAAAAGAAACAAAAACAAAAAAAAAAATAACAAAAAAAAAAACCACTGTTTTTTTTTAGCATTACTATTTTCAAAGATGTTTTCTGTGCCGTTTAATTTTTTTGTTATGCGTGGGCGTGTGTGTGTGCGTGTGGAGGAAACCCAGTTTCTATGTTTTGCGCATTATCAGTTATAAAATTAATAAATAGAACATGCTGTAATTAAAAAAAAATATGAAAATTTTGCTAATCTCCCCAGCCTTTACTGCACGAGATATCGAGGTAGAAAGTGGACACAACCCATAATGCATTAGCCTAACAAAAATATTGAAATAACAATCTCTTTCTTTTTTTTTTCTTAATTTTTGATAATCCAAATATACACACTAGGTGTGTAAGGTGCCCTAACTAGGTCATTCGTAATGACAGAAAGGGATAGGAGCATGTAGCGGCTAAACATTGCACTTCCGCAGTCACATGACATCGTCTAGATCTAGGTCTAGCTTTGAGCGCTGAGTGCTGATCCTCTTTCAACATGGCGGGGCGCCTGGTTACCGCCAGGTGCGCAGAGAATGAGACAGAAAACAATACCCCTGGATGAAGTGAAGTGATTGGGATGGTGAAAATTGTTGTTTCGTTATGAGCGTTCACAAAGATCTTCTAATAGATTGATAAAAATAATGTTAACCGTTGTCCAGATTTTGTGTATCAAAGAGTCAGGCGCTGCTTCGTCTCTTGCGTGTTTCGGGTGGTCGTCAGATAGCGCACTTGCTCTGACAGGGCAGCAATTCGGCTTTGCCGGTGAAATCACACCAATATCTACTTTGCCTCTTTATATGTTTGAAAGACTTTAAAAAATTTGATAAAAAAAAAACAAAAACAACAAAAAACAAGCAAACCATTGCCTCATTCAAATAAGACTAGTTAGCTTATTTTGTGAATAAGTCAATCTCTAAAAGATCGTTTTGTGAATATGTCAATCTCTAAAAAGTCGTTTTATGAATATGTCAATCTCTAAAAGATAATTTTGTGAATATGTCAATCTCTAAAAGATCATTTTCAACGCTCACTATCGTGACTTATTAAAGGCACTTTTTTTTTTTTTTACCGGACCCCACAGCTTCATAATATGGGTGAAGAAGAATCTTCAAAATTAAAGTTACAGATTATGGAACTGAAGTAAAAAAATTAGCTGTTTTCAAGGTATTGATGAGCGATTAAAAAAAAAAAAGAAAAACATGTTTGAAAGCAATTGCTTTTGGTCTTGGACTAACATGATAAGGAGGTGGGTTCTACTCAAATATTACAAGCGGTCTGTTTGTGGAGCTTGGCGATCTTCTGCTTTCAGGTTCGAACTGCAAGCGGCGCGGAAAAAAAATTTCACCGTTTTATTTTGAATTTCGAGACAAACCGTTTGATGCGCAATGCGCGGATCTCGTGTGGAAAGCAAAAACAAAGTAAAGAGAGATTTCATGGTAAAGATTGAAATGACCTGCCCTGAAATGGCATATTTATTGCAGAGTGCTAGGCAAGGAGAAAGTGAAAAATGTTTCTCTACCAGGCCACATTCTAAACTTGTTCCGCTACAGGAAAGAAAAGTCTAAAGTTATATCACTACCAGACCACATTCTAAAAAATAGTCTAAAGTTGTACCACTGCCAGACCAGATTCTAAACGTGTTCCACTACAAAACAAAAGTCTGAAGTTGTATCATTACCAGACCAGATTCTAAACTTGTTCCACTACAAAACAACAGTCTAAAGTTGTTTCTCTACCAGACCAGATTCTAAACTTGTTCCACTACAAAACAACAGTCTAAAGTTGTTTCTCTACCAGACCAGATTCTAAACTTGTTCCACTACAAAACAAAAGTCTAAAGTTGTTTCTCTACCAGACCAGATTCTAAACTTGTTCCACTACAAAACAACAGTCTAAAGTTGTTTCTCTACCAGACCAGATTCTATACTTGTTCCACTACAAAACAACAGTCTAAAGTTGTTTCTCTACCAGACCAGATTCTAAACTTGTTCCACTACAAAACAACAGTCTAAAGTTGTTTCTCTACCAGACCAGATTCTAAACTTGTTCCACTACAAAACAACAGTCTGAAGTTGTATCATTACCAGACCACATTCTAAACTTGTTCCTCTACAAAACAACAGTCTACAAGTTGTTTCTCTACCAGACCAGATTCTACACTTTTTCCTACCAGGTCACACTACAGAGTCGTTCCTCTACCAAGCCACAATTCTACACTTGTTTGTCTGCCAGGCCGAATTCTACATGTTTTGCCCTACCAGTACCATGCCACATTCTAAACTTGTTTCTTCACAAAAATACAGTCTAGATTTGTTCCTCTACCAGGCCACATTCTAAATTAGTTTTCCTAACAGGCCACATTCTAAACTTTGTTTCCCTGCCAGGCCATATTATAAATTTATTTCCCTACATTCCAGACTTATTTCTCTACAAAACAATGGAGATGTTTGTCTACCATGTGCCATTCCAGACTACTTGCTATATCTGTCTACATTCTAAAATGATTCCTCTATCATGCCCCATTCTAACCTACTTGTTATATCAATGTACATTCTTAGCTCGTTGCTCTACCAGGCCACACTCCAAACTTATTTCTCTACAAAACAACAGTCTAGAGATGTTTGTCTACCACGCTCCATTCTAGACTACTTGCTCTATAAGTCCACATTAATTTTAGACATGTTTCTCCACCAGGCCACATCCAAGACTTGCTTCCACACATAGACAACTTAATTACAACAAACAAAGCACGAGGCCATTCAAACTAACACACATACTCACACCGACAACCGCAGAACTCTAGGTAGTGGAGGTCAGTTTGCCCCCTGCGCATGACATACCTTTCACTCCGCTGACCCTTTGTGACGATCGGATATCATCCGACCCCTACTCCGCTGAGCCCGGGTCAAAACAAAGGGATCCGGAGTTTAAGCCTTTAATAATTCAAACCAGCAGCTTCTGGAGTTTTGATCGGCACTTCTGAGGATATTTAACGTCAGGCAGCGCACTCTGCGACCGAAGAATATGATATTTTCAGCCCCATTTGATCTAATCCGCTACGGGTTGGTTTCGCTTTGAATACGGAAAAAAAAGAGAAAGTGGCGTAGAGGTAAGCCTTACACCGTAATCGTTTAATAATAGATCAAATGGCGTGGGTTTTAAGGGTTTTACTGCCTGAAAAAATGGGATCACAAGAAACACGGTTATAAGAGTGACGGAAAAAAACGGACAAATTTAAGGATATTCAGTATGTCGACTGCAGGTATATTGATGGAGAAATAAGAGAGGGAGAGAGGGAGGGAGAGAGAGAGAGAGAGAGAGAGAGAGAGAGAGAGAGAGAGAGAGAGAGAGAGAGAGAGAGAGAGAGAGAGAGAGAGAGAGAGAGGGAGAGGAAAGGAGAGAGAGAGGGAAGGAGAGAGAGAGAG
>JAWDGP010007939.1:252500-297500 GCA_033675545.1 Elysia crispata
CCTCCAGCTCCATTCAAAACAACGACGTGTGCGCGCCTTTAGCACTTCATCCGTCTGCCATGGAGAATGACTAGTTATTAATGTTTCACAACTCAGGTGAAGGGACACATAAACTGGTTTTGCTCGAAGCTGTAGCAATCAATTTCTGGAATATTTCACGTAACGTGATACGTGGTGACGAGTGCATAGTTCCCCGAGTAGTTTGTGTCACGTCAATTGGGTGCAGTTGCTATTACCATAGGTCTCGTGATCACAAAATAGCTCTTCCCGAAAATTTGTGTCACGTGGAATGAAAGTAGTTCCAATGAGTTGGCATCGTGTGACAGGAAAAATAAAAAAGGAATACGTTCCCAAACATGTGAGTCACAAACGAAGAAACTTGCTCTATTGACTTCATGCTATGTGACACGCGAAAAAGGGGACTCTTTGTCCAACATGTGCGTCCTTTGTACTGAGGACACTTCTCAAATATTTGTGTCGCATGACAAAATAATAGTTTTCCAACAATCAGAGACACACGCAACAAACAGAGCAGTCAACAAATATTGTGTCAAGTGAGACGTGAGAACTTCCGAAATAAGTTATGTCACGGGAGAAGTAAGAACTTCCGAAATACCTAATGTCACATGAAATGTTATAGCATACATGTTGTGTTAAATGAGGAAAAATATCATTTTCAAAAACTATGTAGCACATGACCAAAAGGCATTACATAGACATTCGTGCCACATATGAAATGTGACTTTTATTTTAAATGTGACATCGGAAAGGGAAACTTTCCAAAAAGCTGTGCAATGTGAAAAGAGAGTACTCTTTAAACATTCGTCACATGAAAAAGAGGAACTTTCCATACAATTTCGTCACGTGAAACGAGAGTACTCCCTAAACACTTGAGTCACATGAGAAAGAAGAACTTTCCATACAACTATGTCACGTGAAAAGAGAGTACTACCTAAAGACTCGAGTAATATGAGCAAGAAGAACTTTCCATACAACTGTGCCATGTGAAAAGAGAGTACTCTTTAAACACTCACATGAGAAAGCTGTGTCACGTGAAAGAGGGCATTGTCTGAGCACGTGTGTCACGTGAGAAAGCGGAACTTTCCAACAGTTATGTCACGTCAAAAGAGAGTACTCCCTAAACACTTGTGTCACATGAGAAAGTAGATAATCATTTCCAAGCAGCTGCTCCACTTTCACAAAAAGCCCTTTTAGAACTCATGTCACATGAAATGGTCATACAAGAGGCAAGTAATGTCCAATTTCTTTCCCAGAAGTATTTGCGCACATCTCACTGGAGATTGAGGGAGGAAGATGTTGCAGAACTACTTGTTTCAACCAACGGATACTTTTACAGAAGTCGAATGAAACTTGTTTACAAGTTTGCGCAAACTTTTTTTCGCAAACGATTCGTTTGTTACCCTCTCATTCATATTTACCGCGCTCTCTTGTTCACTTTGTCTCACATTTTCTCGGTCTTTCGCTTTCGATCTCTACTTTAAATTAAGTTTAAGGTTTCTATCTCCCCTGCCCTCCCCCATTTACGCACACACTCATCTCTCTCTCTCTCTCTCTCTCTCTCTCTCTCTCTCTCTCTCTCTCTCTCTCTCTCTCTCTCTCTCTGCCTATTTCTCTCTACACGTCTGTCTGTGTGTCTATATGGCTGTCTGCCTGTGTGTGTCTGTCTGTCTGTCTCTCTCTCTCTACTTCTCTACGTCTCTACCTCAATAGCTAACTTTTCACTGGCAAGATGGGGAACTTTCATGTTGGTAAGAAGAGGTTCTAGAAAGATGCAATTTAGTTATTCTTATTATCATTAACAAAAAAAAAAGAAAAAAAAAGTTTTGAAAAAATAAAAATCTTAAGTCAGTAGCAACAATATGCGTCCCATTTGTATGAAACGAAACGAAACAATAGGAAGGAAAGATTCAAATCTGTGACGGTCCTGATTAAACGGCACTACACTGAAACAAAACAGCGGGCGGAAGGTAAGCTAAAGGTTGCCTCGCAGGACGTCACCTCTGTCGACGGTTCGGTGGACATGCGCAGAGGCGAAGAGGGTACCATTCGGACTGCGCGGGGGCCGGCAGAATTTGGTTCGATTGCGCATGCGCAAGTCTCACGAAAGAGGCCGGCGCTGAGCTGGCAGCCAATCAGAAGCGCCGGAATCTCCGAGCACCTAACGGCGCTGATGCGATTCTTATTATGGCAGAAGGGTGGGAAGGGGAGTTAAAGGAGGCAGAGAGAGGGGAGAGAGAGAGGGAGGGAGGGAGAGAAAGAAAGAGAGAGAGAGAGAGAGAGAGAGAGAGAGAGAGAGAGAGAGAGAGAGAGAGAGAGAGAGAGAGAGAGAGAGAGAGAGAGAGAGAGAAAATACTAGTGTTTGAGAGAGGGATTTTCTTACTTTAGTAGAAAAACAAGGGGGGGAGAGAGGGAGGGAGGATGTCAGAGACTGAAAGCCCAGAAGCGTAGAAGAGAAGCAGGCGACCAATCAGCGTATGATTAGTTGCTCACAAAGGGAGGAGAAAACGGGTGGGGGGAATGGCAATGAGAAAGGGAAGGCAAGTGATGCAAGTATTGCAATGACTTTGGTGAAGTTGGGAGGGGGGGGGGGGGGGAATGACGGACACGGAGAGAGAGAGAGAGAGAGAGAGAGAGAGAGAGGGAGGGAGGGAGAGAGAGAGAGAGAGAGAGAGAGAGAGAGAGAGAGAGAGAGATGTGGGCGAAAGAAATCTAGAAAGATGTCAAGTGGAGGCTAGAGAGAGAGAGAGAGAGAGAGAGAGAGGGAGGGAGGGAGGGAGGGTAGGGAGTGTGTGGGCTGATGGAAGCAGCGAGCGGGTCTATATATAACGTTGGTCACCCACGGGACACTGGACAAACTTTTTCCTGGGCCAGCACACGTCAAGACAGGCTCACTGTCAAGTCAACATCTAGACCAGTTAAAGCCCTGGTCATTCGTCCACCAACGGAACGTCATCGTCATCACACGGCTTGCTAGTCCAGAGTTTACCGACAGGAACCGCTGCTTTCGAATCTCCGCATAATTATTTTTCTCACAGAAACAGACTGCAGATAAATCTAGAGAGACAGTCCCGTCTTCCTGAGTCATCAAAGAACTTCTGATCCGAGAGTTGTCACCATCTGAGTCAAGTGTATCCAATCTCCTTCATCCACATCCATTTCCAACGACAAAAGGTAAGACCAAATCTATGTCTGTGAGTTCCTTGACTTAGCCCCCCCTCCCCCCACACACACACATACGCACAAACAAAATAAGAGCAGTTTATTTTGGAAAGTGCAGAATTTTCAAACAATTCTTTTCTATGTTCATTATCATAATATAGGTGACAGTAAATAGGCGCTTTCTTTATATTGTTACGCACTTTTTTTTTCGCGGAAATTTATAGCTCTCTAAAAAGGTGCTTAAAAATAAATTATCTTGAATTACATTAAGAAAATTCAGAACTAGAATCTAGATGATTTTGGCGCATTCCATTTCTCCTAAAATTTTGCCCCTGCCTTTAGACTCACTTCTTCTAGCCTTTTCCACATCTTTCTCAAAACATTTTCTACTTCTTCTCCTCTTTCTTATCTCTTTTCTTGCTTTACAATTTCTTCTTATTTTTTTTCCAATGAAAAAAAAATTCCGTTGAAAATCAGTCTCAAGTTTTTAGACTCTGTTGATTTGAATCAGGAAACTCCAGCGTAATCCAGATATGAAAAATTTCGGAAATCCATGACTTCGATTTAAAAACATTAGTAATTCCTTTTTGCGTGCTTTAAAGCTTTAGAAAACTAAATATTAGACTACATCTAATATCAGTGACTCTATTCAAGATGTATTGTGTTCTATTGGAGTTCTCACCAGTACTCAGTCCACCCCTAACGGTCATGAGTTGCCGATGAGTGCGATTATGATACTTCCTGTAAGTAGAGGTAATTATTTGTGAATCTAGAATAGTTTGGTGCATGAGAATAAATGGAGGCAACTTCGCTTGAAGGGAGAATCGAGATCCAGGAGAGAGATCCAATACACCAGAGTTACGGAATTTGTCAGAACGACAGGGTGAATATACTTTTAAATGAATTCCGACGACACAATGCACGCTTCACTGGGGATTTACCGCTATAGAGTCATTAGGTGCGCCACGTTTATTCTTGCTCCTTCTCTATTTTATAGATCCAAATAAAGTGAAGGTTTTTTTTAGTTTACCGGCCTTCAAACAGGAGACACGAAAAACAAAACTACCCCTGTGGTTTGTTCAATATCTAAACATGGCGAACTAATTATATCAACTTTTTAAATACGAGTTAACAAGCCGCTTCCAGCGGCGCCATATTGGCTGACAAGTGCAGAAGCCAAGGGGGTATCATCGTTAATCAAACGGCTATGAACGAGGGAGTATAGCCCCTCCCTAAGTGTTATATTGATGTCTTTCGTTTGTCTTTCGAACAGAGATAGGGGAAAATGAAACTTAGAAACCACTGCTTTGTAAAAGAAAAACAAAAAGTAAAAAAACAAAAAAAAAAAAAAAGCTGGCCTTGGACACAATGATCTTAAACACACGGAACTTTTTCAAAGACAGCCATATTGACTGACATGTCTAGAAGCCAAGGGGGTCTCATCGTTCACCAAACGACTACGAGTGTGGGATTATAGCCCGTCCCTAAGTGTTATATTGATGTCTTTCATTTGACTACGAACAGAGGTAGGGGAAAATGAAAATTAGAAACCACTGCTTTGTTAAAAAAAATAAAATGAAAAAAAAAGTTAGTCTTGGACACAATAATCTTAAATATATGGGACTTTTTCAAAGACACTCATGGCAAAAACCAAAAAACCTACTGAAGCGCGTCCTAAACCCAATCCGTATGTGTAGGACTTCATTTGTTTAACCCTGCCTTGTTCAATTCTTGTTTAGGGTTCATCAGAGCGGATATATGTATCTTCATCCTCTTTGATTTTATGTAGATGAGACTTGAGATTACGTTGTGGTGCCGTAACTATGGGAAATGCATAAAAAAAACCATCGGCCTTCTCCGTTTTTAGAATTCAATTTTTTTTTTTTACTTTTAAATCAAAACGTCATTTGGTGCAATGAACCAGATTATAGCGACGCTAGTTAAGGAGTCAATACATGTTGGCAATCGGATAATTCCGCATTTTATTATTCTGATTTTAAAGACATTTTCAAACTAGTAGTAGAATGGTATGACTTCTTGCCCTAAGTACCAAAAGTGCACAGCCTTGTGGGAATTCATAGCTGCTGCGCATTTGCCTTAACCCGCACGATAATAAGTGATTAAAAGGGTCCATAAATTAAAGATTTGGATTTTTTTTTTAAAATCTAGATCTATACTTCGCATTAATTGTGCCAGCAATGAGAAGAATAAATCAGCCAAAATGAGCGCCGCTTATATACTTGCTCAGAAGTGAGCAACTACAAATCAGGAATAGGACAGCAAATTAATGAAATCGCGAAACGAAAGAAAAACATTCTACATCAAAATAAGAAAATACATTATATGGCACCTCAAAAATTGGAAAGCAAGACACGCTATAATAAAATCAGTCAAAAAAGTATATGGCACGGTATATAGAGAAAAAAAAAGACATTCTACAACAAATTGAATCTAAGGACATCTTCTCCAGGGTCATAATTGATGGGAAAACCTAATACACTCGTATTCCGAGAAATCTCCTTATCAATTCTCTGCAGCCAATCCCGTGATTAAATGCAGAAGTTTCATTAATAACAATAATAATTTTAAAAAATCGTAAAACTTCACATCAGGGCAAACAATTAAAATAAAAAAAAATATCCCGAGGCATTCATTCAAATTTCATCGCAAACAACAGATCATAGAGACCGTCTTCTAAGGCAATGAATAAAAGAGAAAAAGACAAAAAATCGCCTTTTTTTTTTTTAAAGTTGCTCTCCTTGCCCTAGCTTTACCACGGAGTCTCATGTGAAAACGATGGTTTTCCGACAAGCCAGGGGCTAGCGCTTTTTAAATTGGAACCAAACCCAGGCCTTCCGTATTTTCAGTCTTGTGATCTACCGATAAAGACGCGTAAAAAAACTGTGTCGTAGTCGTTGAAAACCGCTGTTTTCTGATTAGATTCTACAGCGTCACCGACAACATCGGAAAGCTCGGTAGATAATAGGTTGATCTGACATTACAGAGGACCCGACTCGATTCCACTCGTTAGTTTCTCAGGTGTTAGACCCACCATACACACACAGAGGGGATGCTAGGCGCTGCACAAGATATATATATATATATATATATATATATACAAGGCATTCTGCGCTGGGTTTTTACATACCACACACAACCTCTATACCCGGGTTTTGTTTTTTTTTTCATGCGGTTTTCCCCACACACGCAGTGGCTCAGCGCTGGACTCGTGAAATCTGACCCCTGCGCCTCGCGCAACCACGGCGCGTATGGTGGCCTTTAGGGTCGCTTCCCACCTGCCCAAAGCCCAACCCTGGCCTGCCTCAACTCCAGCGTATCTCTCCTAGTTTCTCGATGGAAACTCAGGCCGGGAACGATGGGCTGAATGATGGCTCGTGGCTTCAGAGGGTTGAACAGGTTTGATCGAACCAGGGGCGTGTCCTCCGTCCTTGACCTTGCTATCTATCTAACTGATAGGTTGACACCGGGGTGGAAACAACGCCAAGTCTCCGCCCAATGTTACTATCGTATCGGGAATATCATTGTGTAAGATGCGATTTCTTTTATGACGACGATCAATAATTTTATCATTCCTTGACCGATCTCCTTGTGTATACAGATCGTGTGCTGTGAAGTAATTATAACACTAAAAACAAAAATTAATCCTGAGATTATTTCTTTGTTTGCTGAGATCATTTCGGATCGGAATTATCATTAGCTTTGCTGTCAGATGTAGGAGCAGCGAGTCAAGGTTGGCGTACAGAGGTGAGGGAGGGCTTCCTATTATTAAACAATGAGAGGTGGAAAAGGGAGAGAGAGGGAGAGGGAGAGAAGAGAGACAGAGAGAAGGGCAGAGAGAGAAAGAGAAAGAGGGAAAGAGAGACATAGAGATAGGTGAGGGAGGGCTTCCTATTAAACTAAGAGAGGTGGAAAAGGAAGAGAGAGGGAGAGGGAGAGAAGAGAGACAGAGAGAAGGGCAGAGAGAGAAAGAGGGAAAGAAAGACAGAGAGAGAGAAAGAGAGAGAGGCGGGGGAGAGGGATAGGGAGAGAATAGAGACAGAGAGAAGGGCAGAGAGAGAAAGAGGGAGAGACACAGAGAGAGAAAGAGAGGGAGGGAGAGAATAGAGACAGAGAGGAGGACAAAGAGAGAAAGAGGGAAGGAAAGACAGAGAGTAAGAGGGAGGGAGGGAGAGGCATGGCACAGACAGACAGACACAGAAAGAGAGAGAGAGTTGATGATGATGATGATAATCATAATAACGATGATGATGATAATCATAATAACGATGATGATGATAATCATAATAACGATGATGATGATAGTGAGACACAGATAAGAGTATGAAAGGCAAAAGGTCACCACATAGTTTAATACTTGTATTAACACACCCAAAACGCAAACAAATACATCTTACATACACGCAGACAACAACAACAACAACAACAACAACAACAACAACAACAACAACAACACAGAGTTATGAAAGTTCCGGCACAGATCCCGACGACATCTGTACTATTTTTCCCCTGAATCAAACACCGCGTAATTCACTCACAAGACTGTAGCGTGTTTAGTTACCAAAGAAACAGAAACTGTTTCCGGCGGTTTTGATAAATTCACCCCGAGCTACTGTGTGTCGGGAGGGCCGATGAGGTCATCAGTGCGGTAGTCCGAAAGGCAGCAAGATGGATGTGCTTCTCCTGTGATCTCCTTTGTCGTCGAGCTTCTGTTATCCACCCATCTCCAGTTGCGGTGTTGATTGATGCTCTGCCTCACGGATGTGGTCATTACTAAAGTCTCGAGCGAATTTTTTTTTTTTTACCCGAAATGCGCCGGTGGCTGCGAGGTTAGAGTGTTCACTCTGAAATGCGCAAAGAATTATTGCGGGTTCGAACTCTTCGCCATTGGTAGGTGAGTTAAGGAGGCTCATCTTTTTTGTGTGTGTGTTTCTAACTCCACAACGCCTGACAACAGGGCTTAACGTAGTTTTGCATACAAAGCCGAGAACACTGTGTAGTAGACGGGATATATCAAACAACGACAAACAAAAACACGTAGATAGTTCGAAGTTTACTATGTGCTTGAAGGACTTTTCTTAATGTCCGTCTAAGTTTATTATTATTGTTATTATTATTATTATTATTATTATTATTATTATTATTATTATTATTATTATTATTATTATTATTATTATTATTTTTACTACTACTACTACTACTACTACTACTACTACTACTACTACTACTACTACTACTACTACTACTACTACTACTACTACTACTGCTACTGCTACTGCTACTGCTACTGCTACTGCTACTACTTCTATTACTACTACTACTACTGCTACTACTCCTACTACTACAACTACTCCTACTCCTACTGCTACTGCTACTGCTACTACTACTGCTACTGCTACTGCTACTGCTACTGCTACTGCGACTGCGACTGCGACTGTTACTGCTACTGCTACTACTGCTACTGCTGCTACTGCTACTACTACTACTACTACTACTACTACTACTACTACTACTACTACTACTACTACTACTACTACTACTATTATTATTACCAGTTTCTCGCTTTCGTCTACTGAATGTCGGAAATGTAATGACCACTTGTCTCGATCAACGAGTCCATTTCGAAGAACCATAATGCCGATGCTTCCTAGAAATTTATGTGTTGCCCGACAAAATTCTTCTTCCTCTTCTATTATTAGAAGAGTCATGAAAACCTCTCAAAACTTAGGAAAATAGATTCACTCCTACATCCCATATTTTTCGGTAACGTTTAGTCACGGGAAAGAAAAACATAAAAAAAAAAAAAAACATTTCTAATTCTCGGTCTCTACAAACCAGCAGTCATGATTGTTATTATAGAAGTTCCTACAACCTTTGGTTACGGAGGACATATTGAGAAAATTCTTCCACCAACCGGATGTTATTATAGAAAATAATACCAGATAGGCACGGTGAGAACAATTAATTAGCTTGAGAGAGTACAGAAATGTGAGGGCAAAAAAAAAAAGGGGGGGGGGGGGGGGGGGGAGGAGAACTGAAATAGTGAAAGACAAATTACATATTACATTTCCAGATCGCATTGGCCTAGATCGATACAGGCGGTGGAACAGATCGAAACAAATTATTACATGGAATTGAGGGCGTGTTCTCTTTCTCTCTCTCTCTCTCTCTCTCTCTCTCTCTCTCTCTCTCTCTCTCTCTCTCTCTCTCTCTCTCTCTCTCTCTCTCTCTCTCTCTCTCTCTCTCTCTCTCTCTCTCTCTCTCTCTCTCTCTCTCTCTCTTTCTCTCTCTCTTTCTCTTTCTCTCTCTCTGTGTGTCTCTGTCTCTATCGCTCTCTCTCTCTATCTCTGCCCCCATCTCCTCTCTCGATTTCTCTCTCTCTCTCTCTCTCTCTCTCTCTCTCTCTCTCTCTCTCTCTCTCTCTCTCTCTCTCTCTCTCTCTGTCTGTCTTTCTCTTCCTATTTCTGTCTCTCTTTTTCTCTATCTCTACCCCCATATCCCCCTCTCTCTTTCTCTCTCTGTATCTTCCTATCTCTGCCTCTCTCTCTCTCTCTCTCTCTCTCTCTGTCCCTTCTCTCTCTATCTCTGCTCCCATATACATCTTATATGAGGAAGAAGATAACTTAAATCAAACTCGTTCATACTCCTCGATTTATTTTATTTTGGAAACAAAATGTCGAGGGTCGATTAAAAAAAAAAAAGTGCTTGAATGTGCGCTTGCTTTACGGACATTGAATGTTGTGTCGCACTATTTATTTGAAAGATATACATAACAAGCTGTAAACCCCGCTCTACAAACGGGACCCTGGTGTCAATTTGCCGAGCCTGGGAAGCGTGTGTGTATCTAAGAGGCTTATAAATAGTCTTGATATCTCTCCTTTTACTTACATGATCCAGATAAAAATTATATGCCTCCACCTATCCATCTTTTTCTAGAACCTAGATATATCGATAATTCTAATTCTAAACACAAAATTTAGATATAGAACTTAATCTCTTTTGGAATAAAGGAAACTGTATTAATATTCTATTCCCCTCCCAATCTGTTTTTTTTTTTTTTTTTCAATCCTTTTAAATGCTTTATAAATTAGATAGCTGTGAATTTTCGCGTTAAGTGCATAAACGTGCACTGCCTTGCGGGAATTTCTCAGCCACGCACTTATTTAAACCTAGATCCACACCTCAAGTCGATAGAGACTTCCCGTCATAAAAAATGAAAAATACAAAATGGCGCGCGAAATAGGTGATCGTCACAGAGGTTTATTATTAGCCGTGCTATTATTAGAACTCTGCGGTGATCGTAAGTTAGCCTTATGTTGACGAAACAAAGCATTTTGGGGAAATGAGGAAAGCAGTTTGCGTTGATTTTTTTTATGGATTAGACCCTAGCTACAGGAATGCTGTAGACGCCTGCAAAGATTCAAAGGTGTGGGTTGGGTAATAACGGAGGAGTTCGCAAACAAAGCCTCAAAAGTCCGCTTTACTATATAGATAGATAGATAGATAGATAGATAGATAGATAGATAGATATAGATATTGAGCTTTTAAATTAACTTACAAATAGATAAAGATATTCACACACACAAAAAAAAAAAAGATTAACTATTCTTACTACCAATTATCTAAAGTAATCGCATTCATTATAAGAGACGGAGAGAGAGCCAGATCTAGCGAGAGTCAGATATTCGATACAACACTTTATCGATCGAAGAAATAAACACAAGAAAGAAAGGGGCATAATGCATACATCAAAATACCATTACAGTTACGGTTCAGGTAACCCACCAGAACTGTTTTGTTTTTAAACGATTACTTCACGCAAGATTTAAAACTACATCTATTGTTTTTCTCAACAATAGATTTTACCTAGCTTTAGCTTTCTGGGACATTTTTATCGCGTTTACTTTGTTACGATGTGAGTCACTGAAAGAGGAAACAGAAAAAAATGGGTTTGTCTTACCGGGTTAGATACACGGTTTATTTTTTATTTATTCTTTTATTTTTTTGCAGTTACTTTGTTTTTTTTTGTTGGTTTTTTTTTCATTTTTGGCGCTATTTATTTCCCGAGTAGATGCAAATTCTAGCCTAACATTTTCTCTGACGGTGACACCCTGGGGAAATATATTCCGTGCATTTAATAAAGTAAACTTGGTTCCATTAATTCAAAATTTTCCCAACAAGTTATTCCTGTAACATGATGGAAGTGTCTGGCTCTGAGTCTGAGGAGATTAAAATCACCGCAACAATCATAATACCAGCTGACGCGTTGCTGACCAGGAGAGAAACCAAAAAAAAATCACCTGGGTTCACGTCAAGCGGTACACCCAAGTCTCACGGCGGGGTCAAGAATTCTCATTTCTTTTTAGTCCACTAAGTCTGTCTCAGGGTACTTCAAAAGAGTATACAGAGGTGAATATTCCACGATTTTCTACGTCACTTCCGAAAGAATGACCTCAGTTCCGGTATTTCTACGTTAATTGCATCAAAATTCATTTACATCACACCGAGTTGGGACGTGAAAAGTCTGACTACAGTTCCAGTCCTCCACGACCATTATCGGTTCTCTGTATTTCACCTACCACACGCATCGTTGAAATAAACTCGAAAATTGACTGTTCGTTTAGGCTTTAGGGGTTTCTGCATAGTGAACAATGAAACTTGTTAAAAACATTGATCATGTTGATTACAACTATAATAGTTATTATCATAATCATCATCATTATTATTATTATTATTATTATTATTATTATTATTATTATTATTATTATTATTATTATTATTATTATTATTATTATTATTATTATTATTATTATTATTATTATTATTATTATTATTATTATTATTATTATTATTATTTATAATATCATTATTATTATTATTATTATTATTATTATTATTATTATTATTATTATTATTATTATTATTATTATTATTATTATTATTATTATTATTATTATTATTACTATTAGTATCCGGAAATCATAGTGTTCAAAACAAATCAAGCGCTAAATTATCCCGTTCCCTTGACCCGAACGAAACCTTCAGTTTTGAAACCGACCGGATATCGCGAGTTGAATCCATCATCCGGGGAGCGTTCGTTTGCGGAGCACCCACCGAACTCATAACGCATGACCGAAACACGCTTCTAAAATTCTTCGGCGCCTGGTGAAAATGATGAAGCCATATTTGTTCATACTGTATTTTTTAATATTTTATTTCATTCAATTTTATTTTATTTCTCTTTTTTTTTTTGCTTTCCTTATTAAAAAGTTCCCAATGAGAAGGGTTAAAACAATGTGCGTAATCGAATCCAATAAAAGAGCGATACTTTAGTACTAGCGTGCCACAATTCAAATGCATGTATCGATACCGAGAGTGACTATCAAGATTTCGCTACGGACATATCCGTGCCGCTAGCTCTGAACATCATGTGATTTCTGCCTTCGATGCCTGGCCATTCACCATCTTTGCCAGTCAGCGACCATCAGCCTCTCGTGATCTGAACGTACAGTCTTGCGTAAATCCGTCTAATTTAAATTAAGAGAGGAAACAAAGGACTAAAATATTCGCGTATGTCGTATCTTTAAAGTTCCAACTAGGCCTCCATATTAACTTACAGGCTTTGTCTAGTTGTTTTTTTTTTTTTTGTTGTTTTTTTGTTGTTGTTGTTGTTTTTTTACTGATGTAATTAGCCTAAAAAATTAGACTAGCTAGACCGATTTTTACGCCAACGTTTAGACCTTTCCACGACTACGGATTTTGACCTCTGCAGAGATTATCTCTGAGGGTGAGTCAGAAATCAACCTACATAGGCTAGGCATGAGTGTTTGTTGGTGGGTCTTTTTAAAAAAAAAATTAAAAAAGCATAGATCTTCATAGAAACCGTGACTGATCAGAATGGTGACACACCGTGGTAATGTATACGTCATCTAAGCTAAGGTCACAGCGCATCGTCCATTCTTGCTTCTATGATGAAGAGCTTGTTTCTAATAATAGTTGTAAATACTCCAGGGTTAAAGAACCAACGAAACACAGACGGGTCACCTTACTACTGTGATGGTGAAAACTGTCAAATTTTGATTGAGGCGTATATAGGTCTCTTGATTTCTTATTCTTCTTTTGATTTTTACAAATTTCGGGAATACAAAATTAATAAGGTGCGATTTGATTATCAAATGGATTTAAGATCCTGATAGCGTTGCGATTTGAGAGACAAAAAGAAAATGTCCTTTCGACACGAAATATTACCGATATGCTGACAAGAGAGAGAGAGAGAGAGAGAGAGAGAGAGAGAGAGAGAGAGAGAGAGAGAGAGAGAGAGAGAGAGAGAGAGAGAGAGAGAGAGAGAGAGAGAGAGAGAGAGAGGTGAAGGAAGAGGAGGATGAAAACCAAATAAGAGATGCAGTTTTGTATAATATTCTTTATTTTTTGTCTTTTTTTACTAAGAGATCAAACCTGATTATGTTCGGGATATCGTATTTGTCGTCATTCTCATGCTAGTTTAAAATTGATTTACTTTAGTGAAATAACTTGTAACACAAATATAATCTTTTTTTCATATCGAAGGGCACATTATTATTTGACTGCGCCGCACGGCTTGTTGGTTCCTCACTTTTTTTTCGTCGAAGCTTTTCAGTATTCCACAACCATAAGAGGACGTATATACTACCTACCTTAACTCTTCACGTAACGTATACACTATCTTCAACCTTCACGTAACGTATAAACTACCTTAAGCCTTCACGTAACGTATAAACTACCTTAAACCTTCACATAACGTATAAACTACCTTAAGCCTTCACGTAACGTATAAACTACCTTAACTCTTCACGTAACGTATAAACTACCTTAACTCTTCACGTAACGTATAAACTACCTTAACTCTTCACGTAACGTATAAACTACCTTAACTCTTCACGTAACGTATACACTACCTTAAGCCTTCACGTAACGTATAAACTACCTTAAGCCTTAACGTAACGTATAAACTACCTTAAGCCTTCACGTAACGTATACACTACCTTAACTCTTCACGTAACGTATAAACTACCTTAACTCTTCACGTAACGTATAAACTACCTTAACTCTTCACGTAACGTATAAACTACCTTAAGCCTTCACGTAACGTATAAACTACCTTAAGCCTTCACGTAACGTATAAACTACCTTAAGCCTTCACGTAACGTATAAACTACCTTAACTCTTCACGTAACGTATAAACTACCTTAACTCTTCACGTAACGTATAAACTACCTTAACTCTTCACGTAACGTATAAACTACCTTAACTCTTCACGTAACGTATAAACTACCTTAACTCTTCACGTAACGTATAAACTACCTTAACTCTTCACGTAACGTATAAACTACCTTAACTCTTCACGTAACGTATAAACTACCTTAACTCTTCACGTAACGTATAAACTACCTTAACTCTTCACGTAACGTATACACTACCTTAAACCTTCACGTAACGTATAAACTACCTTAAGCCTTAACGTAACGTATAAACTACCTAAAGCCTTAACGTAACGTATACACTACCTTAAGCCTTAACGTAACGTATACACTACCTTAAGCCTTAACGTAACGTATACACTACCTACCTTAAACCTTCACGTAAAGTATAAACTACCTTAAGCCTTCACGTAACGTATACACTACCTACCTTAAACCTTCACGTAAAGTATAAACTACCTTAACTCTTCACGTAACGTATACACTACCTTAAGCCTTAACGTAACGTATACACTACCTTAAGCCTTAACGTAACGTATACACTACCTTAAGCCTTAACGTAACGTATACACTACCTTAAGCCTTAACGTAACGTATACACTACCTTAAGCCTTAACGTAACGTATACACTACCTTAAGCCTTCACGTAACGTATACACTACCTTAAGCCTTCACGTAACGTATACACTACCTTAAGCCTTCACGTAACGTATACACTACCTTAAGCCTTAACGTAACGTATACACTACCTTAAGCCTTAACGTAACGTATAAACTACCTTAAGCCTTTCCGTAACGTATACACTACCTTAACTCTTCACGTAACGTATACACTACCTTAAGCCTTAACGTAACGTATACACTACCTTAAGCCTTAACGTAACGTATACACTACCTTAAGCCTTAACGTAACGTATACACTACCTTAAGCCTTAACGTAACGTATACACTACCTTAAGCCTTTCCGTAACGTATACACTACCTTAACTCTTCACGTAACGTATACACTACCTTAAGCCTTAACGTAACGTATACAATACCTTAAGCCTTAACGTAACGTATAAACTACCTTAAGCCTTAACGTAACGTATACACTACCTTAAGCCTTAACGTAACGTATAAACTACCTTAAGCCTTAACGTAACGTATACACTACCTTCAGCCTTAACGTAACGTATAAACTACCTTAAGCCTTAACGTAACGTATACACTACCTACCTTCAGCCTTCACGTAACGTATACACTGCCTTAACTCTTCACGTAACGTATACACTTCCTTAAGCCTTCACGTAAGGTATACACTACCTTAAGCCTTCACGTAAGGTATACACTACCTTAAGCCTTCACGTAAGGTATGCACTACCTTAAACCTCCACGTAACGTATACACTACCTTAAGCCTTCACGTAATTATACACTACCTTAACTCTTCACGTAACGTATACACTTCCTTAAGCCTTCACGTAAAGCTAGTCAGGGCATGACAGGTAAGATTCCTGCTAGAGCCCAACTGAAGTCTGGCGTGGCCATGTCTTGTGGAATCGACCACGCACTTACTAAGCCCAGGACCCTCTGCATTCAATAAGAAAATTAATGATTCGATTTAAATAATAACTGACGTGCGCGATTACTGCTATTCCAAAATCATTATAGTTTCGGTTTGTTCGATTACTATACTTATCGTCATTGACAATTATTAACAGTATTCGCGATTTTCGACCATCATCATCTTTTTTTCTTCAACTTTGAAGCCAGTGGTGCTTATTTTGCCATAATAAATGTTTCCTAATGTTTCCCTTGTCGTTATTATGTATATCACTAAATTACAAAATGATAGTGCTTCTGGAAAATAAAATTTTAAAAAAATATTATTAAACAAATAAAAAAAAAAAAGAAATAAAAAGGTGTTAAGCTTTAAACAACGTTTCATACATGACAAATTTGACGCATGATGATTTTTTTCACATGGGAGGCTTATTTATGAACAAATTCCAATAAAACGGTATACTAATTGACTTCGGTGATTTACATAAAAAATTGCTGAGGATGGAATGAAAATGTGAGAAAGAGAGAGACAGAGAGGAAGAGAGAGATGCAGAGAGAGAGAGAGAGAGAGAGAGAGAGAGAGAGAGAGAGAGAGAGAGAGAGAGAGAGAGAGAGAGAGAGAGAGAGAGAGAGAGAGAGAGAGAGAGAGAGAGAGAGAGAGAGAGGAAGAGAGAGATGCAGAGAGAGAGAGAAACACACACACAGAAAGAAATACAAAGAGAGATTTCTAACCGCAACAACAACCTCACTTTAAAAAAGAACAAGTAAAAAAAGCAATCAATTAGATTAAAAGCGGTATCTCTATAAGAGGCCGAGCAAAAACTATTTTGCCAATCACAAAATGCGAGCAATCTCCAAGAACAGACAACAATCTTTGGCAAACCCGGGGGTAACATCCTCTTTAGCTGTGCGACCAATCAGAGAGGCTGTGATTGGTCAAACGCCGTCCCCCACCTGCCATGATGGTTGTGGTTGATTCGACCTTCGGGGCCAGGAAAAGCAATTCTGTCATCAATTGTTCCGCGACGCCAAATATTGAGCATCACAACTAGCGGGCAAATCGTTGCCGAAGAGCGTGATTAGTTCCAGTGCGGTTCCGTGCAGTATTAAGCTTCCTAAGTTGAACGCCATGAGTTTTGCTTCAAGTTTTTATTTCATATTTTTTTTTTTTTTTTTTTTTTTTGGGCTGCTGTTTTCTTAGTGTCATTTTTTTATTTTCTTTTTTGCTGTTGTTTTTTTTGGGTTATTTATTATTATTTTTTTTTTTTAATTTTTTTTTGCTGTACTTGCTTTGTGTTATTTATTTAATTTTTTTTTTTTTTTGCTGTTGTTTTCTTTGTGTGTTTTTTTTTAAGTTGGTCTGGAAAATCCATCATTAGTCGCTGCACTGATCATCAAAAACCGTTGCACAGAAACAAAGCTAATTCCAAGAAACTCAACTGCGGAAGTAATTACTGGAAAGCGGCTAATTCTTTTCGTTGCAGAATATATCTATTGAAAAAGCCTTTCAGTTGCTATTTTATAACAAGGCTACGGATTCCAGCAGGAAACCGCGAGTGCCTAAAAGTGCTCTGCTATTGCGCGGGATAACAATAGCTGGGCTAATTTCGTCAAACCCAAATCTATTTATGGATCCTTTTTAAACATTCACTTCAGTGTAGTTTTAAGAAATGGGTGGCAGCTATAAAATCCCACAAGACAGTCACGCTCAGGTATTTTTGCTGGATTCTACAGAATCTTGTAAGCGTTTATGTAAAAAAAAATATCTTAAAATAGATTAGGAAAGTACAGAAATAAGTGATTTCCCATATTCATATTCGCCTATTTTCTTCCCTATATTTATCATCATGAACGGTTCGATGGATCGACAAATAAACTGAAGTTCTGCAAGATTAACTTAATACATTCTCATTCAAGTCAGATTTAAAAATAAAAAGAAAATCACATAATAGGCGCCAACGTAAAAGAAAAAAAAAATGACGAAACCACACAAAACCACTGCAGGTTTGTCCTCTATAAACCTTTGATGAGTTCAAATCTTCGAACTCGCTAGCACAACTCGCTGTCAAGTCCAAATCCCTATCACACGTAGTTTCTTCGCTTCAGTATTGTAATTCACGTTTAGTAAAGAAACCCCTGTACCGGCCATGCGTCGAGGCTGTTTTGCTTCGTAACACCGAACTAATATCCGAAGTGTCAAATACTGAACTTCTGTGTTTAACTTAGACATAATTATATCCAAGTGCGAAGCTGCTGCTTTTTCACATGAATTTTTGACAACACCCCCCCCACACACACACACACATACACACATAATGGTATCTTCATAACGTGATTACCACTATAGGGAATGCGACAGCACAAGGATTATGATATCTAGATGGAAGTCATAAGCTCTACTTTAAGTTGTCCTTAGCATATCAAGCGATAGCGTCTGCAAAAATGCACATTGGGGAAATTTGAAGTAAAAAAAAAAATTAATAGGAAAACATAAAATGAGCCCACGAGAAAACATTAATTTACAGCAAAATTATTTAGTTCTATATAGATCTTCAAAGTGTTCTTGACCTTGTTAAATTAAAGTCACGACTACCATCAAAGGGACATGACTCTTTGTGAAATCCTATTCTCTATTTAATTCATGCAGATAGCGTGGAGGTCCGCTGCGATGAAAGCAGCTACGAGATTAATAGAAAAATTTAAAATTTTTATTTTGTTTTGCTTTAACGCCTTCTTCATCTTTCTCTAGTTTGTGGTTGGAAAAAAAAGTTTGAGAATACCAAATAAAGATAAGATTCATCGAACAATAATGATGAGAATAATAATAATAATAATAATAATAATAATAATAATAATAATAATAATAATAATAATAATAATAATAATAATAATAATAATAATAATGATGATGATGATGATGATGATGATGATGATGATGATGATAATAATAATAATAATAATAATAATAATAATAATAATAAAAATAATAATAATAATAACAATCGTGATAATAATAACAGCAACAACAGCAGCAGCAGCAACAAAATAAAAAAAAATTATATGAGATAAGAAGAGACCCAGCAAATCTCACTCCATGCAAAGAACCAATACTTATTTTCACGTCTCCAACAAATGAAACTCGCAATAACATAACAACCGCCAAAGTGGCCAGAGGTTTTTTTTTTATTAATTGATAAGAAGAAAAAAAAACCGACAATGATTTCCATGCCAATTGCATTTAATTTGTCGACTTTTCTATGTGTGTTAGTGGCAATGACGTCTATTTAAGTCCTGCCAATTTCGAAGTACGCCCAAGAACTGTCCGAAAATCGATTGGAAAAAGCTAGGAATTTTTTTTGAAAACGAAACATACGCTTTTGTTTCTAACTCTTTTGAGTGTTTTTTTTTTTTTTTTTTTCAACCCTTTTTTTCAGGTTGAGATACATCCCAATTTTGATTTTCCATTTATGGTAATCAACATTTCGTTGCAAAATTGAAAAAAAAAAGCGCTATTATCAAAGATAGAAACTAAAAGGAAAAAAATATAACGAGGGAAACGAAAATTCCTTTTCTCACCAGTGATGAAAACAAGATGAAATTTTGAGGTTATCTACATATACAAGGAGTTTTTTTTTTTCGGGGATGGGGTGTGTGTGTGTGGGGGGGTGTTTCGTTTTAAATATCTTCTACACGAGGAAAACAAAGCGTTAACACCAGTGTAAATATTACAGGCATACACGTGGAAAAAATGTGAAGAAGGTATTCAGATGAGGAACACACACAGGCATTTACACGGTGTAGAATTATGTACACTTTTGGAGCAAAAAAAAGAAACAAACAAACCAGGATCTATAGAAAATTTCGTATGTTGAAAATTATTCAAAGAACATAATAATTGACATAGTGGTTTGGTGTGGATATTTACAGCAACAAATAGGGATTATCCAGGGTGTTATCTGCTATGGATATTGAAAGCACCACATTAAGATTTATCCAGGGTGTTATGTGACGTGCATATTCAGAGCAAGAAATAGGGATTATCTAAGGTGTTATCGGGTGAGGATATTTAAAGCAACAGATTAACATTTATCGAGCAAGTCATGACTGTGGTGTGGATATATAAGGCAACAGATTAAGATTTATCTAGGATGTAATGTGGTGTGGATACTTACAGCAATTCATTAAGATTTATCCAGGGTGTTATGTGGTGTGGATATTTACAGCAACAAATAAGGATTATCTAGGGTGTTATGTGGTGTGGGTATTTACAGCAACAAATAGGGATTGTCCAGGGCGCTATGTGTAGGTAGAGAAAGTAAACGGTTTTCAGAAATCTCTCTATTGCTTGCCGCTTTGACCTTTCCGAGACGGCTGAAAAATCCCAATACCAAAGCAAATACTTGTGTCTGCATAAAGTTGTTAGACCGATGTCAGGCGCATGCGCATATGAGCAACAGGGTTTGGGATTTTTCTGAATGACCTAAATTTGAAATTTAAAATTTTTTTTATTTTTTTTCCCCGATCATTGTATACCAGAAAATTAGACTGAGAAAAAGTGACCTTTACCGGAAAGGCTAGAAAATTTCCTATTATTCAGAGAGAGTTTTTTGCTTTCAAACGCCAGTAACGTCTTCAACCGGAAACATCAGCTCAAATACTCTTGAGCTATAGCTACAGGCAGAGTGAACTAAATTTTGCTATTAATAAAATATCCTTTTCTGTCGGATCCTGTCAACGAAATGTCGATACAATCATTAAGCACACTTGGTAATAAGAATACAATGAAGTAATTTTGAACAATCGAAATATATTTATCAAGCCTTTTCAACACAGTTTGTCCTATAGGTTTTAAAAAAAAATGATGCGCAGGTATAAAGCTCAACAAGGCGGTCAGTCCACTTAGAGGATCTTTTTTACGGGAATTCATTGCCGTTTAAGAAGCGTTCGAAAAAGGTCTTAAAATGGATTTAGGAAGTACAGCTCTATTCGTTGATTTCCCGAAATTGGTTTTTTTGTGGAATCTTTTCAACTCGGAAGGACTATGATTATGAAAATATTCAATGTCATCATGATGGGAAAAAGGATAAACGGATAAAAAGATAGATCGATAGATAAATAATCAAATGGATGGATGGATGGATGGATGGATGGATAGGTAGTTCGATAGATAAAGAGAAAGATATATTTATTGATAGGTTAATTGATATAGAAATAGATAGATTGACAGCTATAGATAGATAAATAGAAAGACAGATAAATAAATCTGAATAGATATACAAGTACCGTAGTCAGTTACCGACGACATGAAAAACATATCAATCAACTAGAAAAAAACCTAGATGAAAAGGTTTGCAGCGATAACACAATACGTTTAATATCGACGCATTAAGCCCAACCCCATCACCACCACCACCACCACCATCACCACCATCACCACCATCACCAACATCTACCATAAACAAATAAACCGAGCGGACTTTCAACAAAAACAAAAACAGAAACAAAAACTGATCAGTTGTTGTCTATGATTATCTCTCCCGAGACTTGAAACTTGATACTAGAACATTTCAGGTACCATCTCGCCCATTGTTCCATAGAACTTAGACAGCGGAGGCAGAAAGGCTTGAGAGGCAGCGCTGGTTGCCAGGGATTCAAGATAGATAACTCTGCCCGAGTCATCCACTCCATCATGGCGTTTTGCTTGATGATGACTAGAGATCAAAGAACGCTGATGAATAATGCAACAATAGTAGAGAAAGATGTAGGACGACTTGCCCCCCATGTAGGACAAACACTGCTAGTGGTCGCGATTGTATTCATTTTTTTTTTTAAATAATAATAATAATGACAATAATAGCTGTAATAATGGCGATGATGCTGATAATAATAATAATAATACCAATAACAATAAAAATAATAACAACAATTCAGTTATAAAGTGAGAAAGGAATACTTTAAAAAAAAAAAAAAAAAAAAAAAAAAACCTTTCCCTCTTGCGCCAGACAACATTCTTCTTCTTCTTTTTTCTTTCTTTTTCTTTTTTTTTTTTTTTGTGGTCACATTTACTTTCGCCCTCTTGACAATTGAACGACCCCCGCCGAAGCACTGTGGTCCACCCAACTCGTGTACCGACATGCCCTGCGGTCAGCCATTCCGGCCACAGTCCAAAGTGCCCCATCGGATGACCCTACACGTTGTCCACTCAGGAATTACCGCTCCATCAGCCGGGCGGTCAGCGAGATGTCCAAACGGTCAGTTAGGGGTGATAACTCGCCACAAACACCCCGAGAGGTCGCCAGACAGATGGACAGAGAAATTTCGAACCGTTTAGCTCCGAGTAACTACATTCTGATGATCGCATAACGCAGTGGAAAATTGAGTTGGAGAGATTTTTTTCCCTCTCTCTCTCTCTTTCTCTCATTTCTCCTTCTCTTCTCATGATTTAATACATCGGTTTTGTTGCTTTTCAGTTGCTCACGGGCACAGCCAACGACTTCATTTGTATGTAAAAGGGGTGTTGAAAAAAAAACAAAACGAAATTTGAGTAGAATGACAATTGGGGAAAAAAAAGGGTCGTCACCCAATATGAATACAGAGCGCTTTCAGGTTCAGAGAGGATATTTCGGTATATACTCTCTCTCTCTCTCTCTCTCTCTCTCTCTCTCTCTCTCTCTCTCTCTCTCTCTCTCTCTCTCTCTCTCTCTCTCTCCCTCCCTCCCTCCCGCCCCTCCCCACCTTTTATTTCCCTCTTTACCTTGGTTTTTTTCCTTCTCCTCCTATCTTTTCTGCACCTTTAGATGATACGATAACCCTCGACAGCCCCACCCTCTCTCCAATGTAGGGAAACATCACCGTCAACGTCTCCTCCCTCGGCACTTCAAACTTTCTCCTGGAATAACAATTCGTGAAAACCGGGTGGATCTTCAAATGTTGGGGGGCGGGGGGGAGAAAGGAAACCCCCCGTCTCGATGAGGGCCGAGAGGGTGAGAGGATCGTGAGGGGAGAGAGGAAGAGGAAAGTTTGGGGCGAGTCAAGACTCTCCAGAGGCAGCAGAGGTGCTCTGTCCCTCAGCTCCCCCCACCCCCTACCCCCCTTTACAAGTGCTATCATGGAGCTAAGAGAGAGGAAGAGCTCCGAACCGCGACAATGACGGGGGAGATCTAGATCAGAGACAGAACGCAGCTAGTTCTTCTATGGAGGATTTGAGGAGGGAGAAAGAAAAAAAAAGAGACCGGTAAACCACGGAGATAGGAAGAGAAATGAGGGAAACGGGTGCGCGTAGAAAGAAATTGCCGCAAAGTTAAGATGAGAGTATAAAAGTGAGTAAGTAACTTTATCTGGCGCGAGCTGATAAAAACTGTTATTGAGAGAGGGAGAAAGAAGAGAGAGAGAGACAGGCAGACAAACAGAGAGAAAGAGAGCGAGAGAGAGACAGACAGACAAACAGAGAGAAAGAGAGCGAGAGAGAGACAGACAGACAAACAGAGAGAAAGAGAGCGAGAGACAGACAGACAGACAAACAGAGAGAAAGAGAGACAGATAGAGGAGATGGGGATAAAGACGATGATTGATATACCGTAGTGAGACTGACAGAAAGACGCTCAAAAAACTCAAAGTAACGGAAACGATGGTGACGAGTTTAAATACGAACAAACTTAACCATTCACGCGGAGAAAATAAGGCCAAACACGGGTTAGAAATATTGCGGAAAAAAAACGAAACGGAAAAGAAGGGAGAGTCCGCATGTTTGCGGATGAGAGCCATGAAAAGGCTCTTTAACAAGTAGTCACAGAGAGCGAGACCGGAGAGCGGTGAGAGGCGGCCATAAATCAAGTTCTGCCTCAAACGCAGAATCAAATTATCATGATTCGACGGGTTAAGCAGGGTAGCTAGAGAAACAGGGAGGAAGAGAAAGAGAGAGATAGAGAGAGAGAGAGAGGGGGGGGGGGGGTTAAAAGGGAAAAAGACAAAGAAAGAAAGAAGGAAACAGAAAGAGGAAAAATTCAAAAAGAAAAAGGATTAGAGATTGGGGCAACAGGAAATAAAAAATGTGTAGGACGATAAATGAAAGAGAGAGAGAGAGAGAGAGAGAGAGAGAGAGAGAGAGAGAGAGAGAGAGAGAGAGAGAGAGAGAGAGAAGATATATAAAGAGAGAAATGGGTAGAGGTCGAAGAGCATGGGTTGTCACATGCATGAAAAGAGAGGATTGTTGGGAAATATATAAAACGGAGTGCTTAGAAGATAGATAGATAGACAGAAGTGTTGGGTAAGGGGCGGTAAGGTGTTTTATTCGGAAGGAATAACTGAAAAAGCAAGAAGAAAGTGAAAGAGCGAATAAAGAGGCGGAGAGAGAGAGAGGGTTCGGAGGAAAAAAGAGAGAGAAACTAGGAAATAGAAAGAGTAAAAAATTCAATAGGAAAAAAAGGGTTAGAGATTGGGTCGATAGGAAACAAGAAGTGCGTAGGACGATAAATCAAAAGAGAGAGAGAGAGAGAGAGAGAGAGAGAGAGAGAGAGAGAGAGAGAGAGAGAGAGAGAGAGAGAGAGAGAGAGAGAGAGAGATACAGAAAGAAGGCGGACGATAGAGATGGAGAAATAGAGGGGAAAAAAGCAAAGAGAAAAAAGTCCAAGAATCAAGAAGGACGGGTGCACGCAAGAGAAATAGGAACATCAAAACTTAATCAACAAATCTGAAATATTTTTTTTTAAAACCATTCCGCACTCTCAGGAGCATCAAATACAATAACAAAAATTGCAAATCAAATAATGGCCTCACCGCGAGATTTCTTGTTCCTGTTTTTGCGTTTGTTTGTTTGTTTATTTTATTCAGCTAGTTGTTTTTTTTTCCTTATATTCATCTTTTAGCTTCAAAACAAGAACGAAAAGACAACAATGATAAACTAGCTATAGTGAAACAAGATTAGGGAATTTCCACATGAGACTTAAAAAAAGAGCTACGTTTCCATACCACAACCATGAAAAGAGGCTACAACAAGTATTGGACTGGCTGGTGTGGATCGGAAACCATAACTTGAAAATGTCTAAACTATTAGACAAATGTTTTGACCTCAGGTTTTCATAGGCTATCTGGCAAACCATTCTTGCATTTACAGAGCCACGGTGAGAAATAAGCAAAGTGACTTCTGAAGCCTTTTGAGGTATGTCCAGGTATTTCAAGCAAGAGAGAAGTCAAAATAGTTTTTGAGATGTACAGTTGCTTATACGAAGAGAGAAGGCAAAATTCGTTTTGGGATGTACAGTTCCTTAAACCAAGAGAGAAGGCAAAATTCGTTTTGGGATGTACAGTTCCTTAAACCAAGACAGCAGGCAAAATTCGTTTTGGGATGTACAGATCCTTAAACCAAGAGAGAAGGCAAATTTCGTTTTCGGATATACAATTCTTTAAATCAAGAGAGAAGCCAGAAGGCAAAACTCAATGCATATACAATATCGGTCTCCAGCTTTCTGTCTCTGTCTTTCAGTCTGTTTTTGAAATTCAACTGTGTGTCTTTGTGTCTGTCACTTTGTCTGCCTGTCGGTCTCTTTCTGTCTCTGTCTGTCTGTCTGTCTGTCTTTCTCTCTCTGTCTCTCTCTTAGCAGAACTTTGATCCATTTCCTTCGACAATAAACATTGTAGAATATTGACAAAAAAAAAATTACTCACTCTAATTCCTCTCTATCTCTTCAAAGTGTCTTACCCGGCAATGCAATAATATACATGTAGATCAAAAGATAAGAAAATATCACATTCTAAAACTGCCAGACATCGAAACCCACATTGCAAATCTTGCATAAATTTGGCATTATTTTTTAAACAAAAAAAAAAATCCATAAACAGTATTTCGATTTTTACTTATTTTCTTCCTCTCGATTATTTTTACACACACCGATCAGGTGGCCTTCAAGGCTGACGTGTATATATGCCCTTGAATGTACAGAAATCTCCGCGATCAAACGAGCCATTTTGCGTTAGATGACGCAATGCGTGACGGATTCTCTGTGTGTTTGTATATACAGTGTAGTGTGTTCAAGAAAGCCTCGGAGCTCAATCAAACATTGACCCCAGTCAAGAGTCGATGCTGATGACAGGTGTTAAATGTACCAGAACCACTGTAACGGCAATCCGCTCTAGTTTATAGGCTATTTTTTTTTTTTTTTAAACTCGAAATGGGAAATGAATGGACGATTTTCTCAAGCCGACATAACGTCCAGCTTGAATCCTGTGTCCCTTCCAGCAAGCAAACACACACACACACACAACACACACAGGCACACACAAATACACGCACATAGAGGCACACTCCCATTCTCCCATTGACACAGTTTGAACCCTTTAAGTCACAATTAACCTTAGTTTCATTTTTAAAAATGAATTTTTTTTTTTATTTCAAATCCCTTCCAGCATGCAGTCGTCTGTAACTTTGTTCCTTCCTACAAGCAAACACACACACACACACAAAGGCACACTCCCATTCTCCCATTGACACAGTTTGAACCTTTTGAGTCACACTTAACCTTTCATTTTTAGAAATGAATTTATTCTTTATTCATTTATTCTTTTAATACATAAAATAACTTCCAGCATGTTGTCGTCCGTCACCCTGTTCCTTCCTACAAGCAAACACACACACATGCAAACACAGAGGCACACTCTCATTGACTCACTTTGAACCCTTTAAGTCACACTTAACCTTTCATTTTTAAAAAATGAATTTATCTTTTATTCATTTTTTTTTTAACTTCAAATCCCTTCCAGCATGCAGTCGTCTGTTACCCTGTTCCTTCCGGTGGCGCTACTGGCGCTGCTCCACTGCGCAGCAACCTCCACGGCCGACGAGGAGCGGGGCCTGGAGAGCATGGCCGACTCCCGGAGCCCGCACTCCCCTCTAGCCCTGCTGCTCCGCAAGAGGTCACTGGAGGCCGCGCTACGGGCGCCGCCATCTTACGGTTACTTCCCGGACTCTCTGGTAATTCGGTGCAGTAGTACATGTAGTACTTCAAACTTATGGTCTATCTGTCTCTCTCTCTCTCTCTCTCTCTCTCTCTCTCTCTCTCTCTCTCTCTCTCTCTCTCTCTCTCTCTCTCTCTCTCTCTCCGCAAGAGGTCACTGGAGGCCGCGCTACGGGCGCCGCCATCTTACGGTTACTTCTCGGACTCTCTGGTAACTTGGTGCAGTAGTACATGTAGTACTTCAAGCTTATGGTCTATCTGTCCCTCTCTCTCTCTCTCTCTCTCTCTCTCTCTCTCTCTCTCTCTCTCTCTCTCTCTCTCTCTCTCTCTCTCTCTCTCTCCGCAAGAGGTCACTGGAGGCCGCGCTACGGACGCCGCCATCTTACGGTTACTTCTCGGACTCTCTGGTAATTCGGTGCAGAAGTACATGTAGTACTTCAAACTTATGGTAGCTCTCTCTCTCTCTGGTCTCTCTCTCTCTCTCTCTCTCTCTCTCTCTCTCTCTCTCTCTCTCTCTCTCTCTCTCTCTCTCTCCGCAAGAGGTCACTGGAGGCCGCGCTACGGACGCCGCCATCTTACGGTTACTTCTCGGACTCTCTGGTAACTTGGTGCAGTAGTACATGTAGTACTTCAAGCTTATGGTCTATCTGTCCCTCTCTCTCTCTCTCTCTCTCTCTCTCTCTCCCTCTCTCTCTCTCTCTCTCTCTCTCTCTCTCTCTCTCTCTCTCCGCAAGAGGTCACTGGAGGCCGCGCTACGGGCGCCGCCATCTTACGGGTACTTCCCGGACTCTCTGGTAACTTGGTGCAGTAGTACATGTAGTACTTCAAACTTATGGTCTATCTGTCTCTCTCTCTCTCTCTCTCTCTCTCTCTCTCTCTCTCTCTCTCTCTCTCTCTCTCTCTCTCTCTCTCCGCAAGAGGTCACTGGAGGCCGCGCTACGGACGCCGCCATCTTACGGTTACTTCCCGGACTCTCTGGTAATTCGGTGCAGTAGTACATGTAGTACTTCAAGCTTATGGTCTATCTGTCTCTCTCTCTCTCTCTCTCTCTCTCTCTCTCTCTCTCTCTCTCTCTCTCTCTCTCTCTCTCTCTCTCTCTCTCTCCGCAAGAGGTCACTGGAGGCCGCGCTACGGGCGCCGCCATCTTACGGTTACTTCCCGGACTCTCTGGTAACTTGGTGCAGTAGCACATGATGTAGTACTTCAAACTTATGGTCTCTCTCCCTCTCTCTCTCTCTCTCTCTCTCTCTCTCTCTCTCTCTCTCTCTCTCTCTCTCTCTCTCTCTCTCTCTCCCCGCAAGAGGTCACTGGAGGCCGCGCTACGGACGCCATCTTACGGTTACTTCCCGGACTCTCTGGTAACTTGGTGCAGTAGCACATGATGTAGTACTTCAAGCTTATGGTCTCTCTCTCTCTCTCTCTCTCTCTCTCTCTCTCTCTCTCTCTCTCTCTCTCTCTCTCTCTCTCTCTCTCTCTCTCTCTCTCTCTCTCTCTATAAATTGCTTCATAACAATCATTGTTTCTATACCACCGCATAATAAAACCCATCAACGGTTACATGGATAGTGGACGGGTACTATTCCTAATTAGGCAGATTAAAATCACCAACGCTCTGAATACCCAATCAAATTGATTAGTTTAGGGCTTTTCGAAACTCGAACAAAGCAAAAGAGACGTGTTTGCCAAACAAGCTCTAAAGATCGAATAAACATAGAGACGTGTTTGCCAAACAAGCTCTAAAGATCGAATAAATATAGAGACGTGTTTGCCAAACAAGCTCTAAAGATCGAATAAATATAGAGACGTATTTGCCAAACAAGCTCTAAAGATCGAATAAACATAGAGACGTGTTTGCCAAACAAGCTCTAAAGAAAAATAAATACAGAAAAAGACAACGCATTCTACGAAAGGAAATCAAATGGAGCTTCTTCAGCCACGGCTACAAACACTGCACTTGGAAGTCATTACAGGTTCGATCAGCCGTTATGAATAGGAGTAAAGAATTATCTGATTTCATGTATTCCAAAAGATCTGCTTGTTCCCGAGAAACATGACTGAAATAATGGTGCTACATGTACATTGTGTACGAAAAATGTCACCAACTTAAAAAAAAATAGACCAAACCAAGCAAACCGTCAATCAAATAATAACCATTATTATTTTTTTAACCTTTGACCTCTACTGCTCTCCCCCCCCCCCCACCTCTTTATTTTATTTTTTTTTCATATTTGTTTATTTTGTCCAGCTGGAGCCGCCGGAGCTGAAGAGAGGCGGGAACGAGATGTGGATCTGGATGCCGGCGCACGGCTACATCCCCGTGCCTAGCGACCACAGCTCGCACTCGGCCAGCAAGGAGTACCGCACGGCTAACCTCATGCGACACGGCTAGACACACTCACACACACACACACACGCACACACAGCTGCACTACAGCCGGCGCAACATAGAGCAGTACCGCAGTGAAGAAGGAATGAACTTTAACCTCCCCGTAGCAGCGCCGCGGTGAAGGCTAAAGAAGAATTAAAAACTAAAAAAATAAAAAAAAACGAAACAAAACAAAAAAATCAACAAAACTCAGGATCCGAATCAGAGCTCTTAATTTTGTTTATTTTTTTTTTTTTTTTTTTTGTTCTTCCTCTTCATTTCATTTAAAAGGTCGGGCCCAAAAAAAAAGAAGGCCAAAGAATAACTAAAACAGACATCGATTAGGTCGACTGTACTTTTTAGTTCCACGACAGAAAGAGAAAAAAAAAAAATCAAAACAACTCAAGGAAGTTGTGATACTCTTGCAAACATGTCAGAGGAAGCAGTTCTTTTATATCTTTGCGAATGGTTATTCAACATTGATTATATATACTACACAATAAAATTATATGACATATTAGTTTAGTGAAAATTACCTGTAAATCCTCTTTTCTTTCTTCATTTCCCTTCTCTATGATTTTTTTTTTTTCACTTGCCTTCTTTATGATTTTTTTTTCACTTGCCTTCTCTATGATTTTTTTTTTCCTTCTTTGCTTGTTTATTTGTAAAAACCCTTTGAACCAAGCGTACATCTTTTCGAAAGACACTGACATCAGTAAACTTACGTTAACAAGCTTGCGACAGTAAGAGTGGGTTGGCTTTGACATCAGTAAACTTACGTTAACAAGCTTGCAACAGTAAGAGTGGGTTGGCTTTGACATCTTCAGCCTCTATGTTTTGTCAAGGAAGAAAATAAAACTGACGTATTCCACAAAGCCATTGATTTGCTTGTGTTTATCAAATCCCGTTGTTTTGGGTTTACTATGTAATTACACATGTTGCATTTACAGCGTATGAAGAGGCGGAAAAAAAAAAAAAAGAAAAAAGGACAAAAACATAATGAGGATTTTAAATGGTTGAAAATGGACAATGTCAGTTTTAAGGACAACTTAACTTTTGGCCATTATAGGAATGAACCAGGCAGGAAGTAACGAATGTGAGGGATTTCTTGGTGTATTACAGCACATTCCGCATGCATTTACTTACGATCTTCGGAAAGTTCTTGTATTTTTATTTAGGGATTTCTTGGTGTGTTACAGCACATTCCGCATGCATTTACTTACGATCTTCGGAAAGTTCTTGTATTTTTATTTAGGGATTTCTTGGTGTGTTACAGCACATTCCGCATGCATTTACTTACGATCTTCGAAAAGTTCTTGTATTTTTATTTCGGGATTTCTTGGTGTGTTACAGCACATTCCGCATGCATTTACTTACGATCTTCGGAAAGTTCTTGTATTTTTATTTAGGGATTTCTTGGTGTATTACAGCACATTCCACATGCATTTACTTACGATCTTCGGAAAGTTCTTGTACTTTTATTTAGGGATTTCTTGGTGTGTTACAGCACATTCCACATGCATTTCCTTACGATCTTCGGAAAGTTCTTGTACTTTTAATTAGGGATTTCTTGGTGTATTACAGCACATTCCGCATGCATTTCCTTACGATCTTCAGAAAGTTCTTGTACTTTTATTTAGGGATTTCTTGGTGTATTACAGCACATTCCGCATGCATTTCCTTACGATCTTCGGAAAGTTCTTGTACTTTTATTTAGGGATTTCTTGGTGTGTTACAGCACATTCCACGTGCATTTACTTACGATCTTCGGAAAGTTCTTGTACTTTTATTTAGGGATTTCTTGGTGTGTTACAGCACATTCCACGTGCATTTACTTACGATCTTCGGAAAGTTCTTGTACTTTTATTTAAGGATTTCTTGGTATATTACAGCACATTCCGCATGCATTTCCTTACGATCTTCAGAAAGTTCTTGTACTTTTATTTAGGGATTTCTTGGTGTATTACAGCACATTCCGCATGCATTTCCTTACGATCTTCGGAAAGTTATTGTATTTTTATTTAGGGATTTCTTGGTGTATTACAGCACATTCCGCATGCATTTCCTTACGATCTTCGGAAAGTTATTGTATTTTTATTTAGGGATTTCTTGGTGTATTACAGCACATTCCGCATGCATTTCCTTACGATCTTCGGAAAGTTATTGTATTTTTATTTTGGGATTTCTTGGTGTATTACAGCACATTCCGCATGCATTTACTTACGATCTTCGGAAAGTTATTGTATTTTTATTTAGGGATTTCTTGGTGTATTACAGCACATTCCGCATGCATTTACTTACGATCTTCGGAAAGTTCTTGTATTTTTATTTAGGGATTTCTTGGTGTATTACAGCACATTCCACATGCATTTACTTACGATCTTCAGAAAGTTCTTGTATTTTTATTTAGGGATTTCTTGGTGTGTTACAGCACATTCCGCATGCATTTACTTACGATCTTCGGAAAGTTATTGTATTTTTATTCTATCAGCCAAACTGTCTTGCTGAACCGAATTTTACCGTAGGAAGATAAAACAACAGAACAGCAGAGTAGACTGACAGCCACATGGCTAAGAGGCGGTTGTAAAAGATTTTGACTTCGTGTGCCAAAATAACGATAACAACAACAACAACAACAACAACAACAACAACAACAACAACAACAACAACAACAATAACAAAAATAGATTTCGTTTTAAAAGAAAGTTTCCTGAACAAAGCTTGTGAACGATTTGGGATTAAAATATGGAACGTGTGTATGTGTGTGTTTGTTTGTTTGTGTCTGTGTTTGACAAGAAAGAGAGAGAAATAGAGAGTGAAGGAAGGAGAAAGTAGAGGGACTGCCAAACGAAAAGATTAAAACATGGAGACCTAATCAGAGAAAAAGGAGTGTAAAACAGATAGTAAGAGAGAGAGAGAGAGAGAGAGAGAGAGAGAGAGAGAGAGAGAGAGAGAGAGAGAGAGAGAGAGAGAGAGAGAGAGAGAGAGAGAGAGAGAGAGAGAGAGAGAGAGAGAGAGAGAGAGAGAGAGAGAGAGAGAGAGAGAGAGAGAGAGAGAGAGAGAGAGAGAGAGAGAGAGAGAGAGAGAGAGAGAGAGAGAGAGAGAGAGAGAGAGAGGGAGAGAGAGAGAGAGAGAGAGAGAGAGAGAGAGAGAGAGAGAGAGAGAGAGAGAGAGAGAGAGAGAGAGAGAGAGAGAGAGAGAGAGAGAGAGAGAGAGAGAGAGAGAGAGAGAGAGAGAGAGAGAGAGAGAGAGAGAGAGAGAGAGAGAGAGTGAGAGAGAGAGAGAGAGAGAGAGAGAGAGAGAGAGAGAGAGAGAGAGAGAGAGAGAGAGAGAGAGAGAGAGAGAGAGAGAGAGAGAGAGAGAGAGAGAGAGAGAGAGAGGGAGAGAGAGAGAGGGAGAGGGAGAGAGAGAGAGAGAGAGAGAGAGAGAGAGAGAGAGAGAGAGAGAGAGAGAGAGAGAGAGAGAGAGAGAGAGAGAGAGAGAGAGAGAGAGAGAGAGAGACAGAGAGAGAGAGAGAGAGAGAGAGAGAGAGAGAGAGAGAGAGAGGGAAAGAGAGAGAGGGAGGGAAAGAGAGAGAGGGAGAGAGAGGGAGAGAGAGAGAGAGAGAGAAAGAGAGAGAGAGAGGGAAAGAGAGAGAGAAAGACAGACAGACAGACAGAAAGAGAGAGAGAGAGGGAAAGAGAGAGAGAGAGAGAGAGAGAGAGAGAGAGAGAGAGAGAGAGAGAGAGAGAAAGACAGACAGACAGACAGAAAGAGAGAGAGAGAGAGAGAGAGAGAGAGAGAGAGAGAGAGAGAGAGAGAGAGATAGAGAAAGAGAGAAAGAGAGAGAGAAAGAGAGCGAAGGAGAGGCGAGGGAGTCAAGGAAATAACGAGAATGCAGGCCTCCACATTTACTTTGAGAATGAGAAAAATCTTTAAATACCGCGCTAAAAATTATAAGGAAACAATAACTTGGCCAGGAGACATTTTTATTCCCCTGACTCCACTTTGTTTTCTATTGGTTCTTAGTTCTATTCAGCAAAAGCTTTCAGTAAAAAAAAAAAAATTTTTTTTTTTTAAAGGGGACAAAAAGAAACAAAACATCTGCAGCGAAAACTTGTCCAATAATGCTGCCATGAAAAAAAGTGAAAAAAAAAAGTGTCCAAAATATAGATTGGGAATTACCTTTCACGTTTTCTGTGCACAGCTAAAAACCAGAAAAACGATTCCACTTCAACGAGCGCATCATACAAAAAAAAAAAAAAGTTTTGATATTAATGAAAAAAAAAGTCACCAGCTGAACAAGCCCAGTCAACACTAGACGCAAAAATACATAAATAAATAAATAAACAAAATTGTGGAGCTCACGCTTCGATGCTCTCTTTGATTCTTCTCCCTGTCTTCCTCGGCTCAATATTTCAACAAAAAGAAAAGGAAAAAAGTTGCACAAATATGCGAAACCAAAGAACTTTTGCCAGATACTATGAGTGTCTGAGTTTCTTCAGTTTCATCCAAGAAATGGAAAGCATTGCGTAGCATGTTGTTGTGTATTCCACATTGTTACTTTGAGTGTCCAAATTATTTTTTCTTCATATTATTGGATTTTTTTTTTGGCTTTTCCTTTGAGAAGCCTCTCCTCTGTTTATATTTTTCCTTGCCAAAAGGTATATGCTGGAGTTCTATTGTTACTCTTTGATTTTCCATAGGAGATAATTGAGCATTGAAGCCCGAGTAATTTCCATTCAAACAGTAGGCTTATATAAAAACTGCTTTTTGAACATTTTAAATTTTTAAATTGCTCAACCAGCAATTTTTTTTTTTTTTGCCTTATCCTTTGAAAAGTCCCTCCTCTGTTTATTTCTTCATTGCCAAGAGGTATATGCTGGAGTTCTATTGTTACTCTTTGATTTCCTAATAAAGAAAATGAAAAGAAAAATCAGTTGAGTTTCCACTTATAAGCTAATCCAGCAGTGAACCTATGACGCAGTAACACATCATGCCACACTGAAGTGTCAAAAGAAGAAAATGCATCAATTCAGATTGCTTGCGGAGATTTTCCTCTCTCACAAAATGCCGTTAGAGTACTCAAAAGGAAGACAAAAAACATATTTAAACACTGACTGATATACAGAAAGATAGCCCTCTGACCAAAACTCAGGCTTACAATAGATCCCAACAAACAGGTAGACAGACAAGAGATCTATAGTGTTCAACCAGCGGCCAACTGTTGTAAGTTGAAGATTTCGACATACACTGAGACAGACACATAGATAGAAAATGCTTACTTATAGGCCGTGTGGTTTAACACTATCCTATGACAAAATATTTCAAGTTCTCTCAGAGATCTGATTATGCTGCAATATTCTCGAATACACAAGGACAGATAAGCAGGCGGCTTTCTGTCAATAGGTTTCTGGTTTGACTTAAGCTTCCTTGATTGACTGGGTTGGTTTTCATTGTGCTCCATCTCAAGGCTATTAGCCTGTAAGGCCACAGCTGATGCATTGAGCAGAAAAATGCTGCTACTTATTTCCACACCGAAGGTTAAAGACTGCAATGTTTGTTGTACACTCTACAGTCACAGAGACTATAAAGCTCCCTGTAAAGCTCAGGACAGGGCTGGTTAAATGAGATCTGATCCCACCACCACGTAGCCCAAGCCAGGATTCAAATCCCAGACCTCCATCTTATTGGTCCAGGACTTGAACTATCCGGATCTGTAGAAACTAAGTCACTTGATAGTTATTTAAGGTCATGCACTTCGCCTATCTCCAACAACTTAGGATTATAAACTCTTTCACAGCCCTAATTATGCTGGGGTATTCTGAGACACACAGGGACAGATAAACAGGTGGTTTTGTTTTAGAAATTTTCTGGTTTGACTTAAGCAACAATACACAATGTCTTCTCACCGGTCTGACTTTGCTGCGGTAACCTTTGCCCTGCTGATGTCTATCCCAGTCCTCAAGACGAGCCTGCCTCTTCTCCTCTTCTTTCTAGAAAAACCCAAAGAAACTATCGTTAAATACTGGCATTCATGCCATAAAACACAAAGAAATTGTTGTAAATAATGGCATTCATGCCATAAAACACAAAGAAACTGTCAATAAATACTGGCATTCATGCCATAAAACACAAAGAAACTGTCAATAAATACTGGCATTCATGCCATAAAACACAAAGAAACTGTCGTTAAATACTGGCATTCATGCCATAATCCATCTTAACCATAGGATCTAACCATTTCTTGAGGATATAGCCTGCTTTCTCTAACTTACTTAAATGAAACTTTGAAAAAGACATATTTAAAGGAGGCTTTAACAAGTCATTAATTTTATTTTCTCCTTCTCCCATTACTAGTGCTGCTGCTGTTTCTACTACTATTATACAATTCTGTTACTGCATGTCTTTCAAAGGGAGGGTGATTAAATATTAGAGTTCATGCAATTATCAAACTGAATAATAGGATCTAACCATTTCTTGAGGATCTAACCATTTCTTGAGGATATAGCCTGCTTTCTCTAACTTACTTAAATGAAACTTTGAAAAAGACATATTTAAAGGAGGCTTTAACAAGTCATTAATTTTATTTTCTCCTTCTCTCATCACTAGTGCTGCTGCTGTTTCTACTTCTATTATACAATTCTGTTACTGCATGTCTTTCAAAGGAAGTGTGATTAAAATATTAGAGTTCATGGAATTACCGAACTCAAACATAGGATCTAACCATTTCTTGAGCATGTAGTCTGCAGTCTGCCAACTTTAAGGTAATTATCAGAAATCTTGGAAGAGGAAACTTTTGAAGGAGGCTTGTATAATTCATAAAAAAAATTCTTCTCCTTCTTACATTACTAGTACCGCCGACACTACTTGCGCGATTACTAATACATAGTTTTGTATCCTCTCATCTATTATTTAGCTAAGGACTCTTAAAGCTGCAATAGCCAACAATTTTCAGGAGTATTCAAAAGTGATGAAATATTTAACAAAAACAAATTTCACAAGTCAGCAAAAAAATGCTATTATCATGTGATAAAAGATACAAATTGAGCACTCACACTTGAAAAAAGACATATAGAAACTATAATAAAATTAGTTTTCTTCATGAGATATAAAAAGAAAATTTATACTCTAACTTTTCAGCTTGAATGGCTCAGGTGTTTGACAAAATAAAATCATGCCTTCACTGTATCAGTCTAGGTATTTTTTATTCACCTTGGCTAGCCTTCCCTGATACCATTGGCTTAACAAATAGTTTTGAGCAGATACATTTATTGTCATCGTGATTGTACATTTGCTTGTGCATAAAATTCTAAGAGGTGTACATCGCATCAGAAAATTGCAACAGTACATGCATCTTCCATAAAAAAATAACCATCTTTGAAGAAAACAAAAACTGTGTAGACAAGTATATTTAACCAAAAGCCTGGTTGGGGTTAAATTAATTCATGAGAATGAGCAATACAGTTTGTTTATTGTCCTTTTACCACAGTTTCATATATTTTACAGTTAAAACTTGTAAAATGCCCTTTATCAAAATTTTAGAGTATTCAGCTTAAAAAAGATTGATAGAAGAGATGAGCAAAGATTCTCAACTTGTCTGAACATAGCTGAAGGTAAAGTAAAACATTGCTCTCACTTGGCGTTGTTTCTCTGCAAACTCTTTCGCTTGTTCATCTAGCTGAGCCTGCATCCTCTGCCTCGCTCGCTCCATCGCTTCCAGGCGGCTGTAAGCCACACCCTCATCTGTTGGAAGGAGGAACAAAACATGACAATTTGTACGGAGAAGAATCAAAGTGTGATCTTAAGTAAGGTAAAGATCAGTTTTGTAATGGAGCATCTACGAAAAAAATAATATTGTTTTTATGAATTAAATTAGAAAAGGAGCTTTAAATTGGTAACATTATTGACATTTCTCAAGGTCTTATTCCAAAAAAAAAAAAAAACTTCATTTTTGGGAGAAAAATGATGAGAATAAGTAAAAATTTTCATTGTAATTATATCTATGAATGTGACTCATAAAATGTCTGATTTTAGCTCAATGAACTCAATAGGATCAGATAAGGTATGCAAAATAAATCTGAAATCACTCAATCATAAATGGACTTTATCAAAATTTGCAACGAATCATAAATACAAACTTGAATAAAATAATATTCAATTTTATAGATGTGACATCTCAAACTGTGTAAGGTTCTTGATAGTGTATCCATATAATTATTTCATTATGTTGCAGCAACATCATTTGAATAAAATCTCTATTTTGTCTTTACGATTATTGTAAAACTTCATCAGCACTTGAAAGATATTAAATTCCATACAACATAGAAAAACAAACCCATTTTCTTATAGCTGTCAGCCTCACGCTGGTCACGCCATTGTTCCAGTTGAGGTCGGTATCGATTGTACAGATACACAATGATGGCTATGCCAATGAGGATAAACCAGCCATATTGCTGTAAAGTTCCAAGCACTGAAATAATTAATATATATTTATTTACATACAGCATTTGCATCACTCAAAATTTTTAATTTTTTTCCATTGCTAGCTAGCTAGAAGTCAAGTCAGTTAGAACTAAAAATTCTTTCTGTAGCAAACTTACAGATTCAGAGACTTATTTTACACTTAATTGATTTTCATTTTATTTTTCTGACTACAACACATCAGATATTGTATTGCAATCAGCACTTTCATGCCAAATATTTTTTTAGACAAGGGTATGCACACGGCGGAAATTTACTAAGTTAAAAATTAACAAAAAAATTAATAACTTTTCTCAGAACCGAGGAAGAGCAAAACTTTTTTCACCTTATCACACAGCTTGATCAGTACTACTTGATGCCTTATTTATAGCAATTGAAGGGTTTTGAAATTTTCACCTAATAATATACTTAGTATCTTTTTTCATTTGCAAGGGTTTTATTTTTTTAAAAAGCAAGATACCATTTTAACCCTTTACTATTTAAGTCTAGTTTGAAGAATTGAAACTTAATTAAATTTCTTCAGGAACAAAAGAGAACGCTGCCATTATTTGCATATGGGTACACGCAATACATGTATACCTGTACTCAAATAATAGCATGTGTAGTTATGAGTAAAGAATTTGCACAAAGATCTTGTAAAAATGCATCCAACTGCTTCTTGGTCATTCATTTGGATTTTGTTCAGTTAGACAATCCTATGGATCATATAGTCGCTCAGTCACTTGTGTTCATGATGGAGAAGCAGCAAGGATTGTTTTTTTTGCTAAAATTTTTTTTTTTTGAACAGTTTCTTCATTTTTTTTTTCACTCTACAAAATCATTGTCTATAAGGAGAAGTTGAAAGAAAACAAAAGACTCCAATTCACTTAAAATTCTTGTTTGTGAATACATTTTTAATGAATTAAAGCAGGGTGGAAAAATAGAGATCCCATCTGCAGAACACTGGACTGCATCCTTTTCCAAAGAGATCTGCATTAAATTTAAAAGGCTGTTTTAATAAATATAAATCTAGTTCCAAAAAAGATAGTCTAGATAGATCCAGGTATAAATTTCTAATATTGGATCTATTTATATAAAGGACAATTTTCTTCACAATTTTTGTATGATGAGGACATCCACACTAGGAATTTAAATCTAGATTTAGATTAGATCTAAGAAGACCTAGATTCTATTCATCTGTAGAATAAGTCTAGTTTACACCTTGATCCATGGCATAGGTGCATTTATAAGAATACAGTGCTTGTGATATAGGCTACTCTAGTTTTTTTTTTTAAAATTAATTGGTAGCCTGATCATCAACTGAATAAAAACTGTAACTCATTTGGTGTTGAGTCAAAGATTAAAATGCTAAATTTCTTTTTTTTACTATGTTTCAAAAAAAAAAAGAAGGTTCAATTAGATTACTGGTAACTGTGTACAAAATAAAGCAGCCAAAGACAAATTCTAATTTAAGATTTTGATAGGATCTGAATTCCTCCCTTACAAATATAGAACATATATCCAGTATGCGTACATCTAGAGGTTAACTAGAATTTAATTCTAAATGCAAAAAAAGTAAGCTAAAACTATCCTGGATCTACCTGACTATCAAGAAGGGTTGCATGCATGGTCTGCAGATTAACATGCATTTTCTAATATTTTATTTTTAATTTACATCAACACAGAAAAATCTCGATTTTATCAAGATCTAATTCATTCTACTACCTGTGTCTTTCACCACACCCACAAACTCAGGGTCTTCATTTTTCAGATCTCCTGCCTCTGGTTCAGCTTGGGCTGGGCCACCCTCATCCATTTTGAAAACACTGTAAGGTTCAGATCAAGTTTACGAAAAAAAATCAAAATCTAGACAACCTGAAAATGACTCCAAAGTTATTTCCAGGCCTGGAGGATATTATACAAGAGCTAGATCTAGATCTAGATCTAGATCCCCATCTTACAGGATGGGCTGTAAGAGCTCTTTATTTTTGTTTATATCAGCTTTCGTTTTCAAAAGTGTACGTCATCTTTAACAACAACTTTTATGGTTATAGGTGCAGAAGATTTCGTACACACGGCAGACCCGTGATACAATCAGTTACCCAATCATATAAAAAGGTCTATTTCCCCCAACGATACACCTTACAGTTCATAAACATTACTTTATTTGTATAGGCTATGTATATTTCGAAATATTTGGAAATATTTGGAAAAGCTTAAAATTCCGACAGTTGGACGAGCAAACAAAATATCTGAGCCTTTTTTTGCGAGCAAAATTTAATGTGAATTTTTTTTTCTCAACGAAAATGGGTCATGAAAATCATGTTAATGACAAAATCTTCCGGTTTCCCATCAAACAAAAGGATGAAAATTGCCTGCAATGGGTATGATATATACCGTAACAAATATAAATCTATTTTCTTTCCATGTGAATTTCTATTTTTACTCTATTCTTTTCTTCCTATTTGCATTTTTGAATATGATAAAAATATTCAAAATAAATTGACTTTAAATTTTTAACCTTTCATAGACATCATTTTCTTAATAGTTGATATAGCATTATCGGATTTTAATTATTTTTTTTTTTTTAATAAACTTTGTTTATTATCGGCTTGAATGCCTTGATGTTTTATTTTAATATTAAGACTTACGATAATTACTTTAAGGATCTTTTATTGCTACGAATTTAACGTGATCATAGACTGGGACTATAGTACTGTTAATAAACTAACACTTCAATTTTTAACTTGTCCTGTTGTAGAAGAGATTGGTCTCGTTAACGTTATAGAAACCAGAGGGAGATAACTCCAAGTCAAAAACATTTCCAGTCAACTTACAAATTTAATAATTATTTTCCTTGGAGTCTCGGAACGGTCAAGGTCGTACAGGTGGTTGCCATGATGCATTGTCACGTGATTTATTATTCCATAAGCGTTTTGACTCACAATTTACCATTTTAAAGAATGGTAAATTCTATTCTAAATTAGTTGATTATCAGTGCAAGTGTACTGTTTGATGCTCAGTGAAGCTTACTACTCCGTACACAACTGTTTGAAGAAAATGAAAATGATTATAATAAAAAAAAAATTCACTTAATGATCTTTTTTTACTAGAATATCAGCTAGGATAAACAATGTCTCATATCAAAAGACGCTTGATGTTAGGTCTTGTGTAATTATTTCATTTAGGATTCTTGCAATATTATTTTATCTTTATATGAAACAAAAGAACTGACGTCGTCAACAGGTACGCATTACCTCATTGAATCATAATTCAAGGACAATGCTAAAAATCCAAGTTAGTTCTTTTACCCCTGAATATGAAAAAGTCTTTCAGATTTACACAATGATTGCACGATTCCTTCGATTAGTTAAATCTTTAAAACTGCGCTTATGTTTCAAATAGCATTTCAATGCAGGTATTTCTTCATTTGTGAAATTATTTCGGTGGTGGTGTTGGTGTTGGTACCAGTAGTTCGACTTGGCACTTTTTCTGGGAATATCTGTCCATATAAAGAGGGTTCCGAAGTATCTTTCAATAGATTATCAATATATAGATTAAGATATTTTCTAGTATTTGTAACCAAAAGTTTTAAATTTTTTTTTGAAACAGCTTTATGGTGTCATGAAGGATACCGATGCATCGTGTTATCTTCGTGATTTGACCTTTCTAGCTATTTCTCGCATTCATCCCGGTGTGTATGCCAGTCTAATTATAATCCTATATTTCTTACTCCTTTTTTACTCTTTCTATCTCACTCCACATCTTTCTCATTATCTTAGGACCTCTTACAATATCCTTGTTCCTCTCTCTCTCGCTCTCTCTCTCTCTCTCTCTCTCTCTCTCTCTCTCTCTCTCTCTCTCTCTCTCTCTCTCTCTCTCTCTCTCTCTCTCTCTCTCTCTCTCTCTTTCCCTTTCGCACTCTCTCTCTCTCTTTCTCATTCTATCGCTCTCTCCCCTTCCTCACTATTTCTCTGTCTCTCTCTGTCTCTCTGTCTCTCTCTCTCTCTCTCTCTCTCTCTGTCTCTCTCTCTCTCTCTCTCTCTCTCTCTCTCTCTCTCTCTCTCTCTCTCTCTCTCTCTCTCTCTCTCTCTCTCTCTCTCTCTCTCTATATATATATATATATATAAGATCTTACCTTAAATTCTCTTCATACGATACTGGTGTTTCAAGCGGAGGACAAAGTTGTCACTGTCCTCCGTTCTCTTCGGGTATGACTGAGGTGTGTTCAGTTGCCGTTCCGACCTTGTGCTGTTGTTTTTCGTTTCCGGGCCACTGGTAGTTTTGTAGTAAATGTTTCTTTCTGTGGCGGCACGATGAAAATATTTCCCTTCTGTTGAGGCTTAGTTTTGTTGTTAGAATGAAATATTTCTCTGCTATGCATAGATTGCATCTGTTTGTTGCTGCTGAATATGGCTGCGCTCTTTCGATTATATCCCATGATAAGTAGTATTCAGTTTTTGATTCCTTTAGTTTCCATTTGAATTCACTTAAAGTTGTTGCTGTTTTTATAGTTAAGGGTAAAGCTCGATGTATGCTGGTTGTATCTGTTTTTGAACTCATTTTCTGTTTTTCCTATGTAAGTGTCCTGTTTATTTGAGGGTTTCTGTTCGACAATTGCCTTGTATACCACTCCCTTTTGGAGGCAGTGGCCTTTGAGTGGGCAGGATTTTTTATCCCTGCAGTTGCAAGTTTTTCCTTGTTTTTCTTTTATCTTTGTAGATTCAAGGACTGTTTTGTTGTGGCTAGAACTTATTTGTTTCATAGTTTGCATGCAGCTATAGCTTAGCTTTGCGGTGTTTTTATTGAATATTTTGTGTAGCTTGTTTGTTGGGAAGCACGTGTGTAGGAGTCCGAAAAACATTTTTCCGATGTTGGTGGCGACATTTACACTGAATGGGGGGTTGAACCAGATGATGCTTCTCTTTCTTGTTCTCTTCTTGTTTTTTGTTTTTTTTTGTTTCGTCTCTTATTTCATTGGGTGGTATTTTTATTTCTCCAGTTGCGTGGTTACGATTTGTTTTGGCGGCTTTTTCTTGTGGCTTTTCGTTTTTCGTGTATTTTATTTGTTGTTTATGCCCGTTTGTCCTTAGTGCGGCATTATATGGCTTTGCTGCCTTTTTAAAAATGTTAACATTAGCGGAGTTGTTTGAGAGGCGTAATTCCATACCTGTCGACAAGTTTTTAATGATGGGGGTGGATGGTTGCTATCACGGTGGATATAGTTGAATGTCTGGTTTTTTATATGGTTGATAGACCCCTATATTCAGATTGAGGAAGACGTCCAGGAAATTTACCACCTTTTATTCGCATCGGCTGTTATGTTTAGTCCGTTCTCCTTGAATATCTTGCATATTTATTTTTTTATCTTGTCGGCATTTCGAGGAGATATATATATATATATATATATATATATATATATATATATATATATATATATATATATATATATATCACTCGCTCTCATTTCTTTATTCATTGTTTATCGGTCAAGTTTCCTCTCTCTTCATCCCTCGAAGTCCCGATGCTTTCTTTTTTTATCCACCCCTTCCCAGATAAATCTGTCTTTTTCATTTAAAAAAAATATGTATCAAATAAAATATAAAATTCAGATGCTGGATTAAATGTTTCATTGTACGCGTCCACTCCAAGAATAGCTGCGGCCTTTCACAGAAAGTAAATCAAAGCTTTAATACGGAGACTCGCGTGACTTTTGTGTATTTTAGGAGCCAGAGAAACACAGAGACATTAGGAGATTCTTAAAGACTTAGTTGTGGAGACGATTGAGAGCCATAAATATAAAGCACACCAAAGATAGAAGTCGTGTGCAAAATGGCTGATAAGCTGATAGACTGATAAACTGATAGACTAATAACCACAAGCAGGGCTAGACATTTATCGATACAATTTTTTAACTATCTTAATGTGCTACATCGCAATTTATCTATTACTATTAAAATTTTTTGCTATCCTAACAATTCTATATCAATGAAGAAGCCGCCACATGGCTCCTTTACTACAAAATAAATAAAATAATAGTTGAAAGCATGGGAATTGTTGCCCAAGGGACGTAACTCAGCAAGAACAGGTTGAATTTTGCTACTCCAGTATTGCTTCCCTTGTGCAAAAGCGTTTTCCATACGTTTGAAACGACAATGTCATCGAGCTCCAAAGACTCGAAATTCTGTAATTTACACGTGAAATTATTTTTAATTTTTGTTTGGGAATTTTTTTTCCAAAATTGAGCAAGAAATAACCACTACGCTCTTATTTTCACCAATGAAGACTCAGAATCCAGTGCGACAAATATAATTCTCAACCTTTTAGCTCTGATACTCTCAGTTTTTTACATTTTCAAAGCTGTTTTATACTTGTAGAAAAAAATGTAAGGTTTTCCAAATCTACTCCTATTTTTTTGTGCAATGTTTATTACAAAATGGGTCCTGACTTACTTAAATTTGAATAAATCCCAAAAAGCTAATTTACGTTTGGTCAATTTTATGCATACTAGATGCGAGCCAAGTTTCATTAAAGTATAATGATAATTAAAAAAAATCATTCAACAAAAAACTTAGAAAACTTAGAAAAGTGTCATTTTGAGTAAAGCACAACTGTTTAAAAAGATTTAACAAAACATTTTAGAAAAAATAAATTATGGAGTTGAATATTGAACAAAATTGTGCTACATGATTTCTTTTTACAATTTTTAGCCACAGTAATAGTGTTCTAGTTTTTGAATTGGGTTATGTTTAGCCATGCCTTACAGGACGGAGTTTAGGTTTCAGTTGGTGAAGTGTGCCTCCCCTCATCCCCCCCCCCACACACACACAACATACACCTCCCCTCAAGAATTAACGCGAGAAAAGCAAGCTCCTGTAACATCGCCTAGGTGACAACTCGATGTAGACCTATCCCTCTTTCACAAGCATCCAGTGCAACTCTTATTTCCCCATATTTATGTCGCTGACCCCCTGACCGAGATTTTCCTTTCCAGGCGGATAATGGTCACCAGCTGATACCCCCGAAGAGATCATGATGTACTCTAGCTTGTGATCACCACCCCCCTACCACCTTTCTTTCCCGACTTCGTGTTAATCTAGAATGCGCAACAATACCCCTGGTGTTACGCCAGAATTTGGCCACCACTGAGCTCTATCTGGGACAATTTATGATGGCCCCAAACTGGTGCCCCAATTTCTCGGGAGAACTCTTGGCCTGAGCTGGTGACCCCTTCCTAAAAAAAAATAAAAATAAAACATGCTGTGA
>JAWDGP010007939.1:300000-332500 GCA_033675545.1 Elysia crispata
AACTGTTGCGCCCAACAGAGAGGCGATAAACCAAACCGTGTGGCTTTCAAAACAGGTGATGACACGATACTAGTGTCCTCCCCCTCCCCCTTTACACACTCACACACACACACACACTCTCCCTTACCAGAAATGTGTTCTCCCTCCGACCAAAAAAAAAAACAACCCAACAACAAATCAAAACAAAACAAAATTAAAAAAAAAAAATCTCACTCATCTTCAACCAAGGCTATGCATGTGCAGAATTAACAGATTCCTCTAACTAGTATTTCTGTGTACCAATCAATAAAAACATGTATCCCACTCAGATTATGCTTCACATAGGCCTACATAAAAAAAAATAAAAAATAAAAAAAAAAAAAAACACAAAAAAACCCCACCCAAAAACATAGTGTTAAAAATTCACAAGATTTACGCAAAGCGTCATAATGGCCTTACCCTAATCCCAAAACTTCCTGATTAACCACTCGTACATAATTATTTTCTTGTACCATGAGGAGTTTTGAACATAACCGTTCCCATTATTACTAGATGAGAACACACTTAAAACAGTTTCGTAATGTAAAAAAAAAAAAAAATTAATTGCGTTCCTTGTCCATTTCTTTGACACAACTGAAATTATGTAAACATCCAATGTGTAAGGATTACAAGACAGTCTGTGAGAAAAGATTATAAAACCTTCCGGTTGAAATTCCTTATAGTGCAGAATTGGTTTTTCTACCGTCAGCCTTAAAAGCGTCGATAAATAATCGGTTTGTTTCTATCTATCTCTGCCTGTCTGTATCTGTCTCTGTCTGTTTATTTGTCTGTCTATCTATATGTCTTTCTCTCCCTCTCTCTCTCTCTCTCTCTCTCTCTCTCTCTCTCTCTCTCTCTCTCTCTCTCTCTCTCTCTCTCTCTCTCTCTCTCTCTCTCTCTCTCTCTTCACTTTCTTTCTCTTATAACCATTGTTCTTTTCTGTCTCCTTACTTTCCATTCTCTCAAACTCTTTGTCTCTCTCATAATTCTTTCTTTCTTTTTTTTTTATTTTACTTACTGAACCCTTCTATTTGGTTAGCTGGTTGTCTGGTTGCATATCTCTCTCACTCTCTCTCTCTCTCTCTCTCTCTCTCTCTCTCTCTCTCTCTCTCTCTCTCTCTCGCTCTCGCTCTCTCTCTGTATATATATATATATGTATATCTCGCTCTCTCTCTGTTTTTCTCTCTGTCTCTTTCTTTCTCTTTATCTACCCATCCCTCTCTCTCACCAACCCTTTTACTTATCCTAGTGTTTGCTCTGTTCTCTTTTCTATGCTTTTCCCCTTAAATCTCTTTACATCTTTAATCGTTTTTTTACAGAACGGTTACATCAAGAAATCATGTCCACAATCGTTTCGCTTTAAAGTGATAAACTGCTACTTTTTTTTTTTCTTCTCTTTGTATCGTTGGTCCACGCTCACTCACACACGTAATTTTTTTTTTTGTTGACATTTTTCTTCTTTTTGTTTTTAACGAACGTTAAGAGCATCTGAAAAACAAACAAACAAAACAACAGTATTTTGTTTTCCGTTGCTCTCACACTCGGTTTATAATTACCCTTTTCTTACCTTGTCTCACTTCAAGTCAACATCTTGTTTTGCTCAGAATTCCGTGGCTCAGCCATTTTGCAACTCCGTCACGCCTAGTTACCAGGTCCGCCTAGGTAAACAAAATAAGTAACACTGTTACTATAGGAACAGAGAAACAAAGCGAAACAACGACAAAAACTAGGGACGGGAGAGACGGTAGGGAGCGACGGAGAAGCAAAGAGGTGGAGTAGGAGGGGACGGAAAAAAATAGTGGGTATAGAGGGGTGCTAGTCCAAGAGAGTCAGAGAAATCCCGAATTCCGTGACAACCTAACATGGCGGGCGCGTCACTTGTTGCTAGGGAAACGCGTTTCTCCAAGCAACTGAAGCCAAAATAACAGATTGACACTTTGGCTTATGGCGCTAATTGGGAGAGATGGTCGTGGATCTAAGAGAGAGAATTAGGCAGCAGAGGTTTCCCCACCAAAATGGTTTACGTGCTACTGGTGGGAAAAGTTTAATGTTGGGCTTTTGTACTTTTATTATTCGGTTATCACATGTATAAGTTTTGGGATAACACTTCTAGACCGAAAACATTATATATATCGGATTGTATCCTTTCTCTTTCTTATTGTCTTTCTATCACTTTCTCTCACTCAGTGTCTCTCGGGCTCCTTTTATCCCTAAATCTATAACTTTCTTTCTATCCATCTCTTTTTACTTTCTCTTTTTTTTTCTTTTTGACTCCGTTTTTCTCCCTGCCTTTTTTTTCTTCTCTCTTCTCTTTTAAAGTCAGTCTTTTTGTCCATGCTCTTTCTTTTTTTTTTCTTACTCTGTCGCTTTTTATAAGACTCTGTTCTATCCATCTCTCTATTTATGTATATTTCAACCATACAATAATCCTTTTTGACAAAACAAGCCCGTTAGACAATCATAGAAAACAATGATGTTTATATTTTATGCGTATTAAATGAATTACGTAAGGAACTAAACTTACGAAAAGAAAAGGTGTTGTAAAATTATTTTATGCAATATGATGACCCAAAAAATCCACGTACACGATATTTAATGTCATAAATTGACTACAGCATGTTAAACCTCGGAGGTCAAAAGCACCGTACCTGTACATCTTAACTGTGAAAGATAAGATCAGCATATCAAAAAACGCTTCAGGAAGCATTGCTAAAAAAGATAAATAAAAGTGGTATCCAGCATACCAGGTAGCGCTTTAAATGCAAGATAACATGTGATATCTTGTTTTAAAATACGTATTAAAACTTAATGCGATGGAAGATAATCTGTAGTATCTTGAGTTAAATACCCAATCAAACAATGTGTTGTAACATAACCTGTGGTATCTTGTGCTAAAATACGTATTAAAACTTAATGTGATGGAAGATAATCTGTAGTATCTTGTGTTAAAATAGCCACTCAAACAATGTGTTGTAACATAACCTGTAGTATCTTGTGTTAAAATAGCCACTCAAACAATGTGTTGTAACATAACCTATAGTATCTTGTGTTAAAATACCCATTAAAACTTAATGTGTAGTAACATAACCTGTGGTATCTTGTGTTAAAATACCCATTAAAACTTAATGTGTTGTAACATAACCTGTGGTATCTTGTGTTAAATACCCTTTAAAACTTAATGTATTGTAACATAACCTGTGGTATCTTGTGTTAAAATACCCAATAGGTAAGATTAACTGTGGTACCTTAAGTTCAAATATCCAATAATGCACTTAATATTTCTTCCATCGCCATCATGAAAGAAACAATCCCATAATACCTTAGCACTGTTGTACTATCTGCGGTATCTTACATTAAACGACACGTCTTTAATCCAAGCAAACAACAGCGCCATAGATGATGTGAGACAATCATCTTAATCTATTATTATACCATAGATGATGTGAGACAATCATCTTAATCTATTATTATACCATAGATGATGTGAGACAATCATCTTAATCTATTATTATACCATAGATGATGTGAGACAATCATCTTAATCTATTATTATACTATAGATGATGTGAGACAATCATCTTAATCTATTATTATACCATAGATGATGTGAGACAATCATCTTAATCTATTATTATACCATAGATGATGTGAGACAATCATCTTAATCTATTATTATACTATAGATGATGTGAGACAATCATCTTAATCTATTATTATACCATAGATGATGTGAGACAATCATCTTAATCTATTATTATACCATAGATGATGTGAGACAATCATTTTAATCTATTATTATACTATAGATGATGTGAGACAAACATCTTAATCTATTATTATACTATAGATGATGTGAGACAATCATTTTAATCTATTATTATACCATAGATGATGTGAGACAATCATCTTAATCTATTATTATACCATAGATGATGTGAGACAATCATTTTAATCTATTATTATACCAACCATTGACACCCCCCCCCCCCCTCCCTTCATTACAAGATTATTAGTTTTGTTGTTTGTAGTACATAAACAACCAGTCACGTTTTTGTCGTCAGGACATAATGGGGGCTATCTCGTATCTAACGAGCCTGTTAAGATTAAGATGGTGTCAGGGGATCTTCTGTATAATCTTGAATAGAAGTAAGCCTCCACCATGACGTAGTTGGCTGATTGTTTTTAGTATCCTGCTGTAACAAGCCTAGCTAGGGGCTGCTTATGACTTATCTCTGGTTTTTGTGTTTCAACAACCACGCCAGCCTCTCCTTGGCTTATTTGTGGTAATGAGGCGTCTTATTGTTGGTTAAGATTCAGAAAGAATGTCAATAAGGTGGTTGATCATGAGACTCTGGTTTAATGATGTTGTAGGGGTCCGAGCTGGTAAAATGGCAATGATAATAATGATGGTGTGCTAGGTTTTTTTTACGCTGATGATGGAGTGTTTAATGGTGTTGATGTTGATGGAATTTGTTGGATTGTTGTAGACTTTGTGGTCGGTGGAGTTGATGTAATAGGACACTGCGATGATGAAATGCTTGATGACGTTGGAGTGGCTGATGACGAAGGTCTGTTCTAGATAATGGCAACAATAAAATGTTGATATTGCTTTTGTCATTGTTGTTGATGTAGTTGTTGTTGTTGTTGTTGTTGTTGTTGTTGTTTTTATAATTCTGGTTGTTGTTTTTGATGAACATGACGATGCTTGCTTGAGGGAGATGATAAATATGATGATGATCATGGCTGTAAGGAAGATTATCAATACGATGACGATAGCGGAGAAGAAAAAAATAAATATGATGATGATGATAATGATGATGGTGATGATGGCGAAGAAGGAGATGATACATTCGGTGATAATGATGATGATGATCATCATGATGATGGCGGAGAGGGAGATGATACATTCGTTGATGATGATGATGATGATGATGATGACCATGATGGCGATGAACGTGAAGAGGAAGACTATTATAATAATAATGATGATAGTGATGATGATGATGATGGTGATGAAAATGATGATGATGATGGTGATGAAAATGATGATGATGATGATGATGATGATGATGATGATGATGATGATGATGATGATGATGATGATGATGATGATGATGATGACAATGATCATGATTTCATTGTTACCGGTAACAGCATTTGATTTAATTTTTTGTGGCCAGAAACAAAACAAGTTAAAGTCGAAAAAATAGCTCTATTTTCAAGGAAGTAGATCTAGGCCAAATATCGACCACGCCATTATATCGTCTGCAGACATCCAATAAACCAATATATATTAATAGCTTTTTTATTGTTCCTTTCAGGCACACATCGCGGAAGAATACATCAACTCTTTCGTTTCGGGCGCCATTGCCATTCGGAAACAATCAGAATTACCTGCCCTTTTATTGGACGCAAATAATGAAATTCCCAGAGATCAGATTCCGAAAACAGCAAAAAGCTTTTAACAAGAACGTCTTATCTCTTCTGGCTTTGTCGAAGAGATAGAAGGATAAAGCAAAATTAAGTAGATGGGAGTTAGGAAATTGGATGGTGCACTAAATGAGGTCGCTTTAGGCTTTTAGCTTAATAAATAAGAGCTCAGATAACTGCATTTAGATACTTTCCTTTTTTTTTCCTTGGAAAACTTTTCTTTAGCTACATTCAGATATTTTATTACTTTCCATGGAAAACCGTTTTTTAACCTTTATCTAGATACTTTCTTACATTCCTTAAAAATATTTTACCCGCATTTAGATATTTTATTACTTTCCTTGGAAAATTGTTTCTTTTTCATTGGCTTCAGATATTTTTTTTTACTTTCCTTGGAAATTTTTTTCTCTGCGTTTAGATATTTTTTACTTTCCACGGAAAACTGCTTTTTTTTTTCTTAAACTCAAACTAGTTTTTGCTTTTCTTGGAAGATCCTTTTTGTTAACTTTACTTAGATTTTTTTTTCACCCTTTTCTTGGAAGACCCATTTTTTTTTTTTTTGAGAAAATTTGTTAAAAGAAAGTTGTTTTTCGTCCTCAAGCTGCATGACCGTGTGAGAGGGAAGCTCCGATGCTATTATCCGCTCTACCATCAGAGTAAAAGTACTCTAAAGCCGGCTTGTTACAGAACGGCTGTCTGCGTTAAGACTCAATCACAACCCATCCTCGCTGTGATCCTCAATAGAAAGCCAGGTCTAATCCCAGCACTCCCTGGAAGGAGTGAGCCTTTTTACAGACTCATGGTTCCTCAACGTCTGACGGAGGCTGGAAAATCGTCCCCAATGTAATGGTCATGGATTTTTATGTTTTTATGATAATTTTTTTTGGTTTATATTAAGTCAATAAATAGCGAGGAAGTTAATTTTAATGATGGTGACAAAATTTGAAATTGACTTCTTCATTCTTTTTTTTTTTTCACTTTGTTCCACTTTTAAGCTATATTCTTTTTTTTTTAAATAGATGAGAGAATGAATGAAAACAACATTTTTTATTAACTTTGGTGAGCGGGAGGATATGTTAAGGAGTTAGGAGAAAGTAAAGTTAGAGAAGAAGCAATACGAAAGATATGTGTGTAGGGTTCGATAGGGTGGTCAGTGAGGTGGGTGTGAGCAAAAAAGGAGAAAAAAAAATGAAGAAAAGATAAACAAACAACTTGAGGCACTGTTACCAGTTACCAGTACTTTCATGCCCATATTGACCCAGGCTTTTGGTTGGTTACACAAAGGTCAGAGGTCATCAGGTCTCTTATTCTGTCGTGAAGACGACCTTAACCTTGATAACAGAAGAGATCACGGAAGGATAAAAAACGCTAACAAATTAAAAAAAAAAAAAAATAGAAAGAAAGAGTAAAAGAGGCAACTGTTGCAAGGTCTAAAGTTCAGGACATAGAAATTTTCAAACTCTTATTTTAGCCGCTTGTAACGCTGGTTTAAACACAATCGTCGAGAATCTTGTACATATAGTTTAACGCTGTAACATGAAGACTTGGTTACCCCTAGACTATAAATAAACAAAATTAATAAAAAAAAAACACACACACACGCACACTAATACGGATAGCGTATCCTATCCAGGTAATCACTGTACCGTATCAACTTACATCAATCTGCACTTTACGATTACCGAAGATTTCTCAATAATTGAAGAATGCAGACTCATTCCGAATCATAAATGTAGAACGCAGCATCATTATATTCCTAAACAAAACGAAGAAATTTATGATAATGAAATACATATCCATTAACAGCCATACGAAAAACAAGGAAAATGAACAGAAGTATCTTACGAAGGATAAACTCTTATCTGAACCACCAGATCCAGGTCTCTTAATCTTGGGGCCGAATTTATTTAACATAGGATATGGTTACGATGATCGCATGGGCTGCGATGTATCGCAAAACGCCTACGCTTAATTATATTAATACCGGCCTTTCTCAAGACAAGTCCATTCAGTTTCTTGACGTGCGTTGGTCTGACGTAAGATGTTGATGCTAAGAAAACTGGCTAATTTGATTAGGAGGAAACGCGTCACAATTCTCGATCCGAAGGTTGTACCCTATAACTACAAGTATTCCGATTCCAGTGAAAATCGAATTGTCCTCCCCACCCCATGAATTAGAGTCTTGAAATAAGAGTCAGAAAACACGCCCACTGGACCGATACATGATATTCGCAGAACCGGACTCGACATTTGAACCCAGTACGATACCATTAAGTACAATAATCAACCTGATTATACAGAAATCTAGGACGCAAGCTTGAAAAATGAGTCTAGACCTGTCCAGCTATTCGTGTACTAATATGTACACGTTTTTTTCTTTCTCTCCTCTATAAAAAGAATAGGATTTCAAGTAAACGAAAGGTGGTTTTTGACAAATAAGAAAGAAACCGTACATATTTTTTGTTTCCTTTGTTTTTTAACGTAGGAATGGTTTGCGTCAGAATGTGTGAAGGTTAGATCACGCGATGAAATTAATGCATTAATGAATTGGTTATATTTCCAATGGCACCCTGCTGGTTTTTATTTTTTATTTCCTTCCTTATTTTTTTATTTACGTTTTCTTTTGAACGCCTTTGGCGCAATCGTCTCCCTCCCTCTCTCTCTCTCTCTCTCTCTCTCTCTCTCTCTCTCTCTCTCTCTCTCTCTCTCTCTCTCTCTCTCTCTCTCTCTCTCTCTATCTATCTATCTATCTATCTATAGATCTATTGATCTCTATATCTGTCTCCCATGATTTTAATTGAAACTGATTGTTTAGCACTAAAACACTCAGAAAAGAAAGAAAAAAAAAACAAAACAACCAAACAAACAAACAATCCATGTCGTTTGAATTAAAAAAAAAATTTTTTTTTTAAAGTCTATGAAAAACTCTTTCTTTACTCTTAGCAAAACGCAAACAGTTTCTTTATAAAAGTAATTTTCCACATTAAGGTGAAATAATGTGATGCTGTTTTTGAACCAAGCTCAGGTGTTCTGTTCAATTTCATAAGTATTACACAGAATCTGGTGTCACTACAGCGTCAGACGTTTTTCATAAGCAGTATCCGTCGGACTCAGTTATTCAATACTGGAAATATCAGCTATTTTGTACGTTTCCAATCTAATACAAGATCTTCTTGAATTCTCGTATCAAGGCAATGAACGCACAAGCTTTGAGGATTCATTCATTTTTTTTAAAATTGGTTTTGGTTTGTTTTTTTGTTTGTTTCTTTGTAATTGTTGTTTCTTGATAATTGATGTTTAAAACGATTTTTTCTTGTCTCGGATTTAACAGAATTGACATTTTTTATCCTCTCTCACTGAACTAACACTGCCAATTTCTCGTCAGTTTTAGATTATGAGACTAAGAGATCTTCGTGATGTATGCGAACTTCCATCACGCGATGAAATTTTGATTATGCGGAAGACTGAACATCTCAGTTATGTTGAAGCCGAAGACAGCTGGATTAGGTGTGGTAATGGAATATATCAATCTTCCTCAATCCGCACCCACAAGCGCCCCCCGCCCCCCTCCCCACAGCCCTCGTTTACAAACTCTCTACTCTCTACTCTCTCTCTCTCTCTCTCTCTCTCTCTCTCTCTCTCTCTCTCTCTCTCTCTCTCTTTCTTTCTTTCTCTTCTTCATTCCATGTACCGGGGTAAAAAAAAATCAAATTCTTTTAAAAAAAATCGTTCGGATGACAGCCCCGCAGACATGTGGTAGCAGAACGGAGACAGATTGGAACCTCACGGGAAGCAATTCACGTCTGCTAGCCGAGTGACGTCATCATATTTCGTGTAGATCTTGCAGAGTGCTCGCTAAAAACACCATGGCGACGCGAACCAACAGTTCATTAGCCTAGCAACGACAAGACTGTTCGAGCTACCCCGCTCTCTTCCGCTCATTGACTCTCTGACTCTGTGTCTCGCTCTCTCTCTCTCCCTCTCTCGCACTCCCTACCACAGCCTCTCTATTCCGCCTGGCATTCGGTTAGATCTTGATCTTGCGAGCGAGAGAGAAACGACGACACAGTTCTAGTGGAGTCAGAGCTAGGCGCTTAGATCTGTGCCGAAACGAGTATTCCAAGTAAAAATTAATGATTAAATATTTGCTGTTCGTCAAGTTCATAATAATGTCCACCATGGTTTAGATTGTCGCCTCTTTAGGTCTTTCGAACATTCAAAGATGCCTTGGTGTTAAAGTTTAATTTAGCTCAAATTTAGTTCTTAGTTCATCGTTTAGGCCTAATATTGATCACATTATATGAATAGATACTTCCAAGATTTACAGGTCAGTTAAGTCTTCTGGCTTTCATCCAGTACAGATCATCGCGTGTTATAAATATTGATCTTGCTGGGAGTCTTATTCTTCAGGCAGATTTTTATAGAAAGGTTTGAATTGACTGGCTATAAAGTGCATTCATTTTTTTTTCTCGCTCGGTACTAGTAAAATCGTGGCATTTCATCTCTGTCTGTCTGTCTCTGTCTCTGTCTCAGTCTTTGTCTGTCTGTCTGTCTGTCTCTCTCTGTGCCTCTCTGTCTCCCTCTGTCTGTCTGTCTGTCTGTCTCTCTCTCTCTCTGTCTCTGTCTGTCTCTGCCTCTGTCTGTCTCTGCCTGCCTGTCTGTCTGTCTGTCTGTCTGTCTGTCTGTCTGTCTGTCTGTCTCTCTCTCTCTCTCTCTCTCTCTCTCTCTCTCTCTCTCTCTCTCTCTCTCTCTTTTTCCCTCCTACCCTTTCTGTCTGTTATCTGTTTTTCTTTACCTCTGTTTCCCTCTCCCCCATCTCTTGTATTTAACCACTGCAGCTTATAGCCATATAAAGTGATACTTGTATACCAAAACATGCAAACCTTCAATTCCTATAGAATATGTTTTAAAGCAATATTTTAATAGAGAGTCAATTCTAGTCGGCATTCCCTTATTCGTCCAATACTGTGCACGTTACTTAGAAGGTTAGTCTATCTTTCTGCGAGTTGACTGGCGTATTCAATTCAAGCCAAGATCATTCTGCTCTTATTAAAACGTCGGCCTGGCTGAAAATACATTTTGTTCTGGTAAGTAACACATGTTATACCCTTAAGTATTAGTTAATCTATGATAATTTGAGATTGTGTTTTCGATTATCGTAAGATATTGTTTCTGGCATAAGCTGAGATCGTCGCATTGTCCACGACTATCGTAATGCACCCATCAACTGAAATGTTCGTTTTATTTTGATTTTCTGCTACTCTCAGTCAGAGCCCAAACTGATCTAAAAAATGAACAGAAAATGTTTTGCGTGCACTGCTTTTGTAAGGAAATAACTCAACTCAAGGTTTCTTTCTTTTCTTTTTCATTTTTAAGAGTCTGACTAAAAAGACTGTGATGGACTTTGAAATAATATCACTACCAGAAAGAAAATTTTAAGTATAATTTAACAGAATATTTCTACAAACTAGGAGTTCCATATTTTTGTATATATTTACCTGGCAAAGGCCGATTTTTTAAAAATTTTTATTTATTTATTTACTTGTTGTTGTTGTTGTTGTTGTTGTTGTTGTTGTTGTTGTTGTTGTTATTGTTGTTGTCTGTTCTTCACTGCGTATGAATGTCCTTTAAGAACCATATTAGAAAAATAACTTTCCGACCATTTTGAGCTACTGGTTGTGGCAAAAGTTCCAACACATTTATTAATACTGGTCTAGAGCTAAATCTCTCTTCTTAAAAATAATGCACAAATTTATGAATGAAGATAATAACTCATCCAAAAATGACAAGGTTGCGATCATCGGAAAATTATTTCAAGTTACTTAATATTAGCTGTTATCGCCAATGTTAACATTAGCCGGCATTCTTGCTGTCTTGTTGAAACCCGTTGCCGACTATTTTACTTGATGAAACCCTAGGAACTTTACGATACATCGCTAGGCGTTAACTTACTATCCTCGGAAAGCTGTTTTACGTCTATCAAAACAGCCTATCATCTCGATGTAACCTATATCAGTAGTTAAGGCTCCATCTCAAAGGCAATAGCTTTCGCCCGAATAAAACCCAGAGAGAGAATGAAGAAACGTTAAACAATAAATTTAGAACTTCCTGAAGTATTCATTTCAAGATCCACTTATATTCCTGGCAACTGGTTTGAAAGTTGTGAAAATATACGGAAATGTGCGGAAATGTGCGGGAATGTGCGGGAATGTGCGGGAATGTGCGGAAACTCGATCCAAAGCAGCAGAGATGCGTTAAAAAGCATCGACAAGATGTTTTTTAAGGCTGTGAATGTGAGAAGAACAGGTAGCTACTTTTATAAAATCCAAATCTGTTTGCAGATTCTTCTAAGTACTTTTAACTATGTTGAGTAAAATAAATGCGAAACAATAAATTTCCGGAAGGCAACGCACCTTTGGACACTTTTTTTTTTGGCGGGAATTCCAAGGCTTCTAGAAAGCGCTTCAATTGATCATAGAATAGATTTGGAAGATTCGGAATGAACAGATTTCTCATATTTATCTGTACCTTAATCAAACTAGTTCCTTGTCTCTCGAATAACGACTTTTATGGTTATGATTGATTAAAGTAGATATTTCACTTTGATGGAAGTACGCGCTTGATAATAGCTTTAGGCTTTCTAAGCCTTGACAGATAATTCAAGATCTGTCATTTTTCTTACTTTCGCAATTTTTTCCCTTTTCCGGCTCCCACCACAACTTGTGATCAATCTAGGAATAAGACTGGCAGGAATAAAAGTTGAGCAAAAAGTCAAGATATCATTTTTGCCTTTATATCAGAGGAGATCGGGTTCGAACCAAAGCGCAGGCCTCAAACTTTCAGCGCCAAACCAGGTCTCTCTCTTGTTGAAGCTTGCTCGGCTTCAGCGTATGAAATTGTTTTAGTGTATCGGTTATATCAAACAAACAAAAATCCGCCATACCCCACGATATAGACAAACGTTTTAAAAAAAAAGTAAAGGGCGTCAGTTTATGCGCATGCGTGCTAAGTTCACTTTTCATACCCAAGCCGGCAAGAAGTTTTAAATCTTGGAGCTTTAAAACACGCTCTTTTCGTTTCTTGACTAAAGATATAGTTGCCGTCAACAGCGAATGCCAGACCCAAAATAGACGTTTCTCTCCAGGAACTAGGAGAAAAACAAAACTCATTTTTTTCACCTGTTTATATTTTTCGTTCTGAACCGTATCTAAATGGCGCCCGAAAGTAGATATGATAATGATAGTCGTGGTTGGTGAGTTTCGCAATGTTGGACTGTATGAGGTCACACAGACTGTCTCCATGGCGGGCATCCGAACTCGACTGGACTTCTGCAGGTGATGACAGTTCGCGACTGCGAAGGGGGGGGGGGGGCTGTTAAAAAGATTTAGATTTTTTTGCCTTTTAGATATAAAAAAAAACATAATTATTAAAAAAAAAAAAACTCTCCGCATCTGAAAGCTTATAAAAGCTTTTTCATGCGTCGCGAAGCTTTCGTCTAGCGCGGCGAAAAAAACGCTTAAGTTGTGTCCCCGGCCTTAGAGTTGCCAGTCTGAGCCGGCAGTGTAGATCAATAGATAGATAGATAGAGCTGTTCTAGAGTTGTTGTGTCCCCGGCCTTAGAGTTGCCAGTCTGAGCCGGCAGTGTAGATCACTAGATAGATAGATAGAGCTGTTCTAGATTATTTGTGTCCCCGGCCTTAGAGTTGCCAGTCTGAGCCGGCAGTGTAGATCACTAGATAGATAGATAGAGCTGTTCTAGATTATTTGTGTCCCCGGCCTTAGAGTTGCCAGTCTGAGCCGGCAGTGTAGATCACTAGATAGATAGATAGAGCTGTTCTAGAGTTGTTGTGTCCCCGGCCTTAGAGTTGCCAGTCTGAGCCGGCAGTGTAGATCAATAGATAGATAGATAGAGCTGTTCTAGAGTTGTTGTGTCCCCGGCCTTAGAGTTGCCAGTCTGAGTCGGCAGTGTAGATCACTAGATAGATAGATAGATAGAGCTGTTCTAGAGTTGTTGTTCACACCTATGCTCTCACTCAGTGTCCAGTTGCGCAATGATCCACAGTAGTAACATACTGTGTCACTCGGCTTGTCTTTACCAGTAGTCTGCCTAGGGTTTGTTAACGTATTGCAAGTCTGGCGTTTAAGAATTTGTACTTTACCTACGAAAAAGATTCTGATGAACAGACTGTCATCGCTAGCATTTCTTTTACTGAAATTCTATAGATTATTTCCTTACCATATTTGTGTTTGTTTCCATCTCCCAATATTTCATCTATCTATTAATCTATCGATCTATCTATCTATCTACCTATCTATGTACCTATCTGCTTATCTATCAGGGTGTTTATCAATAAATTTGTATCTCTCTCTCTCTCTCTCTCTCTCTCTCTCTCTCTCTCTCTCTCTTTATATATATATATATATATATATATATATATATATATATATATATATATATATATATATATATATATATATATATCTACCAGCCTACTTCTCATCTATCCACTTACCTAGCTACCGACGAAGACAACTATCTAACTAGCTAATCAGCAATCTGCATAATGACCTATCTCTCTATCTTTTCATCTACCAATATATAAAATCTGAACATCAAACGTTTTTAAGCTATTCTCTTGAATTCTTTGCCTTCATGACACTTATTAGTATTATACTTGCTCCAAACTTTACGAATAAGTCTCTATTTATTTGTCTCTAGTAATAATAATAATAATATTTATAATAATAATAATAATAATAATAATAATAATAATAATAATAATAATAATAATAATAATAATAATAATAATAATAATAATAATAATAATAATAATAATAATAATAATAATAATAATAATAATAATAATAATAATAATAATAATAATAATAATAATAATAATAATAATAATAATAATAATAATAATAATAATAATAAGAAGAAGAAGAAGAAGAAGAAGAAGAAGAAGAAGAAGAAGAAGAAGAAGAAGAAGAAGAAGAAGAAGAACAACAACAACAACAACAACAACAACAACAACAACAACAACAACAACAAGAGGAAGAAGAAGAAGAAGAAGAAGAAGAAGAAGAAGAAGAAGAAGAAGAAGAAGAAGAAGAAGAAGAAGAAGAAGAAGAAGAAGAACAACAACAACAACAACAACAACAACAACAACAACAACAACAACAACAACAACAACAATAAGACTGCGCACTTTATTTACTGGTTTGTTTGTTTTTTCGTAATAAAGAGTTAATAATTATCCGCCTATCTTTCTTCCCATTTACCTCCTATCAATTCATCTCTCTATCCGTCTATCTGTCTATATGTCTTCTTGAAGAGACGATAACCCAATGATGAGTGTTGGAGTTTAACTCCAGAGTTTCATACCTTTACGCCACTTTCCAGTTGCTTGGGTTAATTTTTAACTTTATATTCCCATCCATCAATCTTTCTTTTTTTTATCTATCTATCTTTGCATTCATTTATCTAACTGATCTATCTATTGTATCTATCTAATTTAACGTTTATCTGTCTATCTTTTCAAAAAACTTTCTATCTATATGAGAATATGAATTGAGAACCAGCCTGTGAATCATTCTCTGCATCCCACTGATGTATTTATCAGCTCAGCATTTGTTGTCTTCTCGACTTTCTTCTTTTCTTTCTTTAGAATTTTAGAAACAGTTCACCAAACATGCTCCATTCAAAGGGGAAAAAATCTCCCATACTATAATAATAATAATAATAATAATAATAATAATAATAATAATAATAATAATAATAATAATAATAATAATAATAATAATAATAATAATAATAATAATAATAATAATAATAATAATAATAATAATAATGATAATAATAATAATATCAATGATAATAAACAGTTAACAATAACCAAGAAAAATAACCTCCAACGCAACATCATTTGAACATCTCTTTTACCTTTTACTCCATTGTGGCCAAGCTGTCTGGGAAAGAAACCGTTTTGTTTGTTAAGATGAACAGTAAAAATTATACGAACCACAAAGATGCTGAACCTGCACATCCTTTTCTTCCCTCCCTTTCTTATTTTTTTTGCTTTGCGGTTTTCTGTGTAGAGATTCCCACGATGACCACTCACGTCCAGCAAGAGTGACGTATCAATCACCAGCTGGACCACTCCAAAACTGGCGGAGTGTCCCTGGCCTGCAGGGACAAGCAATTGATCACGCGCACAAAACTGATTACAGGACACTTCAGCTTTCTCAGACACACACAAGTTCCACGGCTCTCTGTCCTTCTCTTTGTTTTTCGCTGTTCTTATGCTTTTTCTCAGTGATTCTAATCTTTATCTCGTTCATTTTCTCTCCCTCTATCTTTCTCTCTCGCTCTTTTTTTTATTTGTTTTTCCGCTTTTCTCTCTCTATTTCTTTCTCGTTCTTCCTCTCTCTCACTCTCTCTTTCTCTTTCTCTCTCGCTCTTTTTTTCTCTTTTTGTTTCTCGCATTTTCTCTCTCTCTCTCTCTCTCTCTCTCTCTCTCTCTCTCTCTCTCTCTCTCTCTCTCTCTCTCTCTCTCTTCCTGACTCTATTTTTAAATTGTCTGTATTCTTCACCCGTTTTATCTGTTTTTGTGTCTTTTTTCTTTGTCTCTGTTTCTTTTACTATTTTACTCTTTTTTTTCTCATCATCACTCATCTCTCTCTCTTTCTTTCTCTCTCTAACTTTCTCTCTCTCTCCATCTCCCACTCTTTGCCCAAAGTTAACTCCTCTCTCTATATCTTTCTCTCCCTTTTAATTTGCCTCTAAACTTCTCTTTCTTTCACTCTGCATCTTTCTATCTGTATGCCACTCTCTCTCTCTCTCTCTCTTTCTCTCTCTCACTCTCTCTCTGTCCCTTTTTTCTTACTCAGCTCTCTCTCAATCTCTGTGTATTTCCCAACCCCCCCCCCCCCCACCCCACCCCCCTTGTCTACTCGCCATGGTATAGTAACTGATCTAAAGCTGGAATCGATCCTAGTTGTGTGTGTGGAACAGTTTATTCTGGCGTCATGCACTTTCTGGAGTCACTGATCTAGAACTGTGTATTGACCTCTATCTCTCTCTCTCTCTCTCTCTCTCTCTCTCTCTCTCTCTCTCTCTCTCTCTATCTATCTATCTATCTATCTATCTATCTATCTCTCTTTATCTCTCTCTCTATCTCTCTTAATCTCCCTCTTTATGTCTCTCTATCTATCTCTCTTTATCTTTCTCTATCTCTCTTTATGTCTCTCTCTATCTCTCTTTATCTCTCTGTCTTTCCCTCTGTCTATCACTCTCAACCTGTCTCCATTTCTCTCTCTCATTGTTTATCTCTCTCAATCCGTCCCTATTTCTCCTCTCTCTCTCTCTCTCTCTCTCTCTCTCTCTCTCTCTCTCTCTCTCTCTCTCTGAGTCTCTAGAGAAATCTGCTTGTAAATGAGAAATCAATTTAGCCATCGCTCACATTTTATCGCGAGGTCAAGATTATCCAATGTCAACATGTACACAAAAATAATGGCTATTTTTTTGGCTTGTAGGGGAAAATATATCGATTTAAAAAAATGTGTGTACTGCGTGCTTTTGTATGGCAGAGGTGAGGGAAGCAGGAGGTGTGTGTGTGTGTGTGTGGGGGGGGGTAGGGCGAGGTGGGGAATACAATCATAACCTTTCTTTACAACTACAAAATTCATTTCCTAAAGAGTATCTTCAAACAGAGTTTATTTTCTCCGCTGGTTTTTTTTTTATTCATCCCTATTTCCTTTTTTTCGAAAATGATATCTGATGTCGGAAAAACACAAATTGTATTTTCCCTTTAAAGTCGAAAAAAAAAAATAGTAAGGGTTTGAATATTTTCACCTCTTCGTCAAAATTATTACTAAAAATCGCTACAGCAACAGGGCATCTCTTTACCGCCACATCGCAGCGTTGAAATGAGTCGAAACTGCTGAAAAATTCAAACATGACTCTTATACCGAGAAATGTTGGCCATTAAGATGACTTATTGGTCAGGACTGGAGGATCTAGATCTATCATCTCAAGCTCTACAGATCGATATCTCGGATTCGAATCGTGGCCTTCCTCGGTTAAAATTTTTTTTTATCGATAACTGGAAATATCTATCGGAAAGGTTTTTATTTTGTTAAGTTTCTTAGTTTGGAGAATCTAACACTTTACATCTTTACTTGCCAGAAATTTAGATTTCTCTCAAAGTGAAACGGAGATAGTTATTCTTTTGAAAAAAAGGGAAATTTCTAGATTTGCTAGATCTAGATGGTTAAATTGTTCTAGAAAAATTCGTCTAGTCGTTTGAAAATTTAGTCTGACCACAATCTTTAGGTATTGAAGTCTAGAATTTTTTCTATTTTAAGTCGCGAAGAATATCTGTTTTTGAATTTCAGAGTTTTTCTGGATCTATATTCCACGCCAAGGTAAATCTGAGGTGGTCTGGGATTTTGAGGCTCATGTCGGAAATTACTGCTTTGAGCTATTGGGTTTCAAACATAAAAAAAATCAGTTGTTGAAGGTTTCCCACTTTTTAGCTTTTTATGAACGATCAACAATTTTTCTATCTTGTCAAAAGTGTCAAAGTCCATAAGAAACTTTATATATGCTGAATGGTGTTTTTGTAAAAATAACTGCTTGAAACTTTCCCTAACTTAAAACTCGTTTTTCCCAGTTTCTCATTCCCCAGCCTTGTGTTAAGTTTTGGGTCATATCTCAGCCAAATACTAATATATTCTAAAAATTTCAACTGTTTTAAGCAGAGAATTGGTTGGGCTTTCAAAAAATATGGAAATCACAATTTGTCATTGAGTCTGAATGGCAGGATACCTCACATATGACGGCGGGTATGACTGGTGCTAAGAACACCCTAGTGAGACTTTTAGACAGCAGCCAACAGGTGCGATGGGAATCTACCAAGAGCGCCATAAGTTTACTTTATTTTTTGTTTGTTTGTTAGTTTCTTTTTTTTTATCTTTTTTTTTTCTTCCTAGTTGAGAAGGCAGAAAATTCTCAAAACCTGCGGACAAAAAAATTCTTCGTAAAACTTGTTAATGGTTTGTTAATATTGTTAGGAAAATATCGACTTAACAACTATCCACATATCGATATCATATGACATATTTTGAGAACGCCTAAGATTACAGTATCGATTCCAAACAGAGTGTTTGAATCGCTTGCGAATATCGTTAATTGGGACTCGCTGGACATGGGATAAAGCTTTTGGTTTTACTGCAGGGAGGTGTGGGCTCAAAACTCGACATTATCTGTGCTCTTAAAGGCTTTGATTGCTTCAAACCTGCACACTTGTTTAGTGAGTGTCGGCTTTAAAACAACAATATTTTATGATGTCATTTTATATAATAGAGAGAGCGGAGGACAAGCGGCACTTTTGTCCTCCGCTTGAAATACCAGTGTCGTGTGAAGAGAATTTAAAGTAAGATCTTCTATATCTATGAAAAGCTCTTATAGTTGAATACTCGTATCAATTATTCCAACTTAACTTCAAACTACAGATATATATATATATATATATATATATATATATATATATATATATATATATACCATTTTGACAACAAAGTTAAAGTTTCCTGCATAATTGAAAGGTCAAGGACTGTGTGGATACTGAATTCGTCACGACCGAAATTCGTAGGAGTTTAAATATTACTTCTTACACATTATAAACAATTTAAAAGGCGTCTGATCACTGAAGTAGATACGATTTCATTCACTGAGGCGTTCATTGTCAAAACTGAACCGGGATTTTATAGTTCAATTTTTAGTTCATAAACCATCATTCTGTGTAAAGTGTGATAGTTAGATCTAGATCTAGTTTGCGCACTGCACCCGTTGGTAAAGAAGAATTATCTTCATCATTGTTTAAACATAATTCATACAAATGTTTACAATAGAGATTAAAAGTGTAAACAGGAAAAAAAATAATGCTCGAAGAAAGATATTCGATGGACAAGAAAGCCGATGAAAATGAGGAGAAGGAATTGAAAGCAATAGCCCGAGAGGAAATACAGGAAAGAGCAAGAGAGAAGAAGAAGAAGAAGAAGAAGAAGAAGAAGAAGAAGAAGAAGAAGAAGAAGAAGAAGAAGAAGAAGAAGAAGAAGAAGAAGAAGAAGAAGAAGAAGAAGAAGAAGAAGAAGAAGAAGAAGAAGAAGAAGAAGAAGAGAGAGAGAGAGAGAGAGAGAGAGAGAGAGAGAGAGAGAGAGAGAGAGAGAGACAGACAGAGAGACAGACAGAGAGACAGACAGAGAGAGAGACAGAGAGAGAAAGAGAGTAGAAAAGTGGGAAGGAAAAAAAAAAGAGGAAGAAGAATAACGCGAAGAAGAATCGAAGACGACTATAATTTTCTACTGAAAATGTCGAAATGGTCCGATTCTAAAAATTGTCATTCGTCTGTACACATACCTCCCCCCACCTCCCGCACCCTCTTTTTTCAAGATGCCTCTCTCCCTTTCATCAACCCCCTACTCTCTCTCTCTTTGCCCAAAACGTCTTGATTTAAAGGGTCATAACTCTAGCGGAAGCTCAACGGGAAGGAACCGTTTCACCCGCTCCCCCCTTTTTTTTTTCCTTTCCTCAGCCCAAGAGTTATCGATCGTTATCGATTTGAACTGAGGCGCATCCTGGCTTTTAAACGACTTTCTCTGTCCGTTTTTCCGCTAGCGTTAAGCCTAAGTCGATTGGCGGCCATTTCTTCAAGCAGTAGCCTCGGGAAAGGCAGAATGTTCCAGTGAAAGAAAAAAGAACAACAGAAAAACAAAAAGGAAAAGGGAGATGAGAGCATAGATTAAGGCTTCCGTTTAATGTAATGCCTTTAAGAACATTCCAAAGGGCCGAGGAGCAATGAGTGGAGGCTGCGAGCTCCGTTCCAGGATTCTGTTTAATGTAGGTCGGAAACACGATTAGCTCTGTCAAAGCCTCCAATAACGAATAGAATTTCTATATCAGCATACGGGAAAAGGAACTTGTAGATCGTGAAATTTTAGCGACCATCACGCTTTGTTCTGTCCAGGACCTGCTACAGTTAAACAAACCGCTAACCGGCAGTGAATTTGTTCTGTCCAGGACGTGCTACAGTTAACAAACCGCTAGCCGGGAGTGACTTTGTTCTGTCCAGGACTTGCTACAGTTAACAAACCGCTAGCCGGGAGTGACTTTGTTCTGTCCAGGACTTGCTACAGTTAACAAACCGCTAGCCGGGAGTGACTTTGTTCTGTCCAGGACTTGCTACAGTTAACAAACCGCTAGCCGGGAGTGACTTTGTTCTGACCTGGACTTGCTACAGTTAACAAACCGCTAGCCGGGAGTGACTTTGTTCTGTCCAGGACTTGCCACAGTTAACAAACCGCTAGCCGGGAGTGACTTTGTTCTGTCCAGGACGTGCTACAGTTAACAAACCGCTAGCCGGGAGTGACTTTGTTCTGTCCAGGACTTGCTACAGTTAACAAACCGCTAGCCGGAAGTGAATTTGTTCTGTCAAGAAATTGAACTCTCAAGAGGAGATGCCATAGGCTTCAGAGAGTCTTACTTGAATAATAATTGGGTTCGTTTTATCCGAATACTGCTCTCCATTACAATTCTTTTTTTCTTACATTCGTTTACAGTAGTATTCTTTTACCTTGCGTAATCGAGTTTGAGTAACCGGGTGATGGCTGTAGGGTTAGAGCGTCCGCCATGCTATCCGCAGGGATTTTCTTCACGGGTTCGAGACGGCGAGTCTAGGGCCCGACGAATGCTTTTGGTTCATATGCCACAAGACCTGATGTCACAGTGTTGTGGACAGGCACTATCAAACAATAAAAACAACGCACAACTTTGATGGGCAGCTCTTATTGTAGCTTAGATCTAGATGAGCCAATGGTCTGTAATGCAAGCTGTAAAAACATCTTTCGCTGTTGTGAAATGAGGTAAAACATCGCTTTTGAAGGATTTATTTACTCCTTATCTCCCGTGAAAAGATTTTGAGAAACTTAGGAGACGTTTAACTTATGAAAGAGCCTGCCTCTTAATAAAACCTCTTGCCAATGTTCAGAGCCACTTTTTTTTACATGTCCAACATGCGCATAATGAAATGATTCTTCAAAAGCCCTTACCATAAAGGAGTCAGCACTGGAAACCACAACCGATGTTTGCTGCCGATAATTGTGGAGCATTATGTCACCATTAAGCCATCCTTTTATGATGCCATTGGATCCTTTCCAACGTTGAAGACTACTTCAGTCTACAAGAATGTGGAGAGCTCTATAAATTATGGATCGTAATACAGACATTAACAAGGAGGAAAAGACCACAAATTATCAAGTCTAGTATGGAAAATAACAAGGGAGACCATTTCATAAATCATCGGACCTTCAGGCCCTGAGAAGACAGTTCCCTCCATAAAGCACGAAGAATACTTCAGACAAGGAAAAAACAAAAAACAAGGCAGACAACTCTGAAGACCGCGAAAAGTATTTCGGACAAGAATAAGGTGGACAACTCTGAAAACCACGTAAAATATTTTAGACAAGAACAAGGAAGACAATTCCGCAGACTGTGGAAGCAAATAAAGAAAATAACCTAGTAGGACGATTATTTTAATACTTCTTAAATAGTCTTTATAGCATTTTTCCTCGTTAAACGTTTAACAGAATTAGTTATAATATTATATCCTCATTCGCAAAGATCTACGTAAAAACAACATCCATATAATTTCAAACTTTTTTAGAACATAGCATAATGCCTATGGTGCGCTTATTCTTTATGATGCTCTCCCATTTGTTAACACTTTGGCTTTATATTTTTTAAAGAATTTTCTATCCATAAATACACTCTCTGTGTAGGCGTTAGTTTGACAGGAAGAGAAATTGATTTGTGTCGGAATAAATAAATGTAGAATCAAACAGTTTTATCTTAAGGCGAGCTGGATTTCACATTTATTTCGATTGATGTGGTTAAGCTTCCAGATATAGATTCTGTCCTCATTCATCAATCTAAATCGTTCAAAAACACTGACATCAAAACCAAATTTCAGAGGAGTGTAAGGGGTCAGTATAAGGAGATATAAAATGGACAAAAGGAAAAAATGTATCTGCAAAAAATAGTCCACGGAATGTCTTCTTCACGCCCTTGGTTGTGGAGTGTTCGGGAATTGTAACGAAGTAGCATAACCCTTTTTTTTTCAATAGTTTTGCGGATACAAATATTTATCCGAGTATATGTGTGCCACTTCTAAAATAGCGTGATTACAGTAGTTCTAGCAACACACTGCTTCCCATCTAATCTTCCGTGAAATATTTATGGTGTCTAGCAAGTCAACGGAAATGAAAATCAAAATGTTATCGTAATTGGAAATTGCGAATTAAAACAAAAAAAAGGTGGGGGAAGGGGAACGAGACAAAAGTGGTGCTCTGAGCAACGAAGTGGCTTTGCAGTTTACTTCGTGTTAAAACGTTTGCAAAGCTCTGCAAAAATATTCTATGCATTCCGAATCCAAAAGTTGATAGCTGGAAAACTGTGTATAACACCAAACCCCGCTACTCCGCCCACCTTTTGGACGCGGAGCTCTGTTTTTGACGGAAGATAATTCTTGCTCCATAAACGAATGTCAATGTTTTCAAGCTTGTGGGCTTTCCCAGACGCCATCATATTCAAATTGGGTTTTTGTCCGACGGCCAGCTAGATTTTTTTTTTTATAACATGCATGCATGTGGATGAGGTGCATATGCTTTTTTGGCATTTCTTGGGGGGATTTTTTTAAACCGAGTTAGCCATCTGTACATGGCATGCGTGCCAAGGGAGGTAAATGCCTTCACGACTTTTGGCTTCATGAACGAGTTGGGAATAATAATAAAAATAATTTTAAAAAAATCTAATCTAGTGTTCCAGGCAGTCATGTATAGCCGTGTAGCCTGCCTTCGTGCTAGTTTATTTGACATTAAATCTTTGTTCATCTTTACAGGATTACCTTCAAATGATATGTTACACATTTCGCATTTTCAGTAATGTCAGACAGGTTAGATATCTGGATGGCTCATTTCATAAATAAACAAACTTATTAATTACACAACTAAAAATAAGATTAAAGAATTAATCAATCAATACAGTAAGCAATGAAGCTGTAAGTTTTATGCAGTTACTGTATACCGTTAAGTTCACTGAAATTGTGAATACAATCAAGCGTGGAGTGAATAAAAGTGAAGGTGAATAAAACAAAAAAATAAAAAAAAGGGGAGTGAGAGGGAGGAAGAGGAGACTGAGGGCGGCTGGGTATATGTGATCTTGTGGTAATCATGCGTTTTATCATCCGAGAGAAGTTTGACTCTTCTAGGCCTAACCCCAGTTTCGTTGGTGTCTAAGTTGTGAGGCCTCATTCTACAGTGTCTGTCCATGCCGTGTCCATTATGTGGTGTGTGGGTTGTGTGACATTAAAACAAACGGCCTAACTCAAAGAGTCTTAACCCCACCTTCTTTGATGGCTGAGTTTGAGGACTCATTCTACAGTCCATGCCGCGTCCTTTACCTGGTGTGTAGGTTGTGTGACATTAAAATAAACGGCCTAACTCAAAGAGTCTTAACCCCACCTTCTTTGATGGCTGAGTTTGAGGCCTCAAACTTCAATCCATGCCGTGTCCATTATGTGGTGTGTGGGTTGTGTGACATTAATGTAGACGGCCTATTTCAAACAGTCTTTTAACCATTTGGCCTGGGAATAAAGGTCTTTCTGTCAAAGTAAAACAAGGAATTAATTCTTGAGATTTATATAGACTTTTATGGAAATAGGAAGTATATCCTAAGATTTTGTGAATTTAGCCTTACCCTGAAAAATTTTAGGTGTGCGAGTTTTGTAGTCTATAATTCTTTCCTTTATCGGTCAAACATTTACTTGATTCCATAATAATTTTAAATTAACACCCGGCAGCAAATTCTAATCGTACTGTAAACCACGGTAGCTCACCTTACAAGGGAACTATCTTCTTTTTGAGCAATCTTCCTCAATCAAACCACGTTTGTTTTTGAACTTCCTCAGTGAATTACGGTGTGGCAAGCCATTATTTTCCCTACGATGTTGCCATGGGGAAATAACTGGATAGGATAATAGGTGTAAAATATGACGGTTGTGAATTACGATCAATATTTAGATACAGTAAAACTCGACTTTTGTATATTGAGCTACTGCATGACAACTGACATCGTGCAAGTTCCTATCAATCAGGGTACGGCATGGAAGACCACACACCCCCTAGATTACTTTCTAGCAGCAATGCTACTCGAACTCGCAGTTAGAAATTCTTCGATTGTAAAATCTTGGTTCAAGCCAATCGACCACCTGAGTCCGTGAACTAGATCAGTTGGGCCGTGGTAAATAGAGGCAGTTATGTGGTGGTTGCCAAGGCTTTGTTTACACTGGTGTGGTATGTTGCTAGGCAGATGATTGTCAACTGTTCAACAGAAGCAGGTGAAGCGAAGCAATCATACGATCACCTGATGACGATGATGATGATGATGATGATAGCAGTGCTCTGTTTATGGTGTTTTGACTTCCCGCTGTCACATAATGTTATTGACGAACAAAACATCACTCGGTCCACAGGAAGATCAAATGGGAGGTATTTGAAAAAAAAAACAAACGTGGAGGGAATACATACAATGGATGAGGCAAGTTATTTCTTCTTCTGCCTGTCTTTGCGCAATCCCTGTCTGGAATATTTACAATATTGACCAATATAAAATAATACCAGGCTAATTTTCACACATTCTCAATCTATTTTGAGATGCTTTTTTTAACGCTAAACATCGTGTAGACATAATAAAATTATAAATAGGCAGCTATCGAGGCCTCCAAAGCTATGCCTTCCAACAGGGCATTTCTTCTCTAGGCATTGTTTATAATACGTTATTAAGCTCGTTCAGAAAGATCTGTAAATAGGCTGAGAAAACATAAAAAATTTAGCCGCCCTGCCGTTTTAGTAGTGAACAAATATAAACAGCGCGTAAACGCGATCCAGTCCGGTTTATTTCTTTACGATACCGGTATTGTGTCTATTTCGTTACTTCCAGCAGCTCTTTCCGATTACTTCTACAGGTCGATATAAAGATATAATATATTACTAAGATATGTTATGGGAGTCTGAAATTCTTCCTGTTTTCCCTCCTAGATTAGGACGCTAGGAATAACCTAAAAAATGTTAGAGAAGCCCACCGAATTTATATTACCAATCTAGGTTTTCGGCAAGACAGGTTCTGAATGTCCCGAAAAATGCAGGAATAACGGAAGCAAACAAAACGAAAACTCTTTCAATGATACGTTTAGGGTTGGTTGGGATGTGGTCTCGAAAATGTCATCTCGAATAACATAAAAACAAGTAAAAAACAAATCGCAAAACAAAACAAAACAAAACAAAAAAAAACGAAAACCAAACAAAATACGAGGAAACAAAAGGGCGCTAGGCAAAGGGGAAAAAAAAATTGGACTTTTAAAAAAAATTCCTACCATGATACACAAAACGAAAAGATATTGAGACACGGAATTAGCTATTAATAGGATTAAACACAGACAGTCCTTGACCTTCCTACTTACAACCTCCACGAGAGAAGGGTTTGCTTTGACATAGTATATAACACTCTTTGGGAAACGCAAAAACCATTACGAGGTGTAAAACTTCCCGAAGAGCTTTACGTTATTAACACTTTTGTTAGAATGAACTTGTAGAAAACTCTATAGGTTGTCGCGTGGACAGACTGGACATATTTTCATAAATTTCCTTTGTCTTATTATTCCTCTGTGTTAGGTGACACGGTTTGTACAGGTTTTCTGAAGGCCTTTTTATGTTTTTTTAAATGTTTCTTATTTTGGCGTCATGTTATGAAAAGCAGCTGACATGTTTTCTTCCAATTAAGGTTGTCGACACCTGCGATTTACTGATACGGCAAAAACAAAACAAAGTAAAACAAAACAAATACAAAAACAAAATATAAAAAAAAGTTATAACTCTACGTAAGAAGGCCACAGAAATGATTTCAAAACGTTTTTCTCAATCCCAAGTTTTGTAAAGGGCAGATCAGATTTAACGAATCGCCGTGAATTAAGAATCAGAGAATACCCATCTGTCTATCTGTCTATCTATCTATCTTTCTATCCATACATCTATCTGTCTTTTTACCTATCCATTCATCATTACGTATCTATTTATAAAATTATCTAACTATTGTTCCATCTATTTATTTAAATATCTATTTGCCTATCTATCTTTCGATCCAGCTAGTAATCATAATTTTATATCTATTCTGTCTATCTATCTATCTATCTATCTATCTATCTATCTATCTATCTATCTATCTATCTATCTATCTATCTATCTATCTATCTATCTGTCTATCTGTCTATCTATATATGTCTATAGATTTTTCCTCTGTCTTCTTTCTGTAACTCACAACCCTAAGAGTTGTTCTTGTTCTGAATCGAGTTCCACACAATCCCATCACTAATCAGTCTCAATCGCCAGCAGAAAAATTAATACCAAACACAACCATCAAACCAAACCGCCTCAAACAATGAAAAAAAAAAATAGGGAAACAGGAAGCGGCAGTGTGTGAACTTACCCATCATTCCCTCGCGAGATAAGCCTGTCTGAAGTCTCCAGTAACTGGAAATGTCATTGTGACTCTACGGATCAAGATTCAGTTCTCGCCCTGGGACAGACCACTCCATGGGAAAGACAATGAAATTAAAAATTTTAACTGGAACTGGTGTAAAAAAACGATAGAAGTTCTGTCTGAGTTGGATTGAATTGTGGGAGAATTATATTTTTTTTTCCAAATATTTGATAAAGGAGAATTGGGCGAAACGAAAGGGAAGGAGAAAATTGATTACCAGGTCGTATGATTGGTTGATTTATTCACATTTTTATAACGTTTTTTATATCGTATGAAAATTTGAGAGATAATAGGTCGATTAATTTATCAGTCGTTTTGTTATGAAGTAATTAATTAGTAATTCACCGATTTATGAGGTAAGTGTAACAAAATTCTTTGCCTTTAAAATGATTTTTCCCTTTTTTTTGTTTTCTAATTTTTGAAAGCAAAAGAAAAAAGTAAAATGGTGTACAAGGTATGTCTTTGTCTCTCAGAGTGGAGTGGAAAAATCAGACTCTGAATTCATCTAAAGACGTCACAAATTAATCTTTGAGCGGTGTCTACCATATGCAGTTCAAGATGACAAGAAATAATGATGAAAGTGATAATAACTGTGATGGAATTATGGTAATGATGATGAAGATGATGATAATGGAAATAATGATAATCATAGTAATAATAATATGATGATGATCTTGATCATAATAATATTGTTTATGATAATGATGATGATGATGATAATGAGGATGATGATAACCATGAGTGAAATGTGATTTTTTTTTTAATTTAATCATTATTTTTGCGATGTCTTACATTAAAAACGCTCTAATCTATATGATTTCTCCTTCATTTTCCTTTCACGTGACTAGTATTATTTTTTTTTAATCTTTGTCAATAACCATTAGCAAACTCTCAAACTTCACGCGACACAAGAGGACTTAGAATGTTATTATAATACTTTTCCAACAGCTCCGAATTGTTCAGCTCTACATAGTATGGCCAGGATTGAGAAAGCTCTATACTTGCTCTGATACAGCGGTTTGTAACATGAATCCATTAAAACCCCGGGAAGTACACATACCTTGCTTTTCATATATCTTTCTTGTTGTATCTCTTCTTGTCGGTTTCTTTTTATTTCCATCCCAATGTCACAGTCTCTCTCTTTCTTGCTGTTTCTCTTCAACGATCTCTCTCTCTCTCTCTCTCTGTCTCTGTGTCTCTGTCTCTGTCTCTCTGTCTCTCTCTCTGTATCTCTGTCTCTCTCTGTGTGTGTCTGTGTCTCTGTCTCTGTCTCTCTTTCTCTCTCTCTCTCTCTGTGTCTCTGTCTCTGTCTCTGTCTCTCTCTCTCTTTCTCTCTCTCTCTCTGTGTCTCTGTCTCTGTCTCTCTTTCTCTTTCTCTCTCTCTTTCTCTCTCTCTCTCTCTCTCTCTCTGTGTCTCTTTGTCTCTGTCTCTGTCTCTGTCTCTCTTTCTCTTTCTCTCTCTCTTTCTCTCTCTCCTCTCTCTCTCTCTCTGTGTCTCTGTGTCTCTGTCTCTCTCTCTTTCTCTCTCTCCTCTCTCTCTCTGTGTCTCTGTGTCTCTGTCTCTGTCTCTGTCTCTCTTTCTCTTTCTCTTTCTCTCTCTCCTCTCTCTTTTTTCTCTCTCTCTCTCCCCTCTCTCTCTTTCTATCTCCTCTCTCATCTCTTCTCTCTCTCTCTCTTTCTCTCTCCTCTCTCTCTCTTTCTCTCTCCTCTCTCCTTTTTCTCTCTCTCTTTCTCTCTCTCTCTCTCTCTCTCTCTCTCTCTCTCTCTCTCTCTCTCCCCTCTCTCTCTCTCCCTCCCTTCAGAGGATCCATTCCGTGAGTGAAGTGACGTGGGCGAAACCGGGGAACAAAAGAGAACAAGACAAAACCTCCTACTTCATAGCTGTCGGCCATTTTGGCTCTGAAGGCGGTTAGATCTTGCTTTTTGACCTCTCTCCCTTTCTGGGGCTTTGCGACAAAGTGTCGGAGCTAATAAGAAGCCAAATTCTTTTTTTCCTGTTATTTTGACGAGGTATTAAACTACTTTTGGCCAAGCTGGCCCGGGAAAGAAATTCTTGGATCTAGCCAAAATATCGTGTCGTGCATTTTCTCAAGTGAGATCTTTAACCTTTTGCGGTCTGCTCTTTCTTTACGTTGATTTTCTCGTCTGAGAACGTTTGAGGTAGACACAAGAGGAAACCATAAAAAACTCTGAAGACAATGGACCTCTTTTCGGTCATTGAAGTAGTGTTGTATTTTGTTTTAAAACGGCGTTTTTGAATAGGCATTATAAGATGTTTTTTTTTTTTTACCCATATAGGAATGTGAGCTACATTTTAGTACTCAAAATCAATAGAAGTATTTTGATCAGATATCTCCTTATCCCAAAATTAAAAAAAAATAATTTGATTTTTATCCCATTTTCAGGTAAAAAAGCTAAAGATGTCCAAAGGAAAGAAAAATGATTTTATTAACTGATTTTAAATTCCTAATAAATTGGAACAATATTCTTCGAATTTGTCTTCTCTAAGCCCAAAGAAGAGTGCGTCCTTCACCTTGTACATACATTCTTCGCGAATATTAAATCCACTCTAGGGCAAGGCCTCTCTGACAATCTCTTTACTCGTGTACCATACAGGAGCTGTTGTGTATCGGGATTGTCCGAGAGAGCACTTCCCTCGCGCTCCATTAGCCACTTCCGCTCGGCGCCTTGCTGAATAAACCTCATTAATCAAAATGGCGGCAGACGACCCGGTTACTTGTTCTGGTGCCGTTACAAGTAGAGCTTTCGTGGACCCCTCCCTCCCTCCTCCCCTCCCTTTATTATTGATCCGCATGGAATTGTTCTCAACGTAGCGTATGGATTTGGCTTCAGTTCATTTTATCATTACTGGATTTCGCGCAATTTTACGCACACTTTATTTCACAAAATTTTTCAAGTTGTTTATTTGATTTTCTGCGATGAATTGAATCTGATGTATAGCACACGCTTCAGCGCGGAAGGATATCCGGAAAAAAATAAAGAAAAAATTCTCATTAGATGAAAGGCACCCAGTTATTGGACACAAGAATTGCTTGGCAGCATTAAGATGATGAGAAATCAAATCATGTCTTTTACGAGGGTAATGAAAAATGATTTTTTTTAAATATCGGAAAATGTTTTTTTTTTTTTTTGTATAGGATTTAATCAGGCAAATTTCGAACATAAAAACAATACCAGAGTTTTTTTGTTTTTTTTTTAATTAAGACAGAAAAACAAAACTAAACAAAAACAACATCTAAAAAGAATTCGCTTCTCTGATCCACCTGATTGTTCTTCAGTTTGCAGAGAAATGTTTTATTGATGTCAATCCGAGAAGAACAAAAGCTTCCCACAAACACTACTGAAATCGAAAGTTGTTTGAAGCCTTGAATTGAGCTTGTTAAATCAAACGATGCATTATCGGGAATTCCCTCGAGCCCCGTTCTGTTTATCTATTGATCTCTCCCAGCCAGGCGCATTGGCTATTGAACACTTTCTGTATGCTCTGTAGCACACGAGGAGGAGGAAGAAGTAAATATTGAAACTATCTTCCGGAATAAAATACGGAACAAAGCTTGCTCTGAAAATTTCTCTTCCAATCTGCTCATGATTTGTCAACATGATTGAGTGCCTCGCTCTCTTCTCTATCTCCATCCAACGTTGAGAGTGGCTTTACCAAGTTCAAGAGAAATATCAGATACGGGTTATAAGATCGCGTTACATAATTTTTTTAAGCAGAAATTCTTTTGTTCTACGAGGCAGAGCTTTGCTTCACTTGGTCTAGAAGATCAATGAGTGTTCTAGCACCCACTGTTATTCACTTCTTTCTTCTTCAACTTTTAAACAGTGTTATCTAATATAGAGACAATGGTGGCTGCGAGGGTAGAACGTCCGCCCTGATATCTGCAGGGACTTTCTTAGCCGGTTCTAGTCCCGTACCGTCGTTTTGGTGAACCTAGGGCCTCATCATTATTCTACCGAGTTCCATTCTGCACAAAGAGGGCTATGATATGCAAACAAAGCCGGTGATTACTGTAAAATGGACTGACTTTATTTAATAACAAATAATTGAACAAATTATCAACTTAAAAAAAAAATAAAAAAACAGACTTTTTTTTAAATTTTGTTCTGTTTTCTCCACGTTTTTCTCTCCTCATTGGAAGTTTTCCAAAATCATCCTGGAAAGCTCTGTTGATCCTGCCATGCACTAATATCATCGACAATTATTTTCCAAATCGGTTAAAAGATTTTCATTGAGCCAGACGAATAATAACATGGAACATAACATTACTAGTTCAATTTTTTCAACAGCTAATTTCGTAATAATCCTAATATGTTGACCTCAAACAAAGGGGGATAATAGACTATCGATATAGATATATATATATATATATATATATATATATATATATATATATATATATATATATATGTATGTATATACCAGAGGAGGTTATTTTGACATGGAAAAAAATAATACCCAACTCTGAACCAAATCGCGTTCTCGTGGAAGGAATATCCTCCCCAGGGTGATATCGATAATAACATGTAAATTGCTTGTCTTAGTAGCCTTCCATTTCCCGGGCAGGAACACAAGCAAGTGCGGGAATCTCCTCTGGGATCTATCGATATGAACGTGTAAATTACCCGTCATTCTAACATCGACTTGCCACAGTCACGTCCTGACATGCGCGCTGCCGCTCTAGTGAATTATTTAAACTTTTATCAATAAGATGGAATTATTTTCCTGCATGAAGAGATATTTCGGGTAACAATAATGAGAGTTGTTGGAAGAGTTCAAGTGTGAGCCTTGTGCTGAGGAAAACAGGAAAGCATAATAGAACAAAGTGGATTATCTTAAATTTTTTTTAATGATGGGAAATAAGATTTCAATATCTGAAACAACATTGTCTAGAGTGAAATTTTTTAGCGAAAATTTTATTGTTCCACTTATAAGTACTTTTGCTTGGAGACTTTAAAATAATGTGTCGTTTTGATTTGTTTGTAAGATGATCTTTCATTTATTTTGATCGTTGACAATTGAAGAATGATCTATTTTTTAGCTTTATTTTTTTTCTGAAGGGTTGTATAATCATCATCATCATCATTATTATTATTACTATTATTATTATTATTATTATTATTATTATTATTATTATTATTATTATTATTATTATTATTATTATTATTATTATTATTATCATTATCATTATTATTATTATTATTATTATTATTATTATTATTATTATTATTATTATTATTATTATTATTATTATTATCATCATCATCATCATCATCATCATCATCATCATCATCATCATCATCATCATCATCATCATCATCATCATCATCATCATCATCATCATCATTATTATTGTTATTATTATTATTATTATTATT
>JAWDGP010007939.1:337500-339938 GCA_033675545.1 Elysia crispata
GAACTTAAACTGAGAGGCAGACCCTACTTGAAACGCAATTCGTTTATTCACTTTTTTATAATTTATTACATTAAATGTGTCTGACTGAGATTAGATCTGTTGATGAAGTTATGTATTTAGAAGTGGGATTTACTTGGTCTTTCTGAACTTCAAAATAATAAGACTATTTCTATAAACAAGAATCTCTTTAAATAAAGTATTTAGGATGCAAAGAGTGGTTGGTTGATTTACTATTGTAGCTTTTGCGGTTTGGCTTTAATTGATTTGTGTACTTTCAAGCATAATTAAGCTTTGTACATGTGCACTATCATACTGTTAAACAAAATATGGTTGAAGAAAGGTACATGGTTAACCCTAAAAGTTGTCAAGATTTAAAGTTTCATTTTTAATTTTAGAAAATTACCTTGGCTTAGGAAAATACGTTTCATCAAAGGGATTTTATAAGTCCCTGGAATTTCGGTTTACGAATGTTTTACTTTAGTTATATTTTATACATTATACATTTAAAGAGAGGATTTGATTTTAATTCTTTTAAAACATTGAAAAAGATTGATTCAGAGTCATTTTATCCTGATTTTTAAGATTTTAAGCTTTCTCCTGGGAATTGATTCCGTTTTTTTAAAAGTCAAAAGTCGAGATGGTGTTCAAAGCTAGAGCTTGATTTTCAGATCTTAACAAAATTAATAACATATAGATTTAGCGGCAAAGAGATAAAACATTTTTTGACAGAACTTTAACAAATTTATCTGATTAGTATTAAATGGGGATTAAATTCCCACAAACCTTTTAAAACCTATTACAATGCTGACGAATCTATGCCGGAAAATTCGAATACTCAGCTTAGTTCATTATCACTTGTTTTCTTTCAATAGATTAATGACACTTAGCGCACCATTTCCTTTATCCAAATGACATAATTAGAAATCTTGTCCATTAGGGTCGGTTAATATTTTATATCTATTGAAATAAACGCGTCAAATTTAGACCGTGATAAATTCGACCTCATTGACAGAACCCAAAGATTTTCGTAGCGTGAGATAACTCTTATTTTCACTGGTGTAGCCAAAATAATTTAGGCACTGGCAACTTGACATCGAGTTTTTAAATTATTAACTGACAGCATCCGGTTTGGGTTATTTCCGTGTAAATTGGTGGAGCCGAAACTTTTATGAAAATACTCTTATAACCTAAATAGTTCACCGCCTTACGACATCACAGAACGATCTAAAGACCATAAACCGTTAGCATCCAGTTTAGGTCACCGCCTTATGACACCATAGAATGATCTAAACCTATAAATCGGTGACGTCTAGTTTAAATCAACGCCGTGACAGACCACAGTTATAGATCGAAATGTAACAACTAAAAGCGTAGGGTTTTAAATTATTTTCTTTCTCAGAGGTTAAGTCCAAACTTTATAGACGAAATTATATTTTGTGCTTAAAAATTAGCAAAGGATTTAACTGATTTGTTTTACAAATATAACGAAACACATAATTAAACTCTGTTGTTTAAACAAGGCTAAGGAATAATTATTGACAATCTAATTAAAGAAAAAGTAGAGACTCTGCTTTGACTTTTCTTCAAGAAGGCATTATAAACTCAGACATTGTAAGACAAAATCTTCCGGAATTCGTGTTTTTCTATCGGCCGCGGACCCAATTTCCAATTTTCCCAGTCCTGAAAAGCAAGGAAAGTCCCAAACTGCCAGAGGACTAGGCTTGACAGAGAAATCTTGAGCCGCCAGAAGTTTGCGAATCGACTTCCGGTTCGGAGGTCAAGAGGTCAACCAATTATGGGCAACGGCTCGTCTTTCGAGCAGGCCAAGACTGTTTATCTGGAGATAAACGGGAAGGAGGAAAAGGTGAGTAGCATAGAATAAATAAAAGTATTACGTCGTGGCGTTGCTACATCGCATTTTTACGTCGTGACATTGCTACATTGCATTCTTTTTTTAGGTCTACTCGCCAACACTAATCAGAGGCTTAATATCTGGCTGTGGACAAAGTAGCTTTTTTGACAAATTCTTGTATACACATAAAATTTAAAATATTGCCCCAAAAAACCCAGGCAATGACACCAGCTGAGTAGAATTTCGTTAAAGCTGTACAAATTAACGAGTTTAACCAGAATCTAAACCGGATCATTTTGAAAAAAAAAAGATTCATATAAATCACGCACTAATATCACCTTCATCATCATCATCATCCTCATCAACACCACCTCCATCATTACCACCATATTCATCATTGTTATATAATCATTATTGTTACTGTTATTGTCATCTTCATCGTCATCATCGTTATCTTTATCATCATCATCATCAACACCACCACTACCACCATTACCACCATATTCATCATCATTATATAGTCATTATTGTTACATTATCGTCATCTTCATCATCATTATGAACATCATCACCGTTATCATCATCA
>JAWDGP010007941.1:0-11636 GCA_033675545.1 Elysia crispata
CTGTCGCTCTCTTTTCAGTCTCCTTTCCATCCTCCCCTCTCTCTCTCACTCACTTTATATATATATATATATATATATATATATATATATAAATATTCATCGCTCTATATATCCCACCTTCTTTTCTCTAGGCCTTTACCTGAATAGTAAAAAGTGCTCTCCTTGCCCCAATTCTCTCCCAAACAGGGCTGAGTCTAACAAGAATCGATTGCTGGTTACTCAATATGTGTCAAGACTTCTTTCTGCTGCATCAAGTCAAGCATACGTCAAGCATGTCGCGTTCGATTGCAAGCAAGAACCAACATTTCTAGCATTTATCTGTATATTTCTTTTTAAATTTTCACATTATTTTTACTACTCGTAAAGAGTCCATGAATATGTTGAATGAGACAATCATATTTTTTAGTTATTTCATGTGTTAATACAATACTTTTTTGGTAAAAGATTTATCTAGAAAAGAAATGGAAAAATTCTTTATCAATTAAAATTCCCCTACAATGATTATAGATATGTACAAAATTAGAATACCACAAATAAAACTTGTCACTCACTTATCAATGTTCTCCTTTCTATACCATCAGGTGCTGGCTCAACAGACAGAATCTAAATTCTATTGAGCTGAGTCAGCCAGTTTCCTCCCACTCTGATATCTTTTCCATCAAGGTAAAAATTATGCTCTTGAAAAGTTTTTATTTAAATTTGTTTTATTACGATACTTTTATGTATTTACTTGCAAAGTGGATAAAAAAATGTGCTCTGGATCGTGGACTTCATAGATTTCAGACGTATCTCTATTCTACTAATCTTGCAAAATGCTCTAATTAATGGACAGTTTGCTCCAACTGTATGGGGTAAAGTTTGTTAATTTTAAGATCGGTAAGATGAATGCTGCTTTTCATAATAAAAATTTTGAAATCAAGAATTTATCCTTGCCTATAGAATATGGCTGTATACAAACATTTTCAAAAATGGTAGAAATGGCCTGAGGGGGGCTGTGTTATTTCCTTAGATTTTGAAACAGATTCTTCCTCTTGGTTCTGCTTATTTTCTGGTCTTGCAGTTGTAAAGATAAAGAGAAGGTTAGAAAATATAATGAAGTTTACTTACAATTACTCAGGCTGAACTAGTGTGGGGGCAGTGTTAAAGTCTAGTTTCAGGGCTGCAAAAAACATTTGCTTTAGTGAAGATTATTTATTATGGAAAAAAAGTACAGTTTAAGGACTTCATACCGTTTTGGCCGAGCTATAAGGCTCTGGTTGAAATATTTTGATTTACTGGTGTTTCACTGTAACAGAATTGCCTTGCCTGTTATATTCACTTTGAAGAGAATGTAACAATTCACACAATCCAGTCCACTTCACTTGACTTTTCTTTGAAATTCCACATTCTGTTCATCAATTTTTTTTTTCATTTTTAACTCAATTCAAGTTTCCAGAGCTGTGGATTTTTAAAAAAATTCAAACTATGCAGAATGTGTTGCAATGTATTGTACTGTGACAGAATAAGTACTAATGAGCAATCCATAATCAGGGAAGAGAATTTTTCGTAAATTTTCTCAATTCTGAATATTTTGAACATTCATCATTTCATGTGATCCTTTGTTAATCCTGTCCTTATGCAATATGGAAACTTTTTTGCATAAGGTTAAATGTATATGTAAAATTTTACGTAAAAAGAAATGGTGAAAATATAATTCTACGAAGCTTACAATGTTATTTCCTTCAATGAGTGACAACCTGTGCGAAAGTATAGAACTGGCTGATATATATGGATATTATGTTTTTTTTTTAATATTATTTATACTTTCGATTCCAATATTGAGATTTGCATTGCAGCTGAAACCATTCAATGTATTGGTGTCATAGATTGTTAACTTTATCTCTTCACAGTACATTCATCGGAAAAACTTTGTTCTCTCTAACTTTACATTCAGATTTTGCTGTTATTTACTACAAAATGATCTTTCTCATTTATTGTCCTAATCATAATTAATACAAATAGCCATTTCTTTTTTTTTTGTCAAGATACATTATATAAATTTAGTTGATTATTAAGATCGATGGGAAATCTTAAGTAGTGCTATAACTAGATTGGGAGTAAATCTAAATCTTATAATCGAAACCGAGCATGACAAGACATGAGAGTATAATAATAGTAGGTGACTTTCATTCCAAATTATAAATCTAGATCTAAATTTTAGATTCTTATTTTTCTCTTTACACAGCTAGGTGAGCCCTAATGGGAAGTATTATAACTAATTGATACTGATCTAATTCACTTCATTTGTCTTAAGAAAAGACAAAATGAAAAGAGCAATGCTCGATATGTTAACTAGAATATAGGCCTTTATGTATTCTCTGATGAGTAAACCTTTATGGTGCCTCAGTTGAGCCAGTAAAACACAGAAAGCAAAACTTAACAATTGGAGAACACAGCTGGAATTTGAGCACAGAAAAAAATAAGAGCTAAATCAATAAGAAAAAAAATGCTTAACAATCATGGCTCTGTGTACAATCAAATTTTCTTTTTGGGAGAGAGATACAGAGAGGACAGAGAGAGAGTTACAGAGAGGACAGAGAGAGAGATACAGAGAGGACAGAGAGAGAGTTACAGAGAGGACAGAGAGAGATACAGAGAGAACAGAGAGACAGACAAAGAGATGCACAGAGGACAGAGAGAGAGAGAGAGAGAGAGAGAGAGAGAGAGAGAGACAGACAGACAGACAGACAAAGAGATACAGAGACGACAGAGAGAGATACAAAGAGGAAAGAGACAGAGAGAAAGATATACAGAGAGAACAGAGAGAGAGAGATGCAGAGAGGACAGAGAGAACAGAGAGACAGACAAAGAGATACAGAGAGGACAGAGAGAGATACAGAGAGGACAGAGAGGGAGATATGAAGAGGAAGGAGACATAGAGAGGACAAAGAGAGAGAGAGAGATACAGAGAGGGCAGAGAAAGATACAGAGAGGACACAGAGAGAAATACAGAGATGACAGAGAGAAATACAGAGAGGTCACAGATAGTTATACAGAGAGGAAAGAGAGAGATACAGAGAGGAAAGAGAGAGAAATACAGAGAGGTCACAGATAGTTATACAGAGAGGAAAGAGAGAGATACAGAGAGGAAAGAGAGAGAGATACAGAGAAGACAGAGCGACAGAGATACAGAGAGAGAGAGACAGAGAGATGCAGAGAGGACACAGAGAGAGAGCCACGCACAAATATATATGTAATGACGAGTTATAAATTTGCATATTAGAAGAATCACAAGAATAATATGCATGAATGAACAAAATCTCAGCCTAGCGTTCATGCAAGAACACTGGGCTGGTTTTAGATTGCCCTAGTTTTGGAACACTGTCTAATTGTCTTGTTCTAGATTTAGGTAAATCCATAGGTATTCACAGAGGAAATAAACACGGCCCAACATAGCTCTTCGATCCATAGGCTACCTATCAGGTGGCCGCCGTTTTGGACTTTCGATCCAGAAAAAACAATTTTATCTGAATGGTGGACACTTGAATAAATCGATACTCTACAGCCACGCTGATGAGTCGTAATACGACGAAACACATCCTAAAATGTGTCTGTGGATGAGTGAAAAGAAAATTATTGTTCCTTTATGCGAAAAATTCCCCATATAAAATGATTGATAAACTTGATTGGGAGACGGAATTCCTCCATCCTCTATCCTCCCTAATTTATAATAGGTTTAATCGTAGATAAAAAGAAACGTTTGTTCATTTTATTTTTTTGCATTATTAGATAGATTTTCTAAAAATGTTCATTTTCTAGTTAGATAATTACTAAGATCTGATGAGATTAAATTAGCTCTTGAAACAAAAAATTTTGTGCAATTCTTATTATAAACTATCTGTATATAAATTATATATGATTATTTCATATACAATATATTTCAAATTTGATAAATATCTAGTCTTTATTTGGCTAAGGTTTCACCCCCCATATTAATCTTTCTTTTTTGTGATTGCTTTTCAGAAGTAAAACGTGGGACCTTGTTTGAATTCTCAAAGCTTTCTTATCATCCAGTTACTATTTCTCTTGATAACGCCTTTAAAGAGAACATGGAAAATATGTTGACTGGAGTAAAAACCTAATTAATGAATGTTTTGAAAAAAATCTTATGTGAATTATCAATTGTGCTTTATTGTAACTCAATTTAAGCTGAAAGTCAAACAAATTGAGGTTCATTTAACAGGCATTGCCCTTATATGTATTATCTCTTTTAATGAAAATGTCATATTCGTTTATATTATATACATAAGTTCCATTGACGTTATTTTTAAAAGACTGTATTATATGTCTTTTTAGGAAATGTGTATCATAAAATTATTTCTTTTTATATTTTCATAAATTGGATTTCTCTGAATAAACTCAGATAACAATCTTTTTATCTATCTTTGTTATTTTTGATAATGTACCTGTTTTTAATACCTCCCACATTCATTACATTGAGAGTTTAAACCCAAAGGTTTTTGCATGTGTTTATGGTATTCATCAAGTGATTTCAATTCATTACAGAGTTTAACATCCGTCATTTTTATACAAAAGAAATATTGAACTTCATTTTAGTACTAGAAACATAAACTCTGTTACTGAATCGATAATGCGTAGATGGTATGTGTTGGGAACATAACATGGAATAGCCAACTGCCACATAGATGGTGAATCAATATTGAATAATTAAATAGGGGGGAGAAAGACCTCTTTACTTCTATCTCTATAAACAAGCATAATAACAAAATATCATTACAATAGAATAGGATTCGAAATAAAAAAAATATCAAAACGGTAGAATCGGTTTCGATTTTTTCTTTCTCTATACTAATACAATGCCAATGCTGTAGAATCGAAATGATCTCTATAAATCATCATAATAATATCATATTATCAAAATATAATGGAATTTGAGACCGGATTAAAAAGTGCCCATAAATATCCTTCTCATAACATTCTTTTTTTCGATTTTTTTTTTAGTAATATTCATAATATTCCTCTTGGCTATTAGAACTGTCCATGACATTATTTATAGATATTGTTATATTTCCATTCCCTTTAGTAAGACACTCTGATTCCACTGTTATAGCTACTCTTGATTTACCCAAGCAGGATATAGCTGGTAACACTCAGCAGCTGCATATATTGAATTTTATAATTATATGTTCTCTTCATGTAACAAAAATGACACGATTTTTTTTTTTTTGGGGGGGGGGGGGGGGGGTGAGGGAGAGTGAGTGGACAATAAGCTTTTTAACTAGAGTTGGAACAAATCTTTACGATTGGTCTGATGACTCGAAAAAGATCGAGATATAGATAGAGATAAAAGATCTGGGACGGGCTAAAAAGATAATAGTTATTGTGAAATGTGAGGAAAGAGAATTAAGCAGTCACATGGCCACTAACGCCAACCGGCACGGCACACCCTGATGGTTTCTAAAAAAAAATAAGAAAATTAGGTTTTAAGATACTTCTCAAAAGAAAAATATACGAATAAAACATTCATAATTACTTCTCTCTAGATAACCTAATTTCGATTGAAAGGTTTGAAATTGGATAAACTTTGGACCTTGATATTTTAGCTTAATATTTTAATTAATATTAAATTAATATTAAATTAAAAATATTGGTTTATGCTATTGATAGATATTACCAAATTAGAATTAACCGGCAGCGATATTGGAATTATGCTTTTTATAGATATCGAAAACTTAGTATTTCCCGGCAGCCATATTGAAATTATGCTTTTTATGGAGATGGAAAAATAGTATTTCCCGGCGGCCATATTGAAATTCTGCTTTGTATAGAGATTGTCAAATAAGAATTAACCGGCAGCCATATTGGAATTATGCTATTTATAGATATCGAAACTTAAGTATTTCCCGGCGGCCATATTGAAATTCTGCGATTTATAGAAATTGCCAAATTAGAATTAACCGGTACCCCTATTGGAATTATGTTATTTATAGAGATTGCCAAATTAGAATTTTCCGGCGGCCATATTGAAATTATGCTGTTTATAGATATTACCAAATTAGCATTAATCGGCGGCCATATTGAAATTATGCTATTTATGGAGATGAAAAAATAAAATTCCCCGGCGGACATATTGAAATTATGCTATGTATAGATATCACCAAAATAGAATTCCCCGGCGGCCATATTTAAATTATGCTATTTATAGAGATGGAAGAAATAGAAATAATGGATGGCCGTATTGAAATTATGCTCTTTATAGAGATTGCTCAATTAGAATTTCCCGGGGGCCATATTGCAATTATGCCATTTATATAGATGAAAAAAAATTTCCCGGCGGCCATATTGAAATTATGCTATTTTTAGAGATTGGCAAAATAGAATTAGCCGGTGGCCATATTCGAATTATGCTATTTAAAGAGATTGCCAAATTGAAATTTCCCGGCGGCCATATTAAAATTATGCTAATTATAGATATTACCAAAATAGAATTAACCGGCGGCCATATTGGAATTATGGCATTTATAGAGATGGTAGAAAAAGAATAAGCCGTCGACCATATTGGAATTATGCTATTTATAGAAATTAACCAAAATAGAATTAACCGTCGGTCATATTGAAATTATGCTATTCATAGAATTGCCAAATTAGATATTACCGGCAGACATATTGGAATTATGTTATTTTTAGATATTACCAAAATAGAATTAACCGGATTCCATATTGAAATTGTGCTATTCAAAGATATTACCAAAATAGAATTAACCGGCGGCCATATTGAAATTATACTATTTATAGATTTTTTAAAATTAGAATTTCCCGGCGGCCATATTGCAATTATGCTATTTATAGAGATGGAAAAAAATTTCCCGGCGGCCATATTAGAATTATGCTATTTATAGAGATTTGCAAAATAGAATTATCCGGCGGCCATATTGCAATTATGCTATTTAAAGAGATTGCAAAATTGGAATTAACCGGCGGCCATATTAAAATTATGCTATTTATAGAGATCGCTAAAATAGTGTAACCGGCCGCCATATATAAGTTATGCTATTTAAAGAGATTGCAAAATTGGAATTAACCGGCGGCCATATTAAAATTATGCTATTTATAGAGATGGAAAAAAAATATTGGAATTATGCTATTTATAGAGATTACCAAATTGGATTTCCGGCGGCCATATTGGAAATATGCTATTTATAGAGAATGCCAATTTGAAATTCACCAGAGGCCGATTTGAAATTATGCTATTCAAAGAGGTTGCCAAATTAGAATAAATCGGCGGCCATTCTGGAATTATGCTATTTATAGAGATTGCCAAAAGAGAATTTGCCGGCGGCCATATTGGAATTATGCTATTTATAGAGATTTCCAAATTGGAATTAATCGTTCTATCCTCCTCGTCTGTGTTTAGAGTTTAGAGTTGTTTTGATTTTGTCGGTCAGGGCCTTCTGTGTTAGAGTTTCCAATTTCTTAGTCTTCTTTCTCTCCTAAGGTCGAGGCGATCACTGTGTTTATTTTTTTAATTTTTCTTGCCTTCTTTGAGTTGAGCTTTTCAGTTATACCTGTCTCCTCCGATACTCTCTCCGCCTGAGAGCTCACATAACTTCTTGGGTGAGCTGTGTTCTACACTTCTCGTCTTTCCAACACACTTTCTACTTTGTCCTTCTCTCCCGCTCTTTTCGAACATTTGTAGGGCCAGTGTTCAATAATATTGCACCAGCAACACTGTTGTCTTCGATTTCTTATTACAACAAACCACAACATTTATTTAAGTTTTATTGTCTCTAAAATTTAGTTTGGGTGGGGCCTATAATATTCTTATAATCAAGTTTTCTCCTTCTCTTCTTTTAAAGTGCAGAGAGAATGTTTCAACAACAATTCAAACACGGTATAAATCTAGGTAGACCAAGAACATGAATTAAGCTCATTGCAAAAATATCAAGGTCCAAAGTTTATCCAATTTCAAACCTTTCAATCGAAATTAGGTTATCTAGCGAGAAGTAATTATGAGCGTTTTATTCGTATATATTTCTTTTGAGAAATTATCTTAAAACCCAATTTTTTTTAGAAACCATAATGGAGTGTCGTGCCGGTTGGCGTTAGTGACCATAAACCTCCTCATTTCTCTTTCCTCACATTTCACAATAACTATTATCTTTTTAGCCCGTCCCAAATCTTTTATCTTTATCTCTATCTCGATCTTTTTCGAGTCATCAGTCCCATCGTAAAGATTTTTTCCAACTCCAGTTAAAAAGTTAAATGCCCACTCACTCAACCCAAAAAAAAATCGTGTCATTTTTGTTATATTAAGAGAACATGTAATTATAAGATTCAATATATGCAGCCGCTGAGTATTACCAGCAATATCCTGCTTGGGTAAATCAAGATAAGCTATAACAGTTGAAGCAGAGTGTCTTACTAAAGGGAATGGAAATATAACAATATCTATAAATAATGCTATGAACCGTTCTCATAGCCAAGAGGAATACTATGAATATTACTAAAAAAATAAAAAAAAATGTTATGAAAAGGATATATATGGGCACTTTTTAATCCGGTCTCAAATTCGATTATATTTTGATAATATGGTTAGGCATTACAATAAAGCACAATTGATAATTCTTATAAGATATTTTTTAAACATTCATTAATTACGTTTTTACTCTTGTCAACATATTTTCCCAGTTTTCTTTAAAGGCGTTATCAAGAAAAATAGTAACTGGATGATAAGAAAGCTTTGAGGATTCAAACAAGGTGCCACGTTTTATTTCTGAAAAGGAATCACAAAAAAGAAAGATTAATATGGGGGGTGGGAGGGGGGGAGGGTGAAACCTTAGCCTTATATATATATATATATATATATAGTCATTGTATGCTTATGCTCTCTCTCTCTCTCTCTCTCTCTCTCTCTCTCTCTCCTCCTAACCCTCTTTGAAATTTGAAGTAAAAGTAAAGCCAGAAAGTACATCGCTACATGGCGACTTACATAAAGATACATGTAAGTTAAGAAAGATAGCAATGTACAAATTATTTAACTAAAAAGAGAAGTTCACAAATATATTCTTTCATATAATGCTATTTTTGTCAATGTCAGTCAATCCCACAAGTGCCTCGAATTAACCTGAATTAGAAATATTGTTACTACCCCGAGGTCCTCCTTTCCAAAATCGGCTAGTTGGGGTCCACATATCCCTCACATAAAAGCCTCAAGAGTTGGGAGAAAAAAGAAAAAAAAAGGTTAGACTCTGGTGAGCCAACTCTAATAAGAGTTTAGAGCTAATGTCTTAATATGAAGTGAAAAACAGAAATGAAGATTTAATATCGGCAAAATGATATAGGATATAGGACAAGGGAAAAGGAGAAAATACTCATAGTCTCAGCCCAGGATAAGACAGAACGACAGAAATGGGAGAGAAAAGAAAGAGTGAGAAAGGAGGCGAGGTTTAGAAGTTACATCATACAGTGTTGAGCTGAAGATCACATTCTTATTGCTCAATATTAAATTAGCTTTAATAAGTAGCAAAAAAAAAAAAAAAAATAATAACAATGCTACAACAAGCAGTGTAAAAATTAAATGTATGTTTATAAAAAGAGTAAACCTTAGACTGCTTTAAGATTAAATCAAATTTATAATATTTCTTCAATTTAGAGGTAAAAAAGTATGACTTATATAGGGCGGCAGATCAGAGCCAACTCTGAGAAAGAGAAATGAAGGTATCCTTCCCTCTGCTAGTCTGTGAGAGGTCCTTGGGCAAGACCGATTAAAAAAAAACCATGAACTGATAACAGACAGCAACAATGTGAGTTGATGGGTAAATCAGCTCTTTAAAACAAAACAAAACAAAATAAAGTGTGGTGTCTGACAAAGATGTGTGCTTGCTCCAGACCTTCTCTCTCACTACAGTGAAATGATTTGAGAAGCATAGAAGGATACCAAGAATTAAAATAGGAGGGCACAAAGTAAGCAACATTAGATACGCTGGTGACGCTGTATTAATTGCAGAAAATAAAGAAGACTTCCCACAATTGTTAGACATCACTGAAGAAGAAAGCAGAAGGAAAGGATATGGATTAAAGAGCAAAAACGTGAGTAAAATCACAACAGACATTGGTTTTGTGAATTTCATAAGCAAAACTGAAACAACAGAAAAAGAAAAACAATGTTGGAAAATAACCTTAGGCGTCTTGCAGCTTGATAAGTGTATTTATGTGAGTGTGAAGTGTAGCTAAATTAATGTTCTTTGTGTTAATCACCTTCATTTGCTTCCCCTTTTTGCTTCATTCCCTATAATCTTTTTTTCTTCTGATCTATTGTGCTGATTCATAACACAAAAAGCTCACTCGTTGTTCGGTCTGGCCCAAACAATGGTTCTCAATTTTCTACAGCTTATTACTCCATGGTAGCAATAGAATATAATAAGTATATAAAGAATTAAATGATAGTCAGACTGTTGATTCTGTACAAAACACAAGAACCGTTGATAAACTTAAAAATTATGTATTTGTATGTGGAACTTCGTGGTGAGTGTAAATTGAAGAATGTATCTGTTTGGAAGCGTGTCTCTCTATGAAAATAAGATAGAATCTGTATACTATCATTGTTGTCGATGTTTTGGTCGTGTTATAAAGTGTAAGTGAGGGTGGTCGAAGGAGAAAATTCAAGAGGACGTGTACATGTTCTAAGTGTCAGGGCGTGGGGTGATAAAAGAAAAAAATTAAACACTTTGCTCGTATTCTAACATGTTGTAGAGTGTGTTCCTATTTTAATGCATTGGAGGGTGTGGTCGAAAGTTAATGTGGTGTAGAGAGTGGTTGTGTTGCGTTTTGGTCCTCTAATATGTTGAGAGAGTGACCGTGTTCTAAAGTTTTAGACTGTGGTCTTGTTGTCAAGTTTTAGTATGTGTGATCGTGTTGTAAAATTTTATAGCGTGATCGTATTGATACGTTTTAGACAGTGTATTCGTGTCGTAAAGTTTCGCAGAGTGTGGTCGTGTTTTAAAGCTTTAGAGACTGTGTTCGTGCTGTAAAGTTTTAGAGACTTTGTTCGTGTTGTAAAGTTTTGGCGTGTGATCGTGTTGCAAAATTTTATTGTGTGATCGTATTGTAAAGTTACAGACAGTATGTTCATGTTGTTAAGTTTTCGAGAGTGTGATCGTGTTTCAATGTGTTAGAGAATGTGGTAGGGTTGTAAAGTTTTAGTGTATGTGGTCGGATTGTAAGTTTTCGAGAGTGTGATCGCGTTGTAGGTTTTAGAGGGTGTTGTCGTGTTTTATAGTTTTAGTGTGTGTGGTCGTGTTGTAAGGTTTAGAGAGTGTGATCGTGTTTCAATGTGTTAGAGAATGTGGTAGGGTTGTAAAGTTTTAGTGTATGTGGTCGGATTGTAAGTTTTCGAGAGTGTGATCGCGTTGTAGGTTTTAGAGAGTGTGGTCGTGTTGTAAGTTTTAGAGAGTGTGGTCGTGTTGTAAGTTTTAGAGAGTGTGGTCGTGTTGTAAGTTTTAGAGAGTGTGGTCGTGTTTCAATGTGTTAAAGAATGTGGTCGTGTTGTAAGTTTTAGAGTGTGTGATTGTGTTGTAAGTTTTAGAGAGTATGGTCGTGTTGTAAGTTTTAGAGAGTGTGGTCGTGTTTCAATGTGT
>JAWDGP010007942.1:0-18787 GCA_033675545.1 Elysia crispata
AGTTACGTATTGCTAAGTACAAGCTACAACAAATACAAGTGCAACTACAACTACAACCAGTAAAATTACAACTACAACAAGTACAAGTACAGTTACAACTACAACAAGTAAATTTACAACTACAACAAGTACAAGGACAACTACAACAAGTTCAAGTACAACCACAACTACAACAAGTACAAATACAACTACAAATACAACAAGATCATGTACAGGTACCATTAGAACTACAACTAGTATAACTACAACTAAAAAAAGTACAAATACAACTACAACTAGAACAAGTACAAGTACAACTACAACTACATCAGGGACAAGTACAACTACAACAAGTTCAAACAAATCTACAACTACAACAAGTACAACTACAACTGCAACAAGTACAAGTACAACTACAAATAAAACAAGTACAAACACAACTACAACTGCAACAAGTAAAACTACAACTACAACTACAAGAAGTACAAGTACAACTACAATTACAACTACAACTATAACTACAACAAAAAAAAACTACAAATACAACTACAACATGTACAAGTACAACTAAAACTACAACATGTACAAGTACAAATAAAACAAGTACAAGTACAAATACAACTAGAACAAGTACAGTTACAACTACAACAAGTACAACTACAACAACAACTACAATTCCAACAAGTACAACCACAGTAAAAATATATTATGTACAAGTACAAGTACATTTAGAACAAGTACAGTTACAACTATAGCAAGTACAAGTATAACTACAACTATAAGTACAACTACAACAAGTACAACTACAACCACAACTACAATTACAACAAGTACAACCACAAGTAAAAATATATTAAGTACAAGTACAAGTACAACTACATCAAGTACAACTACAACTATAACAAGTACAAAAACAACTACCACTAGTATTTTACAAATACAAGTACAAGTACAAATACAACTACTCCAAATACAACTACAACTACAACAAGTACAAGTACAACTACAGCTACATCAAGTAGAAGTACAACTACAATAAGTACAAGTACAACTTTAACTACAGCAAGTACAACTACAACTACAACAACTACAACTACAACTACAAATTTACTCAGAACATGTACAACTACAACTACAACTACAACAAGTACAAGTACACATAAAACTATAACAAGTACAAGTACAACTAAAAGAAGTACAGTACATCTACAAGAAGTACAAGTACAAGTACAACCACAACAAATACAAGTGCAACTACAACTACAACAAGTAAAATTACAACTACAAATACAACAAGTACAAATACAACTACAACTAGAACTACAACAAGTACAACCACAGCTCAAACTACATTAGGTACAAGTACAAGTACAACTACAACAAGTACATTTACAACTACAAAAAGTACAATTATAACTACAACTACAACAAGTAGAAGTACATTTACAACTACAACAAGTACAAGTACAACTATGAATAGTAAAAGTTAAAGTACAACTACAAGTACAACAAGTACAACTACAACTACAACAAGTACAATTACAACTACAACAAGTAAAACTACATCTACAACTACAACAAGTACAATTACAACTACAACAAGTAAAACTACATCTACAACTACAACAGTACAAATACAACTACAATAAGTACAAGTACAACAACAACTACAATAAGTACAAGGACAACTACAACTACGCCAAGTACAAGTACAACTACAACTGCAACAAGTACAAGTACAACTACAACTACAACAAGTAAAATTACAAGTACAACAAGTACAAGTACAATTACAAATACAACAAGTACAAGTACAACTACAACTACAACAAGTAAATTTACAACTACAACAAGTACAAGTACAATTACAACTACAACAAGTACAAGTACAACTACAACTACAACAAGTACAAGTAAAACTACAACTACATCATGTACAGGTACCATTACAACTACAACTAGTATAACTACAACTACAAAAAGTACAAATACAACTACAACTAGAACATGTACAAGTACAACTACAATTACATCAGGGACAAGTACAACTACAACAAGTTCAAACAAATCTACAACCACAACAAGTACAACTACAACTACAACTACAATAAGTTAAAGTACAACTTTAAATACACAAGTACAAGTACAACTACAATTAGAACAACTACAACTATAACTACAACAAAAAAAAATACAACTACAACTACATCAGGGACAAGTACAACTACAACAAGTTCAAACAAATCTACAACTACAACAAGTACAAGTACAACTAATCTACAACAAGTACAAGTACAAAAAAAACAAGTACAAGTACAAATACAACTACAACAAGTACAGTTACAACTACAACAAGTACAACTACAACCACAACTACAATTACAACAAATACAACCATAAGTAAAAATATATTAAGTACAAGTAGAAGTACAACTATAACAAGCACAGTTATAACTATAATAAGTATAATTAGAACAACAACTACAACATGTACAATTACAACTACAACTACAACAAGTACAACTTCAACTAAAACTACAACAAGAACAAGTATAAGTACAACTATTACAAGTACAAGTACAACTACAACTACAACAGGTAGAAATACAACTACGACTACAACAGTACAAAAACAACTACAACTAGAACAAATACATTTGCAACTACAACAAGTACAAGAACAACTACAACTACAACAAGTACAAACACAACTACTACTAGAACAAGTAAAACTTTAACTACAAAAGTACAAGTACAACTACAACTACAACAACTACAACATTAACTACAAAAAGTAAAATCACAACTAAAACTACAATATATACTAGTACAACTTCAAGTACAACAAGTACAAGTACAACTAAAACTACCCGTGCAAGTAAAACTAAAACAAGTTCTAGTACAACTACAATAAGTACAAGTACAAGTACAACTAAAACAAGTAATAAAACAACTACAATAAGTACAAGTACAACTACAACTACATTAAGTAAAAGTACAAATACAACTACAACAAGTACAGTTACAACTAGAACAAGTACAACTAAAACTACAACTACAACAAGTACAAGTACAACTATAACTACAACAAGTACAAAAACAACTACAACTACAACAGGTAGAAATACAACTACGACTACAACAGTACAAAAACAACTACAACTAGAACAAATACATTTGCAACTACAACAAGTACAAGAACAACTACAACTACAACAAATACATTTACAACTACAACAAGTACAAGTAAAACTAAGACTACAACAAGTACAACTACAACTACAAAAAGGTCAAGTACAATTACAACTACAACAAGTACGAGTACAACAACAACTACATCAAGTACCAGCATAACTACAACAAGAACAACTTAACAAGTTAAAGTAATACTACAACTACAATAAATAGAAACACAACTACAACTAAAATAAGTTTAACTACAACTATCACTACAACAAGAAGAACTACAAATACAACTAAAACATGTACAACCACAACTATAAATACAACAAGTACAACTACAACAAGAACAAGTATAACTACAACTACAACAAGTACAAGTACAACTACAAAAAAATCAAGTACAAGTACAACTACAACTACAACAAGTACAAAAATAATTTCAACTAGAACAAGTACATTTACAATTCCAACAAGTACAAGTACAACTACAACTACAAGTACAACTAGAACAAAAAAAAGTGCAAGTACAATTAAAACTACAACAAGTACAAGTACAACTACAACAAGTACAATTACAACTACAAAAAACACAACTACAACTACAACTACAACAAGTACAATTACAACTACAAAAATACAACTACAACTGCAAGTACAATTACAAGTACAACTACAACAAGTACAACTAGAACAACAACGTGTACAAGTACAACTACAAGTACAACAAGAACAAGTACATTTAAAACTAGATTAAGTACAAGTACAACTAAAACAAGTACAACTACAACAAGTGCAACTACAATTGCAACAAGTACAATTACAACTACAACTACAAGAAGTACAAGTACAACTACAACAAGTACATTTACAAAAAGAATAAGTACAACTACAACTACATTTATATGTACAACTACAACTACAACTACAACTACAACAAGTACAACCACAACTCAAACTATAACAAGTACAAGGCTAATTCCAACTACAACAAGTACAACAACAACTAAATAAAAGTACAACTACAACTACAACAAATACAAGTACAACCACAACTACAACAAGGACAAGTACAACTACAACAAGAACAAGTAAAAACTGAACTACAACAAGTACCAGTACAAAACAACTACAACTAAAACAAGTACAACTAGAACTACAAGTACAACAAGTACAAGTATAACTACAACTACATTAAGTAATAGTACAAACTCAACTACAACAAGTAAAACTACAAATACAACTAGAACAGTAGAATTACAATTACAAGTAGCACTACAACTATAACAAGTACAACTAGAACTACAGCTACAACACGTATAACTACAACTAAAACTACAACAAGTACAAACAGAACTACAACTGCAACTGCAACAAGTACAACTACATCTATAACTACAACATGTACAACTACAACTAAAAGAAGTACAAGTACAACTACAACAAGTACAAGTACAACTAAATTAAGTACAAATACAACTACAACAAGTACAGCACAAGTATAACTAAAACAAGTAATAGTACAACTACAATAAGTACAAGTACAACTACAACAAGTACAAGTACAACTACAACTACAACAAGTACAGTTACAATTACAACAAGTACAACTACATCTACATCTACTACAAGTAAAACTAAAACTACAAATACAACAAGTAGAAGTACAACTACAACTACATCAAGAAAAGCACAACTACAACTACAACAAGTACAACTACAACTATAACTACAACAAGTACAACTTCAACTCCAACTACAACATGTACAACTACAACTAAAACTACAAAAGTACAACTACAACTACAACTACAACAAGAACAAGTATAATTACAACTACAAGAAGTACAAGTACAACTACAACTACAACAAGTACAAGTACAACTATAACTAGTAAAAGTTGAAGTACAACTACAACTACAACAAGTAAAATTACAACTATAAGAAGTACAAGTAGAATTACAACTAAAAAAAGTATAAGTACAACTACAACTACAACAAATAAAATTACAACTAAAACAAGTACAACTACAATTACAACTACAACAAGTATAAGTACAACTACAACTACAGGAAGTACAAGTACAACTACAACTACATTAAGTACAAGTGAAAATACAACTAAAAGATGTACAGGTACAACTAGAACTACAACAAGTATAACTACAACTACAAAAAGTACAAGTACAACTACAACTACAACTACAACTTGTACAACTACAACTACAACTACAACTTGTACAACTACAACGAAAACTACAAGAACTACAAGTACAACTACAACAAGTAAAAAATACACTTACAACTACAACAAGTACAGTACAATTACAATTACAAACAATACAAATACAACCACAACTACAAGTTCAGTAACAACTGCAACAAGTACTAATACATCTACATCTACAACAAGTACAACTACAACTACAACTACAACAAATAAAACTACAACTACCACTACGACAAGTACAAGTACAAGTACAACTACAACAAGTACAAATACAACCACAACTAGAACAAGTACAACTACAACTAGAACTACAACAAGTACAACCACAACTAAAACCACATTAAGTACAAGTTCAAGTACAACTTCTACAAGTACAGTTACAACTACAACAAGTACAAGTACAACAACTACAAAAAGTACAAGTACAACTGCAACTACGACAAGTACAAGTAAACCTACAACTACATCAGTTATAATTACAATTACAACTACAACAAGTACAAGTATAACTACAACTAAAAAAAGTGCAAGTACAACTAAAATTATAACAAGTACAAGTACAACTACAACTACAACAACTACAAAAAGAACTACAACTACAACAAGCACATTTACAACTACAACATGTACAGGTACAACTAGAACTACTACAAGTGTGACTAAAACTACAACAAGTACAAGTACAACTAAGACTAGAACAGGTACAAGTACAACTACAACTACATCAGGTACAAGTAAAACTACAAAAAGTACAACTACAACTGCAACAAGTACAAGTAAAATTACAACTACAACTGCAACAAGTAAAACTACAACTATAAGTACAACAAGTAAAACTATACTACAACTACAACATGTACAACTACAACTACAACTACAACAAGTACAAGTACAAGTACAACTACAATAAGTACAAGTACAACTTTAACTACAACAACTACAACTACAACCAGTATAAAAAACAACTACAACTACAACAAGTACATTTACAACTACAACAAGTACTAGTAAAACTACAACTACAACAAGTACAACTACAACTACAAAAAGGAAAAGTACAACTACAACTACAACAAGAAAAAGTACAACTACAACTACATCAAGAAAAGCACAACTACAACTACAACAAGTACAACTACAACTATAACTACATCAGGTACAACTAGAACTAAAACAAGTACAAGTATCACTACAACTACAACAAGTACAATTAGAATTACAACTACAACAAGTAAAAGTACAACTTCAAATACAACAAGTACAAAAACAACTACAACTACAACAACTACATTTACAACTACAACAAGTACAATTACAACTACCAAAAAGACAACTACAACTACAAGTACAACAAGTACAATTACAACTACAAAAAATACAACTACAACTACAAGTACAAGTACAAGTACAACTACAACAAGTACAACTACAACTACAACGTGTACAAGTACAACTACAAGTACAACAAGAACAAGTACATCTAAAACTAGATCAAGTACAAGTACAACTAAAACAAGTACAACAACAACAAGTGCAACTACAACAGCAACAAGTACAATTACAACTACAACTACAACAAGTACAAGTACAACTACAACTAGTACAAGTACAAGTACACCTATAACAAGTACATTTACAAATAGAACAAGTACAACTACAACTACATTTACATGTACAACTACAACTACAACTACAACTACAACAAGTACAACCACAACTCAAACTACATTAAGTACAAGTACAAGTACACCTACAACAAATACATCTACAACTACAACAAGTACAAGTACAACTACAACTAGAACAGTACAACTACAACTACAACTACAACAGGTACAACTACAACTACAACTACAACAAGTAAAAGGCTAATTACAACTACAACAAGTACAAGTAGAACTACAAGTACAAGAAGTACAAGTATAGTTACAACTACAACAAGTACAAAACAACTACAACTACAACAAGTACATTTAAAACTACAACAAGTACAAATACAACTACAACTACAACAAGTACAACAACAACTACAAAAAGTTTAACTACAACTACAACAAATACAAGTTCAACTACAACTACAACTACAACAAGTACAAGTACAGCTACAACAAGTACAAGTACAAAGTTAAGTACAACAAGTACAACTATAAATACAACTACAACAGTACAATTACAAGTACAAGTAGAACTACAACTACAAGTACAACTAGAACTACAGCTACAACATGTACAACTAAAACTACAACTATAACAAGTACAAGTACAACTACAACTACAAAAAGTACAAGTATAACTACAACTACATCAAGTATATGCACAACTACAACAGTAGAATTGCAAGTACAACTACAACTACAACTACCACAAATAAAACAAGAGCTAGAGGTACACATGTACAACTACAACTTCAACTACAACAAGTACAAGTACAACTACAACTATTTCAAGTACAACTAGAACTACAGTTACAACATCTATAACTACAACTACAACTACAAGAAGTACAAGTACAAGTACAATTACAACTACAACAAGTACAACTACAACTACAACTACAACAAGTACAACTACAAAATTACTAGTACAACTACAACTACAACAAGTACAAGTACAAGTACAACTACATCAAGTACAAGTACAAGTATAACAAGTACAACTACAACTGAAACAAGTACATATACAACTACAACTACAAAAGTACAACTACAACAACAAAAAGTGCAAGTACAATTACAACTACAATAAGTACAAGTACAACTTCAAATACAACAAGTACAAGTACAACTTTAAATACAACAAGTACAAAAACAACTACAACTGCAATAACTCCATTTACAAATACAACAAGTGCAAGTACAACTACAACAAGTACAACTACAACTACAACAGTACAACTACAACTACAACTACAATAAATACAACTACAACTACAACTACAACAAGTACAAGGCTAATTACAACTACAACAAGTACAAGTAGAACTACAAGTACAAGAAGTACAAGTATAGTTACAACTACAACAAGTACAAAACAACTAAAACTACAACAAGTTTATTTACAACTACAACAAGTACAAGTACAAGTACAACTACAACTACAACAAGTGGAACAACAACTACAAAAAGTACAACTACAACTACAACAAATACAAACAGAACTACAATTACATCTACAACAAGTACAAGTACAACTACAACAAGTACAAGTACAAACTCAACTACAACAAGTACAACTACAAATACAACTACAACAGTACAATTACAACTACAACTACAACAAGTACAATTATAACTACAACTACAAAAAGTACAAGTATAACTACAATTACATCAAGTACATGCACAACTACAACAGTAGAATTACAAGTACAAGTACAACTACAACTACAACAAGTACAACTAGAACTACAGCTACAACATGTATAACTACAACTACAACTACAACAAATACAAGTACAAATACAACTACAACTACAACAAGTACAACTAGAACTACAACAAGTACAGGTACAACTACATTTATAAAATTACAAGTACAACTACAACAAGTACAAGTACAACTACAACTACATTAAGTACAAGTACAACTATAACAAGTACAACTACAACTGAAACAAGTACATATACAACTATATGTACAACAAGTACAAACACAACTACAACTGCAACTGCAACAAGTACAACTTTAACTATAACTACAACATGGACAACTACAACTACAACAACTACAACTACAACAAGTACAAGTATAACTACAACTACAACAACTACAACTATAACAACAACAAGTACATTTACAACTAAAACTACATCAAGTACAAGTACAACTATAACAAGTACAACTACAACTACAACAAAGTACAGTTACAATTACAACAAGGACAACTACAGGTATAACTACAACAAGTACAACCACAACTTTAAGTACAACAAGTACAACCACAACTAAAACCACATTAAGTACTGTACAAGTACAACTTCTACCACTGCAACTACGATAAGTACAAGTATAACTACAAATACAAAAAGTACAAGTACAAATACAACTAGAACAAGTACAAGTACAACTACAACTACAACAACTACAAAAAGAACTACAACTACAACAAGCACATTTACAACTACAACATGTACAGGTACAACTAGAACTACAACAAGTATAACTACAACTACAAAAAGTACAAGTACAACTAAGACTAGAACAAGTACAACCACAACTCAAACTACATTAAGTACAAGTACAAATACAACTACAACAAGTACATCTACAACTACAAAAAGTACAAGTACAACTACAACTACAACAAGTACAACTACAAATACAACTACAACAGTACAATTAGAAGTACAAGTAGAACTACAACTACAAGTACAACTAGAACTACAGCTACAACATGTGCAACTACAACTACAACTACAACTACAAAAAGTACAAGTACAACTACAACTACAAAAAGTACATATATAACTACAATTACATCAAGTACATGCACAACTACAACAGTAGAATTACAAGTGCAAGTACAATTACAACTACAACAAGTACAACAAGGGCTAGAGCTACAACATGTACAACTATATTTTTTCAAAATTACAAGTACAACTACAACTACAACAAGTACAAGTACAACTACAACTATATCAAGTACAAGTACAACTATAACAAGTACAACTACAACTGCAACAAGTACACATACAACTGCAACTACAACATGTACAACTACAACAACAAAAAGTGCAAGTACAATTACAACTACAACAAGTACAAGTACAACTTCAAATACAACAAGTACAAGTAAAACTTGAAATACAACAACTACAAAAAACACAACTACAACTACAACTGCAAGAAGTACAACTACAACTACAACTACAAAAAGTACAACTACAACTACAACAGTACAATTACAACTACAACTACAACAAGTACAACTACAAATACAACTACAACAAGTACAAGGCTAACTACAACTACAACAAGTACAAGTAGAAGTACAAGTACAAGAAGTACAAGTATAGTTACAACTACAACAAGTACAAAACAACTGCAACTACAACAAGTTTATTTAAAACTACAACAATTACAAGTACAAGTACAACTACAACTACAACAAGTACAACAACAAATACAAAAAGTATAACTACAACTACAACAAATACAAGTACAACTACAACTACAACTACAACAAGTACAAGTACAACTACAACAAGTACAAGTACAAACTCAACTACAACAAGTACAACTACAACTACAAAAAGTACAAGTACAACTAAGACTAGAACGGTACAAGTACAACTACAACTACAACAACTACAAAAAGGACTACAACAAGCACATTTACAACTACAACATGTACAGGTACAACTAGAACTACAAAAAGTATAACTGCAACTACAAAAAGTACAAGTACAACTAAGACTAGAACAGGTACAAGTACAACTACAACTACATCAGGTACAAGTAAAACTACAACTACAACAAGTACAAACACAACTACAACTGCAACAAGTAAAACTACAACTATAAGTACAACAAGTAAAACTATACTACAACTACAACATGTACAACTACAACTACAACTGGAAAAAGTAAAACTTTCACTACAACTACAACAAGAAGAAGTACAACTTTAACTACAACAACTACAACTACAACCAGTATAAAAAAAAACTACAACTACAACAAGTACATTTACAACTACAACAAGTACAAGTACAACTAGAACTACAACGAGTACAACTACAACTACAAAAAGGAAAAGTACAACTACAACTACAAAAGTACAACTATAACTACAACTACAACAATAACAAGTATAATAACAACTACATCAAATACAAGTACAACTACAACTAGAACAGGTACAAAAACAACTACAACTACAACATGTACATTAACATTTACAACTAGTACAAGTACAACTTCAATTACAACAAGTACAAGTACAACTTCAATTACAAAAAGTACAACTACAACTACAAAAAGTACAAGTACAAATAGAACTACAACAAGTACAAGTATCACTACAACTACAACAAGTACAATTAGAATTAAAACTACAACAAGTACAAGTACAACTTCAACTACAACAAGTACAAAAACAACTACAACTACAACAACTACATTTACAACTACAACAAGTACAAATACAACTACAAATACAACAAGTACAACTACAACTACAACTACAACATGTATAAGTAGTACTACATTTACAACAACAAGAACAAGTACATCAAAAACTACAACAAGTACAAGTACAACTAAAACAAGTACAAGTACAAGTACAACTACAACTACAACAAAAACAAGTACATCTAAAACTACAACAAGTACAAGTAGAATTAAAACAAGTAGAAGTACAGCTACAACAAGTACAAGTACAACTACAACACGTACCAGTACAAAACAACTACAACAAATTCAAAAACAACTACAACTACAACAAGTACAACTAGAACTACAAGTACAACAAGTACAAGTATAACTACAAGTACAAAAAGTACAAGTACAAATACAACTACAACAAGTAAAAGTACAACTACAACTACAACAAGTAAAAGTTAAACTACAATTAAAACAAGTACACGTACAACTGCAACTACAACATATACAAGTACAACTAAAACAAGTACAAATACAACTATAACTACAAGTACAAGTATAACTACAACTACAATAAGTACAATTACTCCTACAACTACCACAAACAGAACTACAACTACAACTTTAACAGTTACATATATAACTACAACTACAACACGTAGAAGTACAACTACACATACAACAAATACAAGTACAACTATAACCACAACAAGTACAAAAACAAATTGAACTACAACAAGTTCATTTACAACTACAACAAATACAAGTATAACTACAACTACAACAAGTACAAGTACAACTAAAATTACATCAAGTACAAGTAAGACTTCATGTAAAACAAGTACAAATAAAACTACAACTACAACAAGTACATTTACAACTATAACAAGTAAAAGAACAACTACAACTACAAAAAATACAACTACAACTACAACAAGTAAAAGTACAACTATAACTACAACAAGTACAACTACAACTACAACTACAACATGTATAAGTAGAACTACATTTACAACAACAACAAGTACATCTAAAACTACAACAAGTACAAGTACAATTAAAACAAGTACAACTACAACTACAACAAGAACAAGTACATTCAAAACTACAGTAAGAATAAGTACAACTAAAAGAAGTACAAGTACAACTACAACAAGTACAAGTTTAACTACAACAAGGACTAGTACAAAACAACTACATCAAATACAACTACAACTACAACTACACCAAGTCCAACTACAACTAAAACTACAACAATTAAAAGTATAACTACAAGTACAAAAATTACAAGTAAAATTCCAACAAAACAAGTACAAAAACAACTACAACTACTACAAGTACAGTTATAACTGCAACAAGTACAAGTAGAACTACAACTACAACAAGTACAAGTACAACTACAACTCCAAAAATACAAGTTTAACTACAACTAAAACAAGTGCAAATAAAAGTAAAACTACATCAAGTACAATTAAACTGCAACAAGTACAACTACAACTACAACTTTAACATGTACAAGTTCAACTACAACTACAACAAAGACAAGTAAAACTACAATTTTAACAAGTACAAGTACAACTACAACTACAACAAGTAGAACTACAACTACAAAAAGGACAAGTACAACTACAACTACAACAAGTAGAAGTACAACTACAACTACATCAAGAAAAGCAGAACTACAACAACAACAAGTACAACTACAACTATAACTACAACAAGTACAACTTCAACTAAAACTACAACATGTACAGCTACAACTACAACTTTAAAAGTACAACTACAACAACAACTACAACAAGAACAAGCATAACTACAACTACATGAAGTACAAGTACAACTACAAGTACAACAAGTACAAAAACAACTACAACTAAAACATGTACATTAACAACTACAATTAGTACAAGTACAACTTCAATTACAACAAGGACTACAACAACTACAAAAAGTACAAGTACAACTAGAACTACAACAAGTACAAGTATAACTACAACTACAACAAGTACAAGTAGAATTACAACTACAACAAGTACAAGTACAACTTCAACTAAAACAAGTACAAAAACAACTACTACTACAACAACAACATTTACAACTACAACAAGTAAAAGTACAACTACAACTACAGCAAGTACAATTACAACTACAAAAAAATACAACTACAACTACAACAAGCACAAGTACAATTACAACTACAACAAGTACAACTACAACTACAGAAAAAGTACATCTAAAACTACAACAAGTACAAGTACAACTAAAACAAGTACAAGTACAACTAAAACAAGTATAAATACAACTACAACTACAACAAGTACAAGTACAATTAAAACAAGTAAAAGTACAACTACAACAAGTACAAGTACAAGTACAACTATAACAAGTACCAGTACAAAACATTTACAACAAATACAACAACAACTACAACTGCAACAAGTACAACTAGAACTACAAGTACAACAAGAACAAGTACAACTACAAAGACAAGAAGTATAAGGACAATAACAACTACAACAAGAACAAAAACAACTACAACAAGTACAAAAAGAACTAAAACTCTAACAAGTACATTAACAACTAAAACAAGTACAAGTACAACTACAACTCCAACAAGTACAACTACAACTAAAAAGAAGTATAACTACAACTACAAGTACAACAAGTACAACTACAATTACAACTACAACATGTAAAACTACAACTACAACTATAACAAGTACAAGTATGACTACAACTACAACAAGTACATTTACAACTACAACAAGTACAAGTATGACTACAACTACAACAAGTACATTTACAACTACAACAAGTACAAGTACAACTTGAACTATAACAAGTACAAATACAACTACATTTACAACAAGTACAACTACAAGTATAACTACAACAAGTAGAACGACAACTACAGCTACAACATGTACAACTGCAACTACAACTACAACAAATACAGCAACAACTGCAACAAGTCCAATTACAACTACAACTACAACAAGGACAAACACAACCAGAACTAGAATAAGTACAACTACATTTATAATTACAACAAGTACAACTACATTTATAATTAAAACAAGTACAACTACAATTACAATAACAACAAGTAAAAGTACATAGCTACATAACTACAACAGAAATGTAAGAATGTACAACGTTACAACTACAACAAGTACAAACACAACCTAAAACTACAACAAGTGTTTGACGTTTACAAGTACAACAGGTACAAGGAAGCAACTACAACTACAACAACTACAACTACAACTACAATATCACAGTAAAAGTAAAAGCTTTTAACTACAAGTCAAGAATACAAGTACAATTACAACTACATTAACTAGAACTACAACAAGTACAACTACAACTACAAAATGTACAACTCTAACTAACTAACTACAACAAGTAAGCAAGTACAACTAAAAACTACAACAAGTACAAGTACAACTAAAGAAAGTACAAGGCGTTGACATCTAAGTCAGGAAGTACCAAAGGTACAAGTACAACTAAAACTACAAATAAAGGAAGTACAAATACAACTACAACAAAGTACAAGTACAAACTACAACTATGATAGGTACAAGTAGCAACTACAACTACAACAGGATTGAAGCGGAACTACAACTAAAACTACATTAAATACGAGTACAAGTACAACTACAATAAGTACCATTAAAACTACAACAAGTACAACTACAACTACAACTACAACAAGTACAACTACAATAACAACTACAACAAGTACAACTACAACTACACCTACAACAAGTAGAATTATAACTACAACTACCACAAGTAGAAGTGTAACAACAACTTGAACAAGTACAAGTACAACTACAAGTATAAAAAGTACAAAAACAAATACAACTACAAAACGTACATTTAAAACTACAACAAGTACAAGTACAACTACAAAAATTACAACTACGACTACAACTACGAGAAGTACATCTACAATTATAACTGCAACAAGTACAAGTAAAACTACAACTTTAACAGGTATAAGTACAAGTACAACAAGTACAACTACAACTACAAATACAACAAGTACAAGTACAACATTAACTATAACAAGTACAAGTAAAACTACAATTACAACAAGTACAAGTTAAAGTACAACTATAACAAGTAAAAGTATTACTAAAACTACAAGTACAACTACACCTCCAACTAGTACAAGTATAACAACGACAAGTAAAATTACAACTACAAGTACAACTACAACTAAAAGAACTACAACTACAACTACAAGTACAACTACAACTACAACAAGTAAAACCACAACTAAAACTATATTAAATACAATTAGAACTACAACTAAAACAGTACAGTTACAACTACAACTACAACAAGTACAACTACAACTACAACTACAACTACAACAAGTACAACAAAAAGTAAAACCACAACTACGACTACAACAAATGCAAGTACAAGTACAACTACAAGTACAACAAATAAAAAAACAACTACAACTACAACAAGTACATTTACAACTACAACACATACAAGTAAAACTACAACTACAACAAGTAAAACTACAACTACAACAAGTACAATTGCAACTACAACAAGTACAACTACAACTATAACTACAACAAATACAACTACAACTACAACTACAACATGTACAACTACAACTACAACTACAACAAGTACAACTACAACTACAACTACAATAAGTACAAGTATAACTACAACTACAACAAGTACAAGTACAACTAAAACAAGTACAAGTAAACTACAAAAAGTACAAGTACAAATACAACAAGTACAAGTACAACTACAATTACAACAAGTAAAACTACAACTACACAAAGTACAATTACAACTACAACAAGTACAAGTACAACTACAAAAATTACAACTAGGACTACAACTACAACAAGTACAACTACAATTATAACTGCAACAAGTACAATTACAAGTACAACTACAACAAGTACAGTTAAAACTACAACAAATAGAAGTACAACTACATCAAGTACAAGAAAATCTACAACTTTAACAGGTAGAAGTACAATTACACCAAGTACAACTACAACTACAATTACATTAAGTACAAATACAACTTTAACTATAACAAGTATAAGTACAACTACAATTACAACAAGTACAAGTTCAAGTGCAACTACAACAAGTACAAGTAACACTAAAACTACAACAAGTACAACTACAACTACAACTAGTACAAGTACAACTCCAACAATGTGCAAGTACAACCTACAAGTACAACTTCAACTACAATCACTTACAACACATACAACAAGTACAAATCAAGTACAACTACAACTACTATAAGAACAACTACAACTTCATCTACAACAATTAAAACTTCAACTACAACTACAACCAGTACAACTACAACTACAACTACAACAAGTACAAGTACAACTACAACTACAACAAGTACAGGTACAGTACAAGTACAACTAAAACTAAAACTTACAACAAGTGTACAAGTATAACTTATGGTAATCTGTACAACAATTTGAAATACAACTACATACTACAACAAGTACAACTATCAATCTCTAACTTCAACAAGTACAACTACAAATCGCTACAACAAGTACACAGTACTAACTTCATACTACCAACAAGTACAACTACAAGCAGCAACAAAGTACAAGTACAACTACAACTACAACAAGTACAAACAAGTACAACTAGAACTACAAAAAGGTACAAGTACAACTATAACTACATGACAAAGTGAACAACTACAACTCAACTAAACAACAAGTAGAACTACAACTACAACTACAAATTCAAGCACAAGCAACAAGCAACTAAACAAGTACAAGTACAACTACAACTACAACAACTACAACTACAACTACAGGTACAACCACAATTAAACTACTACAACAAGTACAACTACAACTACAACTACAACAGGTATAAGTTCAGGTACAACTACAACAAGTACAAGTAAAAAATGGCAACTACACACTCACAACAGTACAACTACAACTACAATAAGTACAAAAGGCTAACTACAACTAGAACAAGTACAAATACAATCTTACAACAAGGCGTAAAGCAAGTACAACTACAACAAGTAAAACTACAAATTGCAGCAACTTAAAGCAACAAGTACATAAACATCTACAACTACAACAAATAATGAATATATTATATTAAAACTACAACAAGTACAAGTAAAACAACTACAACTCCAACAAGTACAAACTACAACTACAACAAGTACAACTACAACTGCAACAAAAGCTACAAGTACAAGTACAACTACAACTACGAACAATGTGTAAAACTACAACTACAACTACAACAAGTACACCAAGTACAACTACAACAAGTTCAGAGTTCAAGGCTACAACTACAACAAGTACACCAATACCAACTACAACTACAACAAAGTACAACTAAGTAACATACAACTACAAAAAGTACAAGTAAACAACTACAACTACAATGCGCATGTACAACTACAACTAAAAACAACTACAACAAGATACAACTACAACTACAATATAGTACAAGTAAAACTACAACATTTGGGCAACAAGTACAAGTACAACCTACAACCAGAACTAGAACAAGTACAAATTCACAACTACAAGAACAACATGTACAACTACAACTACAACACGTTCATTCACAAATACAAGTATATCAAGTACAAATACAACTACAACAAGTGCAAGTACAACTACAACTTTAACAACAACAAATACAACTACAACTACAACTACAACAAGCTTAGCTAAAACTACAACTGCAACAAGTACAACTACATCTACAACTATAACAGGTACAAGTACGACTATAACTACAACAAGTACAAGTACAACTACAACAAGTACAACTACAACTAAGTCAAGTACAAATGTACAAATACAACTACAACAAATAATACTCTAACCAAAACTAACAATTAACAAATACAACTAAAAAACTACATTACAACAAGTACAACAATACAACTACAACAAGTAGTTAAGTACAACTACAACTACAACACGTACAAGTACAACTACAACTACAATAAGTACAACCATAACTAAAACTATATTAAGTACAAGTACAATTACAACTACAAACAAGTACCGTTAAAACTACAATACGTACAACTACACCTATAAGTCCAACAAGTACAACTACAACTACAACTACAACAAGTAGATTTTAAACTACATCAACAAGGACAGAAGTACAACTACAAATACAACTACAACAAGTACAATTACAACTACAATTACAAGAAGTATAAGTACAACTTCACAACTACAACAAGTACAAGTACAACTACAACTAAAACAAATACAA
>JAWDGP010007943.1:0-20000 GCA_033675545.1 Elysia crispata
GTAAAAGCTTACATTCGTATATCTATACGAAGGCTTTTTTTTGGCTTTACAAAAAAAAGTTCATGATAATTATTACTTTTTTTTTCTTACAAACGCTCAGCTCCTCAAAGTTCCTAAGCGAGTCCAATACAATTTTAAAAAAAAAAAAGAAACAAACGCGAAGGCAGTGACCTCTCTTTACTATTCTATGAGAACGAAATTTTTTAGAACAGAGCATTTTATTGTCATCTAACCTGCCTGATTTTTCGTAGTAAAACTTAGAGACAACGTGTCAGTAATCAGGAATTATTACACGCGTTCAATAGATCCCTTTCGTAAGTGGCAGTAAATATAATCCAGACTTTATTAAGAATGTCAATTTATAAAGAACAATATTTGAACAATGTTGATTAAAAAAATCCATTTGTCTTTAATCAAATAGTATGGTTGTGGGGCAGATCTAAAGAAAAGGTGACAATTAAAAAAAGACAATCACATGTATTAAGCCAGTCAACATTCTAATTAATAAATATCTCATGCCTGTGGCTGCTTGATTGGATCTTGGTATATACTCATTAAGCAGAACTGAAAGTAAGTTGCTAATGAGAATAAAGAGAGGAAGTATAATGTGTGCAGGAGGAAAAAAATGAAAAAGAAGTGAAGAAAAAAAGGGACTCTGAATCACAATAAATTTTTATTTCTCAAGATCTAGCGTTGTCGTTGTCTCTCCTGTTTCATTCCTTGTGTGACTGTACTTTCTGGTTTTCCCTGAATCAGCCTGCCTGTAGATAGGATCCTCTAAATACTGTAATATTAGTGTTTCATGATCTGCAATATGTTCAGCTCAAGGACGTCGATTTAAACATCATGCTGTATACCTTTATAACAGGATCATTATTCCAATTTTAGTTTAAACATCAAAGACTGAGAGCAACCTTGCCCTTATTGGGAATTCTGCTGAAAGAGTAAGATCACTAGGATCAAATAAGATAATGTCGGATTTTTATTGTCCTCAGATTGTTTTCAATAAAAATGGAGTCATATTGTTTGCCCTTTCTCTTTAAAAAAAGAATTGCGTTTTGCTCAGGTTATGTTTTCAAATTAAATCTATGTTACATTTAGGCAAGCTATTCTCTAGGCATGTGAAATATAGTTCCTCAATGCTACGAACCTCAAGGAGTGCAAAGAAATCAAACGAAACTGTGGTTCGAGAAGCTGACACAAAAATACTAATCGTGAATAGAAAACGAAAACGCCAGGCAATCGTTTTGGCCATGTGATGAGAAGAGAGAAACAAGAACATCTTGTGACAACTAGAGTGATTCACAGAAAATGCAGCATGAAGAACAGCGAGAAAAGTTGTAGGATGGACTAACCAAGTGGTCCTAAGTAGGGCGAGTGAGAGGTGCTCTCAAAGCGACGAGAGATAGAGATGGAAGGTCTTGATGGCCAGCGCTGAAGAGCAGGGCACCTTGTAAAAATATTGATTATTTACTAATTGTCTTCCTTATCTGACTTCTTTGTTCCTGGTATTTTTTTTTACAATTTTTCTCCCGCTATTTGCAGCTACCTGGTTTCATCATAATCAAAATGCAAGAATTATCAACTCTTTTAATGATGATTGTTGGATTAAAGCGGTAAATGAAAAGTATTTCATACGTAAATATAAGCAATGAACTGAATATGAGAAAAGCAAATGCTACGAATGGAAAGACTAAATACTATTTTACTTGGTGGCATGACCTTTGTCATCCAATGCAGTCATTTCAACTGCAAAACAAGTCAGGATTGTTTGGTTTTTTTTTTCATTAAATTTCACACTTCATTTACAGACACACACGCGTCCCTTTGGGATCCTTTATGATTACCAAGTTGCCCTCCGAGTGTGGTGTTTTTGCTTTTCTATTTGGAGAGAGACAGAGAGACAAACAGACAGACAGACAGACAGACAGACAGACAGACAGACAGACAGAGACAAAGACAGAGGCAGAAACTTAGACAAAGAAGGGGCAAAGAATAGCATGCTGAATAAAAATAAAATAAAAAGAAATAAATATTGAAGACAGAACCAAGTTAGAGAAAGACATTTTGTAACCATACAAAGTATAACTCGCACAAGATATAAAGACAGATACAGAGAAGAAAAATAGAGAATGTTTTTTTTTTTTTTTTTGTTTTGCAGCTCAAACTCTTCCTTCTCCTCTTATACACACTTTTGAGCAGGTTTTAGAGGCTTGGCATGCTTCAAACTTTGACTCAAGCTCGCGAATCTTAGATACCAAGAAAATGTGATGACTTTCAACTTGAACGCGTAGGGTGAGAGGGTGAGTGGACCCGAAGTGGTGGAAAGCGCGTGAAGAGAAAAATCTGAAAGAAAAAAAATGCATTACTCTGACTGCTGAGAATACTCGATTGTTTGAAACGCATAAATAACTTCCCCTCTCTTTACTGGTAAGTTCAAGAGAGATAACGCTCAGTATTCTCGGTGTGACTAACTTTCAAAACACAGGCAATAGATAGAGATATAATTAGTAAGAGGAATAGATAAGCAGCACAGGAAAAGCAAACTTTTCCGAGAGAAAGAGTTACAAAGAAGAGAAAAGCTCTTTTTTTTTTAATTTGTCAACTTTGCTCTACTTCTAGCAGTTTCTTCCTTTATCTGCTACTTTTTCCTCATTAGATTTTTTTTTTGTATTTCCCATCTTTTACTTTTAGCGTAAACGTCGCCAAGACATTGAATCAGTTTTAAAGGCCGTACCGGGTAAAAAATTTCGAGTGAAAAAATATTTTTTTAAATATTAAAAAAAAAAATCAGACCAAATGTTATTAGAAGTTTTAAGATTAAATTATTCTTCCTGAGACCAATTTTAAAAGAAATTCTCTTTAGGACAAGAAACGGCATTAAACAGAGAGTTCGTTAAGGTTTTACTAGTTCTCTAGTTTTAGCAGAGAACCAAGACATTGTCTTCCTATAGTATAAATGGGCAGTCAATGGCATTTAATACAGCAAAGGCAAGACTGTTCTCCTTTTATGAATGCACAAAGGTTGTTTATCGGTGACCTTTTGACTGAATGGTGAAGACTTGTTTGCTAGAAAAGTAAAGCACATAGCATTATGGATTTACAAAGTGTAACTTTGTTCCTGTAGTTAAGTGTCATATCTCTGTGCGAAGAGTGCTCTAAAACACCGACAACCCATTGTTTCTTAGTGATCTTAAAGCATGGTCATCCACTGATGCGGAATTAGCGTTAGAAGAAACACAAGACAATAAGACCTAGCTAGGCAAAGACATTGCTCTCATGATGCAGTTATTTTTGTACTGTCAAAGTTTCCATGATCTGAAAACCACAAATGGTGGAGAATAATAATAAAAAAAAAAACAAAAAAACCCAATAACTTACTTGAGACTTAGTGAGCATCCAAGGAAGCTGAAAAAATTCTACATCCTTATTCTCGGCATATAAAAATGGTTATGCCATCTTAGCAAAATCATAAATCGTAAATATAACTGCGTGTTATATTACTGTGTTAAGGTTGCTGTATAACCAATCCATAAAATAAACAGTTTTGTGTTTATCTTGGTGAAAATTCTTCAAATTTAACTTCCTCTTCCCAATTGATATGGAATATATATATATATATATATATATATATATATATATATATATATATATATATATGTGTGTGTGTGTGTTAAAAATACATGGTGTTAAACCAAATGTCAAATCCACTTGTAGTGCTGGTGATCATTTCGAACAAGGTAGAACAAATGTAACCGTAGTGACCTCTAAAGACTAGTCCGCATTAACTTAAGTTAAAGTTCACACGTATAATAGAAATCCCAAAATTAGAAGTGTGTAATAATGTCCGAAACAATATTATTTATGCACAATTAAAACTTTATTGCACAAATTTTCAATACCTTTTTTATTTGTTTATATTCGTTATAGTTCCAAATCATCTTTTAAGCATCAGAATCACCACTGACAACGCGGGTCATCATTATATGTGTTTCCAAATCATCTTTTAAGCATCAGAATCACCACTGACACGCGGGTCATCATTATATGTGTTACCTGTGTGTGGCATTTGGATCTTAATTAGGTAAAAATTCCAATGCTTTTAAGTTTCTTGACTTGTATTAAAGCTGAAACAATTTCGATACAGACAATTCAACCTATGATTCTTAATGATTTTATTTAACTCTTTATGACCGGAGTTTTTCACACATCGTGCCGGAATTATTTTTTATGCGTTGCTGTGAAAAATTGAAGACAATATTTTTTAAAAATTCATAAAAAAATTCAATTTTGTTAGAAACATTACACTATTATATATCATTTTGTTCATCTTGAGATAAAGATTCTAAAAAACATATTGATCATTATATGATGGCTTGTTATGAGTGTTGGGTAAGAAAAGAGAAAAGAAAAGAGAAAAAAATTCAAATTTTTTTTCCTGTATTTTCAACTAACCTTATGTAATTTAGCAATCCACTGTGATCAAATATTACTCCAGGAACTGCTTCTGCTTGTAGATAATCCAATGAGGAACATGATTGGGTCTTTACAGATAGAAGATACTCCAATTTTTGAGAGTTTTTGTGCAGATTTTCATAAAATAGTCCAACGTGAAAAAAAGTTTCTTTTTCTAGCATATATGCCTCTCAGATGATTGCATGACATCAAAGCTTGAAAATTATATACATAACAGTTATTTATTTACACTATGTACAGATCTGCCTTTCATTATAAATTCTTGGTTGTTTCTAAAAGATTGTGAAGCTGTGTATACCACACCTTGAAACAATGCTTAGGGTGCAGGGGAGGTTGGTTTGGTGCATAGCCTTTACACCTGAAATTTTGTTTTCTTGGGTTTGTCAGGTGTGTGCACACTTTGCACTCTTCGGTCGTCTTTTGAATAACCAATCATGTGCTTGCAGCCTTCAAGGCGTTCCACTGGATTGGACAATCTAGGTCGACCTGGCTTTACAGAAATCTGCTGTGTTGGATTCGGGGCTAGAGTGGCAGCAACTTTGCAAAGTTCATCAATAAGACGAAGTTTGAAAGCTTTTCAGACCTTGGATATTTCTTCCTTTCGTTTGTCCTGAGACAACTTGGGCACAAGATGTAGGAGTTGGAGCAAGTGATTCTCAAGCATCCAATAGAATATTATTTTCCACCATTTTTTTATATCTTTCTAGTATGCAAACCATAATATCCCACCATCTGATTCAGCTCTGTCGCACCCATTCCGCCTCAAGTTGTTAAAGAGTGGATGCTACAGCTGGCTTTTCCTTTCCCTTGATGGTTACAGTTTCAGTTTCACCTTTTGTGGATGTAACGTAGACAAGCTTGTTTGCCTTTTTGTCTCTCCAGGCCACGCAATATCTTCCTCAAGTCTTCTGATAGCCAGAATTTGTGCTCCATGAAGTTGAGCTGCAGTTGCTTGGAGCGAATTTCCTCTGGGAATCCAACACGATTGGCTTGGAATGTGCCAGTGAAATACTGTTTTTTGCTGATTAGATACTCCAGTAAATTCACATGGTGGTGTACCATCGATCCTAGCAAAAAATGTGGTATCCGTTGCCAACTGGTTTCAGGAGAGTGTCCATGATTTTGACCGAGTTTGAACCGTGACTGTCGACATCAAGGTCAGGATCATCATGACGTTTCTGCTCCATAGTACGTCAACAGATTTAGCACTTAGCCTGTGGCACTGTCCACCAATCAAAAACTCTTTTATGTGGTACTTGTGCGGCTTGGATGCATTGTACTGCTTGTACTTCCATCGCCCCTTCCAACCAATGATCATTTCATCAATCGAAACATTTTCATAGAAGTGTAAAAGCCTCATTAGTATGATTCGATGAGACGATTTACAAAAGGCTCTATATTATTTTTGCCTGTGGCATCAGGCTCATCCACATGGAGACATTGTGTGATATATATAACTTCTAAATCGCTCCCCGGTCAAACATTTGATGATACCACGGAGCATACTGTGATGGGTGTGTTAAAAAAATAGTCTCCGAACAGCGGCTCGTTTGTCGATGCCCATGTTTGTCAAAACAGCCAAAAATTTTAGAAACTCCCGTTTCGTAATATCAGTCCATGAAGCATATCTTGATCGGCGTCGAGCAGGGGATGTTTTTTGTAACCTGAACTGCTGCAAAGTCATTGATTGACTGAACTATGTAGTCAAAAAGAGCATCAGTCAAAAGAGCTTTCAAGCATCTAAGTGGGTTAGGGTTGAAGACTGGGCTCTAGATTCAGATCTGGACTTATTCCTCGTTCTCTGCCATTTTTTGGGAGAAATCTAAAATTGTTCCAGTTTCTAGATCTAGACCTGTTTTCACCTCCTTTCAGCCATTTTGCATCATAAGTCCTGGGCTCTTTTGGCAGGCCTTTCACCACTGGGGCCAAGCTCAGGTTGTGCCTGCTCCTTGCCTAGATCCATAATACCGCTAGCGCGCAACTAGCGCTGGGCCTAGAAGTTTCTGAACCCGAGAAGTCTGAATCCTCATCATCATTGCCTACATTATATTCCACAGACCCACTTGATTCAAGATCATTTACTTTCGTCCATGCTTGCAAACATTTGACGCACTTTTTCGGCTGTGAGTCGCTTTTGATCGAGCATTGCTACCGTTTTGAGGCGTATACAAAGCATACAGTTTGTCGTAGCAACGGGTTGAAATGTAAACAAACTTCAATCACTAAAAACGATCGTTATATCAATAAAATACTGTTGAAAACCTGTCTGTTTTGATCAAATTCTCGATCTCAAAAATGTCTGCTCAAAAGCAAGCATAAACATCCGCTGGGCGTGTAGAATTTACGCAACCGATTAATAAACGGAACAAATAGCGAACCGACTTAGAGGAACGCTGCAGCGTTCTTACGGTATGAATGGAAAGACAATGAATGCCGCGTTCTTTACATGGTATGAATGGAAGACAATGCAATTTTTCGTGAGCGTTCTTCCGGTCTTTAAGTGTTAAAATGTATCCGGCAATTTAAAACAAACTAAAGAATTAGATTGCTTTTAAATGAATTAATCTTTTGTAAGATTATTTTCACATAGCGAAATTTTAAATAGAATTTGATAATCTCTTTCACTTTCTTTAATATAACCCTTATAACAACGAGAAAAGATGAAGTGATAGTGCAAAACAAACAGAAGTAGGTTAATGAATGAACAGATTGGTAATAAAAAAGAAAAAAGATAGCTAAATTGAAAGAGAAAAGAAAAAGGGGAAAGGTAGAGAGAGGGAGAAACTTACACAAAAATACTGGAACAAAAGAAAGACAAAAATACTAAGCAAGAAGGAAAAGGTAGAAAAAGACATGGAAAAAGAATATGAAAAGTATGGAGTAACATGAATTGAGGGGGAAATTTTGATTTTGAAAAACAGCAAAGGGACAGAAGTATGTTTATTTCTTATAGAAAATACGAAGCGAAAGATAAAGCATAGAGACACACAAAGCAAAGAGAGAGCCATAATGTTACAGGTAATATGTAGATATAGTAGCAGTGATGATAAAGACAGAAAGAGAGAAAGGACACATAGGGAGAGAGAGAGAAAGAGAGAGAGAGAGAGAGAGAGAGAGAGAGAGAGAGATACTGAGCGAGTTGAAGAAATAAGAGAGAGATAGAGCTTGGAGAGAGCAAGCTAGAGCGGGAGAGAGAAAGAGAAGTTAAAACAGTAGAAACAAAAACAAAATTTTTTTTTTAATTTAAAAATTAACACCAGAGAATTAAGTCGCTGTTACAGGAGAAGTTGTGGGTTCGTTAAAATACGTGTATTATTCACTATCAGTGGAAAGAAACCAAATTTTATGAACTAATGATACTCTACTGTGAAATTGCAAAATTCATGAAATACTGAACTTACTAACGGACTAAGTAGAGATTTGTGTTCTCAGTTTCTTTAAATCAGACATATTACTTTAGTATCACAGAATGAAATCCCTTAATGCGCCGGTGCGTTTTCTCTTTGGCTTGCATTTTTCTTATCCTCAAAGTAGGTGAGTACAATGCTAAATTTTTTATTAATAAATAATTATTCTACAAAAACCATCACCACCACCATAACTATTCCTACAACAACTACTACTACTACTACTACTAGTACTATTACTACTACTACTACTACTACTACTACTACTACTACTACTACTACTACTACTACTACTACTACTACTGCTACTGCTACTGCTACTGCTCCTGCTACTGGTACTACTACTACTACTACTACTACTACTACTACTACTACTACTACTACTACTACTACTGCTGCTGCTGCTGCTGCTGCTACTACTACTACTACTACTGCTACAACTGCTACTACTATCACTAACACTACTACTACTACTACTACTACTACTACTACTACTACTACTACTACTACTACTACTACTACTACTACTACTACTACTACTGATATTTTAATCGTCCTTTGACTTTATGTTTTTCTGGCACCACTTTACCTAGACTTAGCATGCGTTAAAACAAAAAGCAACTGCGTTCACTTTAAATATACATAAAGACATACACATACTATTGTCATTTTTTTATTCTTAAAGAAGTTTAAAACAAATTCGCCTCTGCTTTTTTTTTGTATCGTTTATTGTAATATGAGTATATCCTGAAAGACAAAAAAAGAAGATATAGGCTTTAACTCCATGAATAATTATTTTTATAACGACTGTCTATGATCCCCTCTCTAGATTTTTTGTCCCCGCCCCGTATCGCTGAGTCTGAGTTTTAGATATTTTTGTTATTTGGCCTTATTCTGAATCTAAGGCAGTAACGTATCAATCTTAGGGCACTTGACATGTTACATATTATTATATGCTGCATGGCCAGAATACCCGCTCCCTTTTTCAAATCTATATTTCGCTTTTGCTCTTAGCCTGATTTATATTATACTCGGAAAGCGAAATATTTGCAAAATCATTGAAAAGCAAAAGACATACAGGTGTTGGGTTTGCAATGTTGATGTGGGAAACTTATCTCAGTTTATTGAGTAAAAACAGCAGGAGCATCTAATTAAGAAAAAACTATGTTTGGATTCTTTGACACACAATATGCATTATGTTTGACTTCCATACAAAATACACGTGCAATTTTATAAAAATATAACGACAAAAAAGTTGCAAGCAAAAGAAATGCATTCCAAAATCAGATTATTACGATAAGCGTCTTTGACATATTGACGCATAACAGATTTATTGTGGCTTTTATGGGAATAAAATAATTGTTTTCAAATCTTTGTAAAATTTATTGATAGTTTTAAATGTTATCGATGCTTAACATGAGTTTAAAAATGTGCTGCGATCAAGTCGAACAAATCATGATACTCTTAATATTTTTTTTTGTTAATTAATTTATCTTTGAATATTTACTTCATACAGATAATATGTTTAGGTTTCCTGACTTTGCCAAACTTAATTGTAGAATTCACGTGAGGCTTGTAGCAAAGCCTACAGTTTTCTTATATAAGAGATTTTTAAATTACTTTCTATTTTTGCTGATAGCATAGTATTCATTTTTTATTTCCACGGTGAAAATTCGTCAGGCAAATTTTAACGCTGCTGTGATAGATAGATATAATTGATAAATGATTATAACAAAATGTATTACTTAGTTTAAATTTTTTTGTCGTAACTCAAGAGTTTCTGGAGCCAGTGCAGCTGTTTTGTGATGGTTGTGTATAATGGCTGGTGGTGTGTGTTTAGGTTTGACAACAGGAAACGCTTTTCTATGCGTGTGTAGCCATCTGAAGAGAACTCATGGAGTCCTGGCAAATCAAAACTTAAACTAGGTAATAATTTTTGTTATTATCATTAAGCTCCCTTTGTCGAACACTGTCACAAAATGCTAGAATAACGATCAAAGATATATAGATAGATGGATAGATAGATAGATAGATGGTAAAGAGAGTGTGAGATAGAGGAGAGAGAGAGAGTGTGTGTGTGTGTAACAGATTTGGTGGTCTGTTTGGCTCTGTTTGTCTAGAGGCATGAAAATATACAACCAATCATACGACTCGTTCGTAGAAAAAAAAAGGCTGAATTCCTTTTTGTAGAAGCAATACGTTGCTAAATAAAAGGTTGAATGACTGACGAGATCAATTCGACCAGAGGTTGACTCAATGCCTACTATAAGTTGACTGGATCAGACACTGCTTCGACTCTGATTGATACTAAATCTTATCGATCTTATCTAGAACAGTAATTACGTACTCCATACGATAATATTTTTTGGTGCGAATTTTATATGCCATGCGCTATAAACTATTAACCAATCAGAACAATCATCATTACAGACTAGGTAGGGATTCGAGAATAATTCTACAGCATAGACATGTTGTGGATTACTTTTCTTCACAGTGCGAACTATTCAATAAACAAAAAATAAGTTCTTATGCTTCAAATACAACCATTATAATCTAAACAAGACAATATCAATATAAATCTAAGCCGATCCGCTACCCAAAAACACAAATATTTACCAGGAGATGAAGTGAGCTAGGTCCATATGATCAAACATAGCACAATGCATTACGGAGAGAGATAAACAGTGTTATGTAGAACCGCATTACGATTTTACAAATTTATTTTTCCCCGCCTCAAGTCAGAGGACTACTGAACAGATTTATAGGTTATTTTTGAGTCTTTGAAAAAAAACTGAGTTCTTAACGCCGAGCCATTTTTTTTTACTTTAAATGTGTAGCATTGCTTTGGCGAGTCTATAGAAGAGCCAAAGCAGTCAACATATTTCCTCAGTTTAGGAAAGGCCATAACTTTACATCTAAAACATAATATTTAGGAAATAAACATTTTTTGTTCCCCTTTTTTTTTCAATGCCTTTGTTTTAACTCTCTTTTAAAAAAAGATAAGTTTTAGTATTCAGCCTAAAAAAGAGTAAAGTGATTGAGTAATAGCTGTGAAATAAATCGAACGTATAATATATACTTTAAGTTATGTTGGACCTTAAAAAGAGCAGGGCCTTACCACACTGATGCTTTTACATAGTGTTGAACCAAGAACATTATAATTAGTTATTATGATCACCTAACTAATAAATAAACAAAATGTTTTTTTTTTAATAAAATATATAGTACGTAAAGGTTTGTATGTATGCAACAGGGTCTATCTGCCAGATTAAGAGATTGAACATAATTATATATCTCGAAAAATGCTCGACGGCTAGTTACATTTGGATACAACTCCTAGCCTTTTAAACATCTTAGTACACGTATAAAAGACAACTTTTTACGAAAGATCTATAATAATTGAAAAAAAAAAAATGATATTCGACAAAAATCTTTGTATAATGTTGTAATGTTTTTTTTGCTTTTTGTTTTTATTTTTATGGTGTTAATAGGAATCATAGGGGAATGTAAATTATCTTCTTGCACATACACGAGATGCTTACTGTCTTTGTCATTTTCTATCTCATGGGATTTACGTTATGCGATCAAATCCTAAGATTACTCAGTCTTGTATTTAACATGATAGCCATATCGATTTGCAATTTTTAGAATCTTCAAGCTTATCTTCAGCACGGACACCATGTGAGGATGGCTGGTTCGGTTCCAGCTGCCAGTACCAGTGTCACTGTGCTGGGTCTGGTACATGTGATAAACACGATGGTTCCTGTAGCTCAGGCTGTCAACAAGGATGGTTTGGACCTGCTTGTCAATATGGTAAGTTAAGATAAAATAAAACAATAGTAACTCCTATCTGAACAAAGGGAATAGATAACATCCCATTTAGTCTTGGGAAATATTTTGGAAGGTTAAAGATCGCACGAGACTAAGACAATTACAAATTTCATTAATATTAATATTAAAGAATTACGTTGTCGGTAAAATGGTTGTCATGATCCCATAAAACTGATTAAGATTTGGAAAAGATGTCTTTACAAAAAAAATTCTGGGCCATTGCACCCTTGTGAATCTTTTGTGAAACCTCAATGTTGGGAGATTAAAATTTGTCTATCTAAAACGAGCAATAAGATTTGAACGCATACAATGAATATTGGTACCGGTTATATATCTAAACATATATAAATATTAAGATCAAACTCGTTAACTATTGAATATTTTATTTTTTTTCAATAAAGGCTCGTATGAGAAGTTCATATATTCTACCATGAAAAACAAATTTTGGATAACAAGTGTATTGCTCAATTATTCAACCTCATGAAGACATAGAATACATCAAACTTTGCACCGGCATATAATTATGCTAGCCTCGACAGATTGTCAGTACATTCTGCTAATCCTTATCTTTCTTTTTTGTCTCAAGTTTTCATCTTTTTTAATGCTTTAATAAGTCATAAAAATAATTTGCACGAGATTAGATAGGGTTAAAAAATATACTTATAAGCTAAGTCGGTGAGTAACTTATGTAGTTCATACTTCTTCTTCTTCTTCTTCTTCTTCTTCTTCTTCTTCTTCTTCTTCTTCTTCTTCTTCTTCTTCTTCTTCTTCTTCTTTCTTTCTTTCTTCTTCTTCTTCTTCTTCTTCTTCTTCTTCTTCTTCTTCTTCTTCTTCTTCTTCTTCTTCTTCTTCTTCTTCTTCTTCTTCTTCTTCTTCTTCTTCTTCTTCTTCTTCTTCTTCTTCTTCTTCTTCTTCTTCTTCTTTTTCTTCTTCATCTTTTCTTCGCTTTCGTGATCGTCGTGACGTTGTCGAAATCTTCATATTTTGTATGTATTTAATTGCAATATCGCATATATCACCTTAATTTCAACATCATCATCATCGTCATTAGTAAAATTCTAAATTTTACATTTATTATTTTTATCATCTAGGTTTCTGTATCGCTGTGGTAATTGAAATGATTTGGAAAAAAAAAAAACAACAAAAAAAAAAAACAAAAAAAAAACAAAGAGCCGAACTTTGAGATAACTATGAAATCTCCAAAAAAAACGAAACTCATTATCGTTAAATTGTTAATAGTTTTTTTTTACTGCAGGCCAAAAATCTTTGATTAAGAAATTAAAGGCCATGAACCCCATGCTCGTATAAGAAAAAAATAAACATCAATGATAAATGCTTGTACGAAACAAATAGATTTTTCGAAAAAGACATACTTCGAAAATACTGTCATCTATTGACTTTAATTTTCTATTCAAGTTTGTATCATCTAGTTACAATTTTCGTTTCTTAATAAATCTAAGAAGTTGAGCGTGTAGAAAGTTGCCAATACCTTAAAGTCACCTTAGAAAATGTTTTAAATGAGAACCTTTTATGACCCTTTTGAAGAAGCTAAACACTCGATTATACTTTTTACGAACACCAAACTCTTTTCATGTTGACAAAACACTTCTATGTACCTTCTACAAAGCAATAGTTGAGAGTGTTATTTGCTTTGCTCTGACATGTTGGGGTGGGAATTCAAACAAAATCGATGTCATTATTCATAAATGTAAAAGACTGTGTCAAGTCAATGATCTTTTCACCTCCTTTAATGTTTTGTATTTATGCAAATGTCAGAGTAAAATCATTTCTATTTTTAAAGATAAAATGCACGCTCTCAGCAGCCTAGCCGGTTTCTCTGAACGCTCTGGAAAATTCCCTGGTTATAAAATGTAGACTTGGGCGGTAACAAAATTCTTTTTTTCCTAGATCAGTTAAACTTCTATAATAAAATGTTTAATTTAGGCTACCTTAGATTTTTTTCCACCATACATGTTATTATAAAGGTCTGTCATTAATCACCCTATATAAGATTTTGCTCTGTCTATGTAAATAATCTCGTGCTGCATGTAAAACCACCACCATGTGCCTATGAAGCACAATAAAAGTGTATCTTATCTTATCTTATCTTATCTTATAACTTAATATGTTATAGGACAGACTTGTTTTTGTTCCCTTCACCTAACAGCATCGATGGCGTTCATGGCTTATGATAACCAAGGTAGAGAGGTGAGATGGTTAACAGACAAGAATGACGCGTCTTGTAACAACGGGTGGAGATCTACTTTGAAGGTTACACTGAGGACTCCCACTATTATTTCTTGGGTCAGGATTGTAGTTAAAGATTCAGGTAAGATATTCACACAATTATTTTTCAAATTTCTCTAGTCATTTTAAGATGACGCTTTTTTCATCTAATATTTAATCTTTGGAATCATCAAACTAAGTTTTGGAGACTGTTTTGGAAAGTTTTAAAACTAAATTGATATAAAATTGATACATTTTTTAGAAATGTAAATTGGTCTTAATGATGATTTAAACAATGAACCATACGTCATCTTGAAAAAAAATGATGAAATATCCACAGCCAAGGATATCAGAATTTACCTTAACATCAAACAGAAAGGCGTCGAAGGAGAAACTAAGTGTGACAGTAAAGACAGTGCAGCTATGGTGGACACAAGGACTTACGATATCGTCTGCAACTCACATGACCCTGTTAAGGAGTTCTCTCTCTTTGGGACCGGAGTATGGTCCCTTTGTTCCTTATATATTAGTGGAGGTATGAAATAAACTTTGATGTAGGTTAGAAAGAAATGTTTAATGTATTAATATATTTAGATAATATCCTTTTTTCAACCTCTGATAACGTCACAAAAGTCTAAGATTAGTAAAAAAAGCAAAGACATGAAACTATTTTAATACATGAAAGACATAAGTCCTTAATGTCACTTTTATAGTGAATTAGCGATTCGAAAATACATTTAAAAAAAGCTTTTGTCCCAATGTTCAGCATGAAAATGTTTTATGTCTGTTTTCCCTGTAACGTAAATTTTAAGGAGGCCCTGTTGAAAATTTCAGTGCGAAAAAATTCCAGTTATATTAACTAACAAATATTATTTACTTCTTAGTAAAGTGAGGCTATGTTTATGCTAGTCATAACAGAGCTTCCGCTACAAATCTTTTTTAAACCGATAAAAAAAATTGTAAACGTTTGCCGTTAGATCTTTCATAATATTTATTTTTCTCATAGGTGTAATATTATTCAAGTTCAGCTCATCGGGATTTTAGTTCTAGACATAACTTAGTCAAATGTATGCGCAATCTGGATCAAAGATCCTCAAAACTTAAATGTTCTTAAAGACAATTATAGTCTTAATCTAATAAATTAATTTTAGGTCATAAATTATTTTTAACTGAATTCCTTATTTTTCTTAATATTTAATTGTTTAAAACAAAACTGTAAGGATTGATTTGTTTTAGTATGGTACAAAGTTAAACATTACAGGTAATTTTCTCTTTTAGCAAACCTAATTATTATAAATTTCAATCAAAAGCAACGATGCCTACATTTTTTGATTGATAGCACTTTCTAAAAAAATGCACAAACAAATTTTGTCTCCAGCAGCCCCATTTGTCTCATAAAAATGTAAACGCAACAATAATCTGTTTTGCGACAGTTCAGACAAATTGCAAACCAAAAAAAAATGCATTATTTACCAATCAAAAAATGTATTATATTTTGCTCACTATGTTTTTTTTTTTCATTTCTTTGGACACACTTTTTTAAACAAAGATTTTTTCATTAGAAAGGAATCCCTTCAAATTATTTTCAGAATAGTGTTTGTTTCTTTTTTTTCACATAAAGTTAAATTTGAAGTTTGAGAAAAGAAATTAAAGTATCCTTCATTGACTGCAAAAAATGAACAACATTTGGTAAGGTATTCTAGTGATTGCCTTTTAATTTCTGATTATCTTTGATTGCATTTAAGGACGTAACGTAGCTTTAAAGCAGAAAACTAAACAGTCATCAACTTATAATACATGGAACTCCTCAAACGCTGTGGATGGAAAGCTTGATATCCCAGACAATGAAATCTCTCAGGCAGCAACGTGTACTCATACCAAAAAGGACAATTATGCCTGGTGGAGATTGACGTTCTCACAACCTGTGGATGTCTTCAAGTTTCACATCTACAATAGGAGAAATCCTAGCAGGAAAGGTATGTCTGTATTACTTTCACCATTTAAGTCTTATCAAACGCATGCTTGCTCACTTAAGCAGATACTTAATTGAAGTTGAATCATTAATTCATCTAAGGAGTGAAATTTTAATATCAATCTTGCAAAGATTTTGTAATTTACAGAACAATTTATTGCAAGAGAATGTCTTCATTGTTCTGATTTAGGATATAAAAATGTCACTGTTTTGATCAGCACGATTTTCCTTCGTGCGTAAAGAAATGAAATTGGAGAAGAAATACTACCATTTCTAAATTGTTTTAGACTTAGTACTGGACGTAATGTTTGGGCTGTTCTGACCACATTTAATTCAGTTTGTATTTACAATTCTGTGAAACGTAAAATAAAACCCCTACCTTTTAAAATGATGTCGTCATAATTGATCATAAAAATTTTCCAAAATTTGAATTTCAAATTTATTTATGTCATATCTTTATCCATGACAAAGAAAATGAAGTGGGTTTTCTTTATAATTTTGCTATCAAGAAACATTGTACAGCATCGCGAAAAGGGTAGAGTTTAGAAAGATGGACGTGTTAGAAAAGTTGAAGCCAACTCGCAAAATAGCATTGGGCATTGAATACTCCATGGAAACGGTATTGTGCCCATGACAAAAAAGTGTGAACTTTTTAAAACAGTTTGATTAAGACTAGTGTTCCTCGATGACAAATATACAATTAACTAAACGAGTCGAAATCGTAAAACTTCAAATAGATCTAGTAACACTTAAAACATTGCAGATAATCTTAAAATACATTGTTTCTCCTAAAGTTATAGATTGAATCATGAATGACATTCAACCATTCCACAGATTAACAGATAGCTATGGTCTTCATAAAATCAGTAATACAATAACAGAGAAAGAAATCAAAGTTGATACGGATCAAATATTAGCCAGTATAAATTATGTGGTTCTGACCAGCCGCCGATGACATATCCAACGAATATCTAAATAATAGTGTGCTTCTATATAAGATGGGATTAGCTGAATGTGACATATATCAATACGAGACTCTTCAGAAAAGCACCAAAATAATTTAGCAGCTCTGTGAAAACAAGGATCACTTATGGAAGACACTGCAAAACTTATGCTGTGATACTTAACAGTGAACGAGTGTAGAGACCGAAAAAAATCGCTGAGTGCAAATTAGTTTCGAGTCAGGTAAGAACAAGAGATAGAACAATAGGCGCCGATAGAATATAATTAAAAATTATGATCTCAAGCAATCTAGAAATAAAGAAAACTGGATATACGTGTCCCCTTTTATGTTTTATTGAAGACATTTCCAGTTTGAAAAACATACATTTTAAGACTCGCCCAATTTTATAATTTCTATTGAACTTTCATCTCATTTTAAGCCCATATCAATTAAAAAAAAAAAAACCACACCATGTCGAGGCAGACACTCACACAAACACACACCCAGACATATCTTTGACTGGTAGGTACCTTGTGAACTAATGTTCATTATATTACAGTATCTAAAGTTAATACTACACAGCTCCACTTCTTAAAGTACTGACGAGTTAAAGGTTTTTTGTAAACGTAAGGAAAGCCAAACCATAAAACCTGCATAGGACTTATGAAGATGAGGGGGACCTTCACAGCATCAGGAGGTTCAGAGAGATCAAAAGGAAAAAAATTGATAGCATTGTGGTGGACTTTGTTTCACAATAGAGCGAGCACGCTAAGAAGGTTGTACCAGCCTGGATCATCCTGAGCGAAAGAAAACTTTTTATCATCCTGCATGATAAATGCACGCTTCACAATTGTTGGCATCTGGAGTTGCACAGAGCTAAAAGTGTGTAATTCAATTGATTTTTGAACTGAAAATTGAGGCGAAAATCATTCACCGGTTAAGGTTAAAATCATTTAATCGGGAATAATGATCGGTTCATATCTGTTGAGATAAAACCGCATGTCCTCCCTCAGTGTGGCTCTGAGTATTCCTTGGATTTCCGAGGCGAGCCTCGACAGCTGACGAGTTTGGTGCAAACTGCCTTTCCATCTCTGTCTATCGTGGAAAAATAAGCAGATGTATGATGAAGTTTTAAGCTTACACTAGCGGCTATCCCAAAAATGAATGAATAAATAATTCAGTACGTACAATACACTGACCTATCGTAGTGGTTGAATACAGCGTGGCGCCGTTGATAAGGGTTTCGTTGAGGTTAGTGTGTCTATGTGATTTTAATGGAGAGGGAAGTAATTTGAGTTGGGCTGCTTTCTAAATCAAAATGTTAAAGGAGCTGTAGGGGTTATGGTGGTAACGGAAATGGGGGAGCGGGCAGGGGATGGGGAAGGAGGTATGGGCGAGAAATGAGATGTATAAGGTTTCTTAAGAATGTTAAAAAACATTTGATATGCAGTATAATCTGTGTTTGTTTTATCTTCAAGTTATCAGTTATGTAAAAAATAAAGTGCTTCAGGAGATGTATACATTGAAAAGCTTTGTTTTTCGAATCATTTTTCATTCTCTCTCTCTCTCTCTCTCTCTCTCTCTCTCTTTCTCTCTCTCTCTCTCTTTTTTTTTCTCTCTCTGTCTCCCTCTCTCTCTCTGTCTCTCTCGTCCTTCTCTTTATCTCTCTCAGGACTACATTCTCGATCTCTTTCTCCTTATTTTTCTCTATTTTCTCAAACATTTTGTCTGTCTGTTTTTGTCGTGCTCTGACTCTTGTTACTGAATCTCTCTAGTTCTATCTCCCACTCTCTCTCTCTCTCTCTCTCTCTCTCTCTCTCTCTCTCTCTCTCTTTATTTCACTCTATCACACTTTTTTTTCTTCCGATGGACAAAGAATATCATATCAGTAAGAAAATTGGCAGTTAAAAATAATATAGTATCGTATATATATATATATATATATATATATATATTATGCATGGCGGTACACAAAAACTGATTGTACGAAAAAGTATACAACATCGTTAGATCGGTTTAAGTAGTACAGTGTGTTCGTTGGACCAAGCTAACATCCCGCTCTTGTGTCTGTCTTTGTCTCTGCCTTTGTGTCTGCTCTCTCTCTCTCTCTCTCTCTCTCTCTCTCTCTCTCTCTCTCTCTCTCTCTCTCCCTTTCTCTCTCTCTTGCTCTCTCCCCATCTGTCTATCTATCTATCCATCTATCTAGCTTGCTATCTATTTGTCCATCTATCTGTAAGTTTTGCATTGTACCTGTCTCCACCTCCTATTATTTTGTAAATACCTTTTTAGCCAATCACATAATGTTTTGTATTTTTTTTTTTTTTTTTGGGGGAGGGGGCATTTTTTTACATCCTCATTATATTTTTCTTACGACGTTCCAACCATACTAACCCTCTAACAGTTACAATCCTTTTTGTCATTACATTAAATGCAGCTTTATAAAACGTCTGAAAAATTTAGAAAGTACTTCCAAATCTTTTACAACACTCAGTCTAAAATATTAAAAAAAAAACATACCTAGTCTATTTCTTGCCGTACACAAAAGACCAAGAAGTCTTAAAGATCCCCTAGTTTATTTCAAAATGAAAAGGACAACCGTCAATCCAGGTTTTTGACGCAGCAACATCCCTCAATGCAAAACATGTAAACGCGCAACACCCACTTCATTCTTCACATCCTCAATGACCGGAGAAAAGTACAAAATTAAGAAAATAACATTAAAACGCCGGTCTCAAAACGTCATATATATTTCATGACCTGCACATTGTGCCACTCCAGACCATTTCACCCGACACAGATCAGACATCAGACATGACAACGACTCTTTAACAGCCAGACATTTTGACTCAACCGGACACAGCACAGACCACCTGCAGATCGTCGCCATTGATAGACCTCCATCCTCTAACTTAATAAAACGACGCACTAAAAAAACAATCATCGGATCGATATTGTTCAGACGATAAAATTCAATGGCATCAATGTGAAAGAAGAGGCAACACTCCCAATATCTTTAAATCATATCCACTCTACTCAATGAGACGAGACTGACAAAGAAGTATTTCATGTCAGCCGCGCCCTAATTAGCTGGCCACGAAAGATCTTTACACAGTAGCAGAATATCATCATCATCATCATCATCATC
>JAWDGP010007943.1:25000-34796 GCA_033675545.1 Elysia crispata
TGATGTCGCAGAGAATATTAACAAGCCGTTTTGACTAATATCAAACGCTGATCCGTCATGTCCAAAAGAATATTATTTGGTGTACAAAATCACGTGACGTCTGATGAATTGATGAAATACTGTTAAACGTTTATATTAAATGTAGGTACCTGACGTAAGCACCTTTTTAATTCCATGTACAACATGTAAAAGATTCCCGAGATTCCAGAATGGCATTTCTAGAGCAAAATCAAGAGGAACAGACAAATAAATGCAACCGATGTAGATCAACAGAGATCTGAGAAATATTCTCCATGAACAGTTTCATTTGTTTCATCCAAGTGTGTCGGAACACAGCATGTCGCTTTGAAACCCAACAGAGTTATACTCTGTCCTTAGTGCTTCACCAAGGATGTATGTCTTTTCCAGAAGACGCTGATTGATCAGAAAGAGTCAAATCTACCTCTTACTTTTTTATTTTTGCTTTCGTATTTCCCAATCTATATCTACACTTGGACTCTTAAATTTAAACACATACAAATTAAAAACTAATTAAACAAGTTTGTAACATTACTAACATAAAAGCCTATAATAATCACCATTACTTCTCACAATTATAAAAACCGCCTCTTATCCCATGGCAGAACCTCATTGTTTCGATTCGTGCTCAGTAAACATTAGCTGACGCAACATTTTCAATTAGAAAACGTGTCACATCAATTGTTATTTTTATTGCTTAAACTGAAATAAAACAAAAAATCTTAAGATATCCGTAAATTGCAGTAGATAGTTTGGGGGAATTTCTAGCCCTAGTAAATCATAACTATAATGACATCAAGATGCAAACTACAGATAATGAAATACTCAGCTAAAACCGGTAGTGGAAACCCACAAACATCACGAAACACAGAATCTTATTATCATTTTTAAATAGCTGAAGGATAGAACATTCAGTCGCGTTTTAGCAGCACAGAAAAAAAAAGTGAAGGTAAAAAAGTCTCATTAAATAAAACGCTTTACATACTTGCAAACCAAACTGTAAAGTTTCGACAGTTTCCCCTTTCTGTGGTAGAACCTAGATTAGAGAGAAAACAAATTGAATGTTTCATAGATTAGTATTCAGATGGCTCCAGGGAACTTTCATTAATCTCCATTTAACATTTTGCTTCGGGATTCCTAAATTTCAACAAATCTTGAGAGGAAACTTTGCTTCACGTAAAGAATATACAAAAGAACAAAGGGCTGACAACAGTTACACTGTCAGTGATAAGGTCGACTGTGAAATTATCATAAATATGACAGTCAATGGTACTACCTGCATCTGTCCCTGCTGCTGGAACATACGGGAGTATGAAAGGCTAATGGAGTAAACCCTAACAGAAAATCCGGAGTGAGAGCCTCTAAGGCAGTTGTCAGAGAGGAATCTACTCGTATCAATCTGGTTTCTGGCAGCCCCTGCACCTCAGTTGATTCCAGACGTACTGACCCTGTCTTTTCTTTAGAACAAATCACTTGTGTCGAGAGGGGGGAAGTGTACAATGGGCTTCGCAATTTTTTTTCTTTTTAGTGCCTAGGCAAGCAGCGTAATATTAAGAGAGGTCACAGCAAAATGAGCAAATACAGTGAAAATGGCCCATCGCATAGCTATTACAGTAAAATAAATTTGGAGAGGACACTTCATTCTTGCTGACACTAATGACAGCACAGACACAACATGGGAGATTAGTAGAAACGGGTTATAGGTCTTCCCTTATAGGCGTTCAGGGAGGGCGTTACAGGTCATCTCTGACGGTGGGAGTGACTATTCAGTTACACTGATCAGCTGCCGCCCGCCTAAGCTGGGCAGTCCTCAGCCAGTAAGGTTGATCTGCTACGTCCACCTATGGGTGTATGGAGATAGGAAAAAATCCGAAAAGTGGACCTAAGCACCAAGCAACAAAATAAAAAAAAAAACCAAGACACAAAGTTAGTAACTTGGATCGTAAGCACTATATGCCCTGGATATGACGTGGATAAGACAGACAACTTTCGCAAGACTCTTGTTATAGACAGAGAACTCAAGCGGTTGAACGTACTTATTGCTGCACTACAAGAAACCTGACTTGCTGATGCAGGTACGGTGAAAGAATCGAATTACACTTTCTTCTGGCAAGGTTTAAGGGCAGATGATCGGCGGCTACGTGGCGTAGGCATTGCAGTTAGGAAAAAACTTTTGAGCAAGATCAGAACACCACAAGGAAAGTCAGAAAATATCGATGCAGTTTGTCGCCAAAAATAGAGTTGTAAATATCATCAATGCATTCGCTCCAAACTTGGCAGCTGAAACTGATAAGAAAAATAAGTTCTACCAGGATTTTACAGATGTGCTTATAAATATTATATGATATTATCATTGAAAGATAAAGTCTTTATACTGGGAAACTTCAATGCAAGAGTTGGTGCTGACAATCGTGCATGGCAGAATTGTTTAGGACATTTGGAATTGGAAATGTTAATATGTGCAGCCAAAGACTCCTAGAGTTTTGCTCTGAAAAATAAATGGCCCTATCAAATACGTTGTACAAGGGAAAAGACCATCATAAAGTCTATTGGCGTGAAATTTATCATCACTAGAAGGGACAACATCAACTCGGTAAAAGCAACACGGTCACATTCAGTGCAGACTGCAGTATAGACCACCTTCTTATTTTAGCTAACACGAAGATCTCGCCAAAGACAGTGCATAAAACCAAGAATCCAAAAATACCAAAGATCAATGTTAAGAACACGAACGATCCAGATAAAAAAAGTATTGTATGAAAGGAAATACGAGGAGCGCCTCCCGACCATTGAGGAAATTTCTCCAAATGAGATGTGAACAGCTATTCAAGCAGTCATCTATGATTCGGCAGCTGCAGCTTTTGGCACTTGTACAGTTTCTCAACAGAACTGGATCGCATCTAATGCTTTACTGCGAATCCCACATATAGAGGAGAAACGGAAGGAGTTCATAGCATGCAACAAAAATAAAACACAAATCTCACTACACCAACTGCGTTCCGCTACAATAAAGATTTAAAGAGAGTCAAGAAGATGTCCCAACATCTGCTGGGGGAAACTTTGTAAGGAAATACAGGAAAATTTTGATGCTGGCAATACAAAAATGATGTATGAAAAAATTAGAGTTGCCTTAGTCCCCCGACAAACAAGCTTGCTTCTTTAAAATCTTTATCAGGACAATCAATTTTGGAAAATAATGAACAAATAAAAAGATGGAAAGAAATTATTCAAGTCTCTATACTAATAAAAAATCATTTGATAGCAGCCTTGAGGCAGCTGTATTCAAGCTCTCAGAAGTGATAGATCTAGATGATGAGCCAATTGAAGACAAACTAATGACCACTATTGAAGAACTACGCAACGCAATGGAAAAGCCACGGGTTAAGACAAAATCCCTGCAGAAATTCTGAAAGAGAACAGAGTTGGTCTTCTTTCTCATCTCTATAGACTTCTGCTCACCTTTTGAAGACATGGAAAAACACCAAAGGATATAAGGAGTGCCAGCATTATCACATTGTACAAGAACAAAGGGGACAAGGGAGACTGTTACAACTATCGAGGTATATCTCTCCTGACTATTGCTGGGAAAGTGTTCGCCCGAATTATCCTGAAGCGTCTACAAAAAGGCAGGTCGTGTCCTACCAGAGAGCCAGTACGGTTTTCGATCAACGCCTTCTACAATGATATGGTGTTTTCCTTACGTCAACTACAAACAAAATGCCGTCAGCAACACCTTTGCACTTTGCATATGAGGACCTTGCAAAGTCTTTCGACAGTCAGCAGATCTGTCCTGTACATGGTACTCAAGAGGATTGGATGATCCTCAATACTCCATCAGCTCATAGTATCATTTCATGAAGATATGAAAGCAACTGCTCAGTACGACGACTCAATATCAGACATCTTTTACATCTGAATTTAGGTCGAACAGGGATGCGTCTTATGCACCGACTTTATTCAGTAACTACTTTACATTTCTTTCGCAGTATGTAATCAAGACATAACCTGGCAGCGTCTATTTTCACTGGAGAACGGATGGATCCCTGTTTGACCTAACAAGACTCATAGCAAAGACCAAGAGCAAGTTTACTATTATCAGAGATTTTCTTTTTTGCGGATGATGTAGCACTTGTGGCTTACAGTAAGGCGACTCTACAGAATATGATGCTCTAACTTTCACAAGCATGCTAGAGGTCTTCCTTAATGTTTAGCGTTCAAAAACATGGTGATACACCCCAATCGAGTATCAAATTAGACTCAAAACCACTGGAATCTCTCAGCAAGTTCTGCTATATGGGATCTCCGATCACATCCTCCGTCCCCTTACACGATGAGCTCAAAGTAAGGATTGGAAAAGCAGGATCTTCATTTCGAGAGCTCACAATGAGAGCATGGAACAACAAGATGCCGACAATCAAGACCAAGACTAGAATCTATGAAGCTATTCTTATAGCACATTCCTCTATGGATCAGAAACCTCGGCCAAGAGAGAAAGCTCAATACCTTTCACCTAAAATATCTGCGCAAGATCATTGGTATACGTTGGGAAGACAGAAAGACTAACACAGAGGTGCTTGAAAATGCAAACCTTCCAAGCATATTTACCATCTTCTGCACGAGGTGACTCAGATGACTGGGGCACTTGATACGGGTGGATGATAGCCGTTTTCCGAAACCGATAATCTTTGGTCAGATGGCTTCCAGAAGCAGAGCCAAAGGAAGACCCAAGCTGAGAATGAAGGATAAGTGCAAATATATGTATACACATCAGTTTTTCGCAGGTTTTTACACTAATTTTGCACCTGGTGAAGCTGCTCTTGCACTTATCCTTGAATATTATATATGAACACTATTATCAAAATCTCAGAATTCCATTAGAGTAAAATTGATTAAGTTAATAAGAGTAAAAATAAAACATAGAGATATTTTAAAAGGTCCTTTTTACTTTTATCATTAGTCACTACTCTTTAAAAAGTTTTATCTTATAAAAAGGACGCTGAAAACAATTTCTTTTTCTATTCTGCCCACAGCTAAATTTTGTGTAAATTGATAGTGTTTTCAATATTCCTTTATTTCTTTCAATTGTTTTACTTGACTTAAAATAATCTAATACTCATCTCATAGCATTGGACCTTAAAGTTGAATTTTTTTCCCTAAAACATTCAGTTCTGGCTTTTTACTTTTACAAGAATGTAGGACGTTATCGATTTTTTTTAGTTCCTTACTAGCCTATACTTTATAATACAATGAAAAATAAATCGGGTAATTAAAGGTGTTGATAAGATAGAAACAAACATGACGTCTTCTTTGCATTCGGTTCATGTTGCATTTTCGAGCTAATACACATTTAAAGTTAATAAGTGAAGTTCTCTCTATACTTTTATATAAAATGAACGGATCTGCGTTATTTTGAATCACCTGAAGATTCAGTAATCTATCTTGCCAAATGCAATTCAGTCATAAGTTGCAAAAACCAAGACGAGAATACATAAAGAAGGTATCAAGCGATTTCATTATATCAACACACAAGTGGCGTCTTGTTTATTAAAAAAAATAAGAAGCACAAACTACACCACAACAAAAGGTTTTTTGAGGTGAACTGCTTTATTTAAGTCTAATAGCAATTTTTAAATGCATGATCACGGATCACATAAATATAGTTGTTATATTTTTGGTGTATGAATAACTGGAGAAATTGCAGAAATTTAAACAAAACTTAAACATTTTTTAACAGATCTGTCGTAACGTTGGGGATCTCACTGCACAGCACCGGATTCGAACGCACACGCTTAACATTCTAGAATAAGTGTCTTGTCCCGAAGGTTAATCTAAGCATTAAACCCCTTCGCCAACTGGGATGATGATAGTTACGACATCCTTACGTGAAGCACAACCTGTTATTTCTCCCTGTTCCAGATCTAACTTTTAAACTTCTCCTTTTTTTTCTGATATTTCAGGCAGTACCTTAGGAGTTTTCAAGTCTTTCTTTTGTTGCCACACATTAATGTATTTTTTGAGCTCAGACTTGAGTCTTAGATATTACCTTAGCCTTGTATACTGCATCTCCTTGGTTCTTTGTCAGTTTTAGGAGTCGTTCTCTCTTTTTCATGTAGGCGTAGGCCTTCCTTTCCACGTTTATTGATTCATTCAAAAATAAGATTGGGTTCGAGTTTGCTAAAAAAACAACTCCGCACTAGTGTTGCTTTTGCATCAAATGACTGGGTCACATGAAATCTTTATGTTACTTTCAACTAACTTTTTGATTCAGTTTTTAGCTTTAGTCGACTTCAAAAATACATGGGTTGATTTAAGACGTGAAGACAAACGTTGTCCATATTCTTGTTCAACTGTAGATTGCTGTGAGCAACGCCTGGAGGGGTTCCACCTGACAGCCCTGGGATCCCAAAGAGTACTTTACGATCATATAGATGAGGAGACAGAGCCTGCAAACATGTATAAAGTAAGACCGTCTACCAGGATTAAAGATGTGCACGCCGTAAAGATTAAAAAAGGATCCTCCTATTTGACTTTGTGTGAGGTCAAAGTGTTTGGCGGTGAGTGTCAGAAAAGCGCATTGGTCTAAGGTTGTTTTGCAGTATTTTTTTTAATAAAAAATAATGGTTATTTATGACTTCGCTAGATATTTTTCTGTAGCTGCTTTACTTGACTGAAAAAAATACTCTCTGACTGTTTAATTATTTTTTACAAGCTACTTCAATACTAGTAAAAACACGGCACTTGGCTTTATTTTACAAATAATTAAATGTAATTAAAAGTAATCTCACACAAATTGTTCTAAACTAATATTTTTACCGTGATTTGACAAATTTTACTTAATTATAATGAAGCAAAGCCAATCGTATTATTTCAATTAGACAAAAAATATTTGGAACCCCAATCCAGTAGGATAAATTTATATGTCATATGCTATAAGAATTATATGAAGCTTATGGAGTAAAATATTTATGACCAAAAATATTTTCTCTTCAAATGTAAGTGAAGCTCTTGAATAAAAATTCTACTGATCCTCCAAAAAAGATTATACTTGCACTGAAATCTTGGTATAAAGAAAACAAAGTAAATGCTTATAAACTCATAAGCAAAATACATACCTCTCTACTACCAACCCTCTTGCAGAGCTTTCTTGTGGAGATGGTCAATATGGCCTGGGATGTGAGCGTCAGTGTAACTGTGTCAACTAGGAGGCCAGCTGTTTTGTCCACAGTGGAGGTTGTCCATCTGGAAACTGTGCTGCTGGCTTTATTGGGGAAGATTGTTCAGGAGTAGAGTCCAAATTTTTAAATTTCATCATACTGTTTCCTACAAAAACACAACAATTGCAACGTTAGGTTTAAGATGATGGAGTAGAGAAAAATTCCTCCACATGGAAACAGTTGGAGCAATGGAGTCATATAAAAATATATGTCTAGTCTCACATGAAGATTATGACTGTCTGGTAAAACATGCTGTAGTGTCTCATTTGGTTTTGTATATCCTGTATTTGACTTTGCTTTCAAGAATGTCTAGCTGGAAGATACGGACGTAGATTGGCTGAGACCTGCAGTGAGACCTGTGGCAGGGATGAGAACCTGTGTGAGCAGACAGATGGAGCATGTTAGCAAGGCTGCGATCCAGGTTACGCTGGTACCCACTGCCAGTCCCGTGAGTTATTATAATAAACAGAGTCTGTTGTAAGAAATGTTGAAAGTAACCAAGAAAGGGCGAAAATTCCTTGGACATTTGTATGATGTGTATACAATCTGATCATTATCTATTACTGTTATTATAATCCTTATCATAATTATTTTCATACTACTACTACTACTACTACTACTACTACTACTACTACTACTACTACTACTACTACTACTACTACTACTACTACTACTACTACTACTACTACTACTACTAATAATAATAATAATAATAATAATGAAAATAATAATGCTTATAAATAGTCTTGATATCTTTCCTTTTACTTAATGATCCTTGTAATTATGTCTCCACTTATATACCATTTCCTCGAATCTAGATAATTCGACATATCATATTTTAAGGCCAAATTTAGATACAAAAAATAAAGCGTCTTAAAGTTCTAAGTCTAATTAAAAAAAATAATAAAAAAATCTTTGTCTATTTAGATCTTAACCTTCTGAACGAAGTGCAGCTGCTGTAAATAATAGGCTCAAGATCGAGAAGCCACGTTTAAGCAGTTGTTTTAGATCTCACCATCAAATGAAAATCTTCTCAGGACTGTTTTAGATCTACCGCCGCCTAGCCATCTCTGTAAAGCTGCACTTACAGGAAATAGTCTGCACCTTTGCATTTTTCATTACAAAATATAATAATCAACTTTTTGGATTTAATTTTTGAAAAGCACTATTTTGTTGAAGAAATAATATTACCACGCCAATCTTCAGGACAGTTTATAACTCAATGTAAAACTTGATGTTTCTAGGACGTCTAAGAATATTTGATTACATGGTCCTCATATTTCACCCAGCTTTGTAATATATATATATATATATATATATATATATATATATATATATATGAGCCGACTTAGAAGACTTAAACCAAGCAAGTTATTACCTAACCCACACCTTTGAAACTTTCCAGGCGTCTGTAGCATCCAAGTGGCTAGGTTCTAATCCATAAAAAATCAAAGAAACTGCTTTCCTCAATTTCCCCCAAAATGCTTTGTTTCGTCAGCATAGGATAACTTTTTAGGCCCTGTTCTATGAAGCGCACCTACAGTTACATGCACTAATCTGAAGAACCAGCTGTAAAAGAAGTTTAAACCTAATTCTAATTGCTCTGGCGTTAAGGAAATGGAAAAAACATATTGTAATTGTCTTGCATTTTCTTTTGATATGGACTTCGAAGCCGCGGAACTTACCACCGAGACCTAAAAAATGTTTCATATTATGATCGTATGCATCTCATTCACCTCTTCGAATTTAACGAAACATTTTGAAAATTATTCTTCAGCATTAAGTCTTAGCTACGCAGATCAGGATCTAGATTGTAGATCAAACGCTATATAACATACTGACTTTTTATGCATGGCGAGGAGATTTTCGTAAACTACTGAAGGAATCAACAGCGAGATTCAGATAAGCGTACATTTCGTACAGTATAGCCTAGGCCTACAGATTTAGATCTAGATGTTGATAACAGCTCCAAAAGTGTAATTCTAACTAAGGTTTAGATAACTAGATCTACCTTTAAATCTAAATAATAATTTGAATTTAGATCTACACGATATGGCTACCCGTGTGATATTTTAGATACCTAGACCTAGATTCTATGTCTTCTGTATATAAGATCCGAATAACAGCCGATAATACTGTCGTCGACCTGTATCAATTATGCACATCTTAAACTATATATAAGCTTAAATCTTGTACCTTGTTTTATGTATGATCGAGAGAAAAATGTTTTATACCTGTCTGGAAACTCTCTCTCTCTCTCTCTCTCTCTCTCTCTCTCTCTCTCTCTCTCTCTCTCTCTCTCTCTCTCTCTCTGTTTTGGCTACGCTGTTGCCAAACCTTTAAAACTCTCCGGGCACAACATCAAACACGCAAAAATCACATTAGACCAGTCACCCACAGTCACAGCAGACCTGATCGATATAGACTAAACAAAGAAACATTCTGGATTCACACATTACAGTCACTAGAATAACAAGGTATCAACGTCAACAACCAAAACAACCTTTCCAATCCATAAACACACCTAATTTCCTAGACACTAAAAGCTAGACAGTAGTAGTAGT
>JAWDGP010007944.1:0-2500 GCA_033675545.1 Elysia crispata
GATCATTGAATAAAAATCTTAACAAAACAAAAACTCACATTTCCCAGTGTGTCTGGATATTGTTTCCAGTGTAGATTAAAGGCTCTCTCACACTGGAAGGTGATTGACAGAATCACTCCAACAGAGCCAAGACTCAGAGAGACAACAGGTAGTAACTCTGCATTCTCAGTATTGCTGACTTTGATTATTTCCCCTGAAGAAAGCATCAGTTCTAAATCTACAACCTGAAAATTTTCAGTAAAGAAACTCATTTAAAATGTGTAAGTTAAAGAACAGTCAAAGAAAGTAACTTGATCACAAAATGACTTGAACCTTTAAGAAAATTTACTCTTGGTGGCTCGTTCAATGCATTTTATAATAAAAGTAATAATAAGAATAAGAAAACTAAGAAGAGAAGGAAGAAGAGGAGGAGGGGAAGAAAAAGAAGACTAAGCCATGGTAAAAGATTAACAAAACAGCCTATGAGCCTTATTGTCCAGACCCAAAAATAGAAAAGACTTGTCTTTGGCTTGTGCAAAGTTTTAGAGATCTAAACAATAATAACTGGATTTTATTAACTTTGGAAGGCAAGATGAAAATGAGTTTTTTGTTTCAGTTGATAAAGGCGTGAAGCTTTAAATATCACAACAAAGATAAAACATAAACAAGATTTAAAAAAATAAATGAAAATCACAACATATGAGAATCGTCACCAAAAAAAAAAAAAAAAACTTCAAACTTACGCTTGCTGAGATGTTAGAAAAGTTAGCTCCACTGCCGTGAGTCCCTGTGCTGATAACACCTGCCGCTGTCAGGCTGCTCACTGTCCCTTGCCTGTAGAGGAGAACATAATTATACATACAGAAGTGTTGACCGGTCTACTTTCCCTGGAAGAAGATTATTTAAAGGACTAGTTAGAGGATTTAAGATAATGGAAAAAAAAACAAACAAAAACAACAGACACTGATCACTTACTGTACTTCTGTGGAAAGACAAACCAATTTATCTGCATTCTGTTTATTTTTAGACAACTATATTGTGAAAATTTTCTGATATTTGTAAATTATAGTTTGTTTTTTTTAATTGAAACTTTCTGTACGTCTATTCCACTTAAAAACATAATAAGATATCTATCGTAAGTAAATGTGTCGCAATATCAAAAGTAAAATTCTAGGCTGTTAAATTTTACAGTTTGAGAGTTTCTCAACATGCAGGTACATATAATAATACAGATCACATTTGGGAAATATACCATTTTAATTCGAGTTCCAAGGAATAGAGGAAAATATGTTTGCGTATAGACCAAAGAAATGGCGGAAAATATGATTGTACAAATACCAAAGATAGAGAGGAATATATGATTGTACATCATAGGTAGAGAGAAAACTATGTTTTTAAATAGACCAAAGGCAGAGAGGAAAATATGATTACACATAGACCAAAATTAGAGAGGAAAATATGTTTGCACATAGACCAAAGAAGTTTACATAATTCTCATCACTCAATTTTGGAAGACTATACATCAAACCAAGAGTTGTTTTTTGATACTTGTGATGAAATTTATATAGTCAAAATCACTAAATTGTTAAAGGAGAATAAATATTTGTTATTTACAGAATGAAAGAGATGAGTTATTTATGTAATTAAAATAAACATCTGTTCAATGCCATTAAAAAAAAGAATAAAATATACTTTTAGCATCACTGCCTTCTTATATATGTACCGCTGTGTGGTCTTGTGTGATTATACATATATGTAAATTCTATCCATGTTGTCAAAACCACTTAATGTTCTCTGACTTAAATATCGAATAAAGAGGAGCAAATAGAACCAAATGCATTGCCTATGTGGAAAGTCAAGATCAGTAAAATGATCTATAACTTTCAAATGATGAAAACTTTGATGGTCATAGAGTTAAAGAGACTGGATATGGTAAATTAATTACTTATTCTTTCCTGAGTATAAAAACTTTGTTAGTGCTTGATTGATATAATCGAACCGCTAAAAGGTTTGTTAAGATCTTTTGCACATTAAATCTAATCTCTCAATACAGAAGAATTGTTCAAAATAAAGTGACGCACTAAATATTTCAAAATCAGTGAACTTCTTTCCCACAGTTATTTTGTAATGCCCAATACATTAATTGCTATAGAAATCAAGTGACTGAAGAATCATTTGATTATCACACTGATCCATGAAGGTAATGAATAGAAGTCAGGATTTCTTTCTAAATTTTATTCAAAGATTATGAAGACCTTTTCTTCTGTATTGAAGAAGCCATAATAAAAGTGTTCTATGTTAAATACATTTGTTTTTACTGAGTTCATTATCCTTGACTTCAAGTCTATAATTTCATATGTTTTACATTTCAAAAACATCTTTGGTCACCCCTGCATCTTAATTTATGATGCATGTAGTGCTTCAAGAGTTGTGATATAGCTGTTATATTTTTACAATTAAGATTACTTTTTATTTAGATGTATATTGTTCTTTATGAGTCAACTCATCATTCGTTCATCTT
>JAWDGP010007944.1:15000-17190 GCA_033675545.1 Elysia crispata
AGAGAGAGACAGAGAGAGAGAGAAAGAGAGCGAGAGAGAGAGAGTGGTCAAAGGTCCATCTATAAATTTTTGTCCATGCCTGAACCAATCTTCTCTAATTCTTCCTATGGCTGCCAGAATCAAAATGGCTGGATTCAGTCGAAGAATATCTGTGATCAGATAAACAAGGAAGATGCCATAGACACAGCGATATAAAAATAGTTCTGCGTGTTTTGTTCTCAGGTTGCACAATAAAGACGAAACCTTTCTAAAAATAGAATGTAAACTATTTCGCAATAATGACGAAGTATTTTTTTTTAATTTAAAATAGAGAAGCGATAAATTACGATCATTCCTGAGCGAGCTGGATTCAAAATAAGAGACTCCCCACGAAGCATCACTGTCTTGCTATGATTAGTTTGAAATTGAATATCGATGTAGGCCAGAAAAAAGCAACGGTTTGGCCTAGTTTAAAATTGCTTTTATTTTAATGTCTGAAACGATGATGTTTAAAGATGGAATATTATTTTAATGTAAGCAAACTCAGTTTGCCATTTTTTCTCTACAAAACTTATTTTGATCTGATTGTTTACTCTTTGGGAATATGCCGACCTTAACCTTAGAATCTTGTTTTACGATCTTTATCTAAAAGATAATGCGGCTCCATTTTACCATCGGTTGGGGGAAAAATTACATGAGCTAAAAAAGTTGTAGTTGGATTTTTTTTGGGACCGGCTCTTTTGAAATAGTTGACCTTGCCAACTTTTGTTTTAAGATGTCGAAACTCAGTCTCTGAGTCTAAATAAAAAATGTCGGCTCGTGGAGAACTAACTTTCTGAGATTTTGAAATAACTAGAAAACTGATACCTCTTTTTTCCATAACAGACAAAAACAGATTGTGTTACCGGGGTGCTAGTATTATGCTCTGTCACAAGACCAGCAATATTTGTGCCACCAAAAATTAAAAAAAAAGAAAAAATTTAAATCAGAATTTAGCTAAGACTTCTGACAAGACCGAATCAACATATCTCCATTAGTTCTGAGGTTTTTTTGCGATGTCTTGATCTGAGACGCCTCTGTGTGGCGCCCAGTATTCAGATACACCCGAGTAACATTTATAACCATCGCACGATAACACTAAGCGAGGTAAAATCGTTTCTGAATGGCTAAAGTTAAAGGGACAATAAAATTAGTTAACTAATTTTGTAAAATGCTAATTTATTTACAGATTTTTGAATACATTAAATATTATGTAAGTTTAAAATAACTGCGCGGCTAAGAATTCACGCGAGGCAGTGATTTTTTTATGAACTCACTGCGAAAATTGACAGCTTTACAATAAGCTTTTAAAAGGATCTATAAACAGACTGGGAAAGCACAGACTTACTCGATTGCCCTTTTTCTCAAACAAGTAAAATATAAATAGTACTGTCTTTCACTACTGGATACAGCAGGTGAATTTAAAACAAATTAACAAATGCAACTGCAAAATATTCGTTTTTTTAAATCATTCTTTTCCTTGGTGAAGACAGCGACTAAATTATATGGGATACCTTTATAGTTGTTCTCTGACCTACAGTCAGTTTTCCTAGGCGATTCAGCACTTGAGGTAATGGTACAATATCTAAGTAATAATCTTATTAAAATAATAATCGCTCTTATTATCCTGCAAAATAAAGTCTGTTGTTACTGCTGAAGATATCTTCTGCCTGATTGAAGCAACAATTCTTCAGGTCATAGAAACAGTTCGAAATCTTTTCTATCTACGCTTTTATTTCTATCACCCACATCCGCATTGTTCTCTCTTCAGCAGCTTGTCAGTTTCTTCTTTGACGTCTCTAGTTTTCTATCACTCTCCTTTTTTTATTTTTAGCCCACTTCAATTTACTTGTCTTTTTCTTTCTCTCCGTCTATCTCTGTGTCCCTCTGTCTCTGTATCTATTTATCTATCTTTGTATTTATTTATTTTCTTTCTTTTTAACATCTATTTTGCAATTTAATTCCATCTCTTCGACATGAAAATTTAAATACTTTTTTAATCAAACGAAATAATGCTTTGTTCAAAACCAATTAAATCACGAAGACGGTAACTAGGTTTCATCCTTGCGTAATTATTTCATATACCATTGCTACTATTCTTAGACGGTCCAAAAGTTTTATTTTCCAATCTTAGATAACCTTTAAAACGTTTTTTGAAGTCAGATTGTGGAG
>JAWDGP010007945.1:7500-17500 GCA_033675545.1 Elysia crispata
AGAACCGGTTTTGTAACCTGATATAACCCGTCCACTACAAGGTGGGGGCTGTAGTGTTTTTTTGTTACACCTTCAGAACCGGTTTTGTAACCTGATATAACCCATCCACTACAAGGTGAGTGATGCAGTGTTTTTTTTTGTTACACCTTCAGAACCGGTTTTGTAACCTGATATAACCCATCCACTACAAGGTGAGTGATGCAGTGTTTTTTTTTGTTACACCTTCAGAACCGGTTTTGTGACCTGATATAACCCATCCACTACAAGGTGGGGGCTGTAGTGTTTTTTTTGTTACACCTTCAGAACCGGTTTTGTAACCTGATATAACCTATCCACTACAAGGTGAGTGATGCAGTGTTTTTTTTTTTTTTTTTTTTTTTTTTTTTTTATCAAGGTCCATCAAGCAAGGGAAAAAAAAGGGGGGGGGGAGAGTCTAAATTAATGTCCACAGAAAATGGAATCTAAGAAGTACTTCGGGAAGGAAAAAAAAAAACAAAGAATCCAGGGCCCAGTGTATTCAGACGTACGTTAGGAAATAGGAGACCACGTAATTAAGCTACTGATCCGTCGCTCCTACAGGAAGTGACGTCAAGCTTGCCTAGCCTTACCACTCGATGATGGTTCTTGGACACGATTACTCTGTACTGGTTTGACCTGAAATAGGAGGTCAGAGCCCTCCAGAGAGAGAGAGAGAGAGAGAGAGAGTGAGTGAGAGAGAGATGGATAAATAGATAGATAGATAGATGGATAGACAGATAGATAGATAGATAGATAGATAGATAGATAGAGAGCGTGAGAGAGAGTGAGTGAGATGGAGAGAGAGTGAGAGATAGAGAGAGAGAGAGAGTGAGAGATATAGATAGATAGGGAGAGAGTGAGAGAGGGAGATAGAGAGACAGACAGAGAGAAAGATAGAGAGAGAGAGAGAGAGAGAGAGAAGGAGAGAGAGAGAGAGAGAGAGAGAGAGAGAGAGAGAGATAGAGAGAGAGAGAGAGAGAGAGAGAGAGGAGAGAGAGAGAGAGAGAGAAGAGAGAGGGATATAGAGAGACAGACAGAGAGAGAAAGATAGAGAGAGAGAGATAGATAGAGAGAGAGAGAGAGAGAGAGAGAGAGAGAGAGAGAGAGAGAGAGAGAGAGAGAGAGAGAGAGAGAGAGAGAGAGAGAGAGAGAGGCAGAGAGAGAGAGAGAGAGAGAGAGAGAGAGAGAGAGAGAGAGAGAGAGAGAGAGAGAGAGAGAGAGAGAGGGAGAGAGAGAGAGAGAGAGAGAGAGGGAGCGAGAGAGAGAGAGAGAGAGAGAGAGAGAGAGAGAGAGAGAGAGAGAGAGAGAGAGAGAGAGAGAGAGAGAGAGAGAGAGAGCCCAACAATTAGTCAGTCGCGGTTATGCCACTCTCTGAAAGTTGCACTTGAGTCGGTCGTGGAGGGAACCCGAGAGGAGACGAGAGGAGGCGCCTAATGAGCGTGTGGCCAGGTGGTCAGGTGGCCAGGTGGTGCCGACCCTCGATACACAGCCGTCTCTTCACTCACTCTCTACTTGGGTTATGGCAACAGGGAGGACAGTCCGGGAAGACATCATCATCTTCCTCCTCCTCATTTTCCTACTCTGCCGCCTCCTTCTATCCTCGTCCATTTCCTGCTCCTGCTCCTCGTCCTCCTTCTCCTCCTCCTCGTCCTCCTCGTCCTCCTCCTCCTCCTCCTCCTCCTTCTTCTTCTTCTTCTTCTTCTTCTTCTTCTTCTTCTTCTTCTTCTTCTTCTTCTTCTTCTTCTTCTGTTTCTTCTTCTTCTTCTTCTTCCTCCTCCTCTTCTTCATCATCATCGTCCTCCATTTTCTTCTCCTTCATCGTCATCATAATTATTCTCTTCTCCCCTTCCTCTATTAAAGCTCCACCTCCTCTTTCTTATTCCTCCCCCCCCCACACACACACACATTTATATGATTCTTTTTCTAATGCATTTGCTACTTGGAATGTTTGTTTTGCTTTTCTGTTTTTTGTTTCCCTTTCTTTCCTACCGACTGATTTATTTGAGCGAAAACTTGACGTATTGCCCGAGTAAATTAAAATACTTAAAAAAAAAATGTTTTTTTCCTTCAATATATTTTCTACCCGACTCAGCGTAAAGTGCCCATCTGTCCCAATCTGTTTATTTGAGTCTGTCTTTATGTCTACCTGTGAGCTTGCCTCTCTCTCTCTCTCTCTCTCTCTCTCTCTCTCTCTCTCTCTCTCTCTCTCTCTCTCTCTCTCTCCCTCTAACCCCCTCCCCCGGCCGGACACATATATGTAGAGACTAATCTTTGCAGTTCCATTTAGCCCGACGGGGGCTTAGGATAAATAAGCAAAAAGCCTGGGAAGCAATGCTATGTGGGCGGCCTATGTCAAACAATAAACAAAGTAAAGTAAACAAACGCTCAATCGCTCTCAACACCACCCCTCCCCCCCCCACACACACACAAAAATGATATATTATATAGATCATTTTCCAAACCGACAATGCTAAATATTCTCTCTCACTCTCTCTCTCACTCTCTCTCTCTCTCTCTCTCTCCTTTGGCCTCCATACCGCCCTGTCCCTCTGCCCTTTATGAACTGACAATGCTAAATGTTCTCAAGTCAGTTTATCTGACACATCAAAGCCCTCACCACATCATCTTAATGGATTTACCTTCGCTGGATGAGTTATTTCCCTTACATCAAGTCTTTAAATAGCGCCCGCTAACCCTCTCTTATCACATTCGTCTACAGAGATAAAAGAGCAACTGGCTTCAACAAGCGGTTCGTGACACGGAGTTCTTTCTGACGTCAAGTGTCAAGTACGCGGTCGCTTTTCATTTAACCCTCTATGCAGACAGGCTGTACTTGGTAGCTAATAATAACTTCCCAATCCAACCTCAACGCATGCATATAGGATGATAAATTCTACATTCTAAGCGCCTATCTGGTAAGCTGAGCGAGAAACTTTTAAAAAACCTTCACAGTAGGCGGTTGGTATTTCTGGAATGTGATAGAGTCAACAGGTTGAAGAGTTTAGAAAATCAAAGCAAATTTGACGTACAATGACCGAGCTTAGCTCCGGCGATTAATCTCTTTACAATAATAATTTATGCCTGACGATGGTCGCTGACGTAAGATAAGAGAGAAACACCTTGCAGTGGAATGAGACAATCATCATACACAATCTGCATTTCCTCAGTCAATTAATTATTGTTTTTTGTTTTGTTTTTTTTTATTGGAGGCGGGGGGAAAAAGATGGGGATGTGCAGTTGTCTTTTACAGTGTCTTACAATTCTAAAGCACAATCGATCCCGACATAGTTTTATGATATTTTTATTGACTGATAAGCTGACACAGACGCCGTCTACAGGAGGTTAATCTGAGGTAAACTACTAGCCTTGATGAACGGACACCATCTATACTAAACGCGTGTCCAAACACCGTGCCATGCAGTGCAGTCTGCCTACGAACCGTATCACTCTATTGCTATACTGCACACTCCGGGAATCCCCATTGTAACACGATGCGGTGCGCAAAGATAAAAATAATGAACCGCGCTAAAATAATGACGTCCAGGTAAGCTCCCCTTGATAATTAATTATTAACCTCGTCCACTCATTACTCTTGAATGTTTGGTTCGTTTTTCTGCTCGTTTCGGAGAAACCCGCAAATCTTCGCAAAACTAGATCTATCGAGAAGCTGAAAAACTGGGAAACTAAAATTGAAGAAAGGTAAAAGAAGAAAAACTGCGCGACAAAAACCTTCATGAGGTGAACACAGAATTACGTGTGTTGAACGCGGCTAGGCTAGATCTAACACTGTTGGTCGCTGCCGCCAGAAATATTTTTTTGTGTCTTGGCTGCCGCAACAGAAAGCACTAAACGACCTGGTACGGACAAGTCTAGAAAAAAATTACAGCAGACAGACAAAATATCATGAGAGGAAGTGAGTACACTGATAGTGTGGCTGTGTGGGTGTGGGAGGGCGGGGGTGGTAAGCAGTCTAAACCATGACACGGCAAGATGGGGGTGGAGAGAGAGAGAGAGAGAGAGAGAGAGAGAGAGAGAGAGAGAGAGAGAGAGAGAGAGAGAGAGTTAGTTCTCATTTATATATCTCCTTCGTATACAGTATCGTAGAACAAAACCAATAACTTCTTCAAACCTACCACCTTCCTCTTTCTCTCCTAAAATTGAATAAATAAAAAAAAAAAATAAAAAAAAAAACAAGTCAGAACTATCTGCTTCTCATCCCTGTCTGTCTCTGCGCCCCTCCTCCCCAACACTCCCTCCTCCTCCTCCTCCTCCTCCTCCTCCTCCTCCTAGACACTGTCTGGAGGAGCAGAAATTGTTCTAGTATTTAACGAAACTGCTACTCAGTAGCTTGAGCCGCTGCTTCTATCACCAAGTCTCAACCACAGAATTAGACACAGTGTATACTATCGACTCTGTGTCTCAACTAAAACTAATACGGCAAGAAGAGACAGTTAGACCCGTCTAATAGCAAACCGTTAAAACGCAAAGCTTAACCGTTCAAGCGACACGGAGCAGCCTTTACTCTCTAGAGAGCTTGTTAGTTAGGGTGTGGCCCACCAGTCTTACATCGACCTGGACACACTATGAATATGATTCTGTGGGGAGGTCGTGAAAGGATGGGGGGAAAGAAAAGGGGGTGGGGGGTGGGGGGTGGGGGGTATAACTCTCGTATTAGTGGACACGCCAAGCGAGTAATGTCGGGTCTTGGCGGGAAAATTCTTCCCAAAAGGGAAATACGTTTCTCTGGTTCCCCTTCGATTGTCGCTTCCTCATTACTATATGAATAAAATGATTGTAGGATTGTCTGGGATGGATCAATCCACCTCAGCATCAAACGTATTCACCATCATCCTCGTCATCTTATCTATAACAAACGGGCCGTCTTCAACCTCTGCAACCTTCTTTATTTTCCATAAATCCCCCTACCGACAACCCTACTACAGCCCTTCGCACCAGCTCTATCGTACTAACTTTAACTTCCTCTCTCCATAACCATCTGTATCACCTTACTTAAAAAAAAATATACCACCTACATCCCCCTACCACCATCCCTACTACAGCCCTTCGCATCAGCTCTATCGTACTAACTTTAACTTCCTCTCTCCATAACCATCTGTATCACCTTACTTAAAAAAAATATACCACCTACATTCCCCTACACCAAACTCTATCCCACCAACATCTCCCTACACAAAACTTCATGCCGCTTAGATCCCCTTACACCAAACTCTATCCCACCTACATCCGCCTACCTTAAACTCTTTCCCAACTGGACTTTATCTCACCTACATTCCCCTACACCAAACTCTATCCCACCTACACCCCCCCTTCACCAAACTATCCCACCTAAATCCCTCTACACCAAATCTATCTCAACTATATACCCCTACACCAAACTCTATCCCGATTACACCCCCTCCCACTCTTACACCAAACTCTATCCCACCTACATCCCCCTAAACCAAACTCTATCTCACCTATATTCCTGTACACCAAACTCTATCCCACCAACATCCCTCTACACTAAACTCTATCCCACCAACATCCTTCTACAACAAACTCTATCCCACCAACATCCTTCTACACTAAACTCTATTTCAGCAACATCCTCCTAAACCGAACTCTATCCCACCTAAATTCCTCTACGCCAAACTCTATCCCACCAACATCCTCCTAAACCAAACTCTATCCCACCTACATCCCTCTACACCAAACTCTATCCCACCAACATCCCTCTACACTAAACTCTATCCCACCAACATCCTTCTACACCAAACTCTATCCCACCTACATCCCCACACACCATACTCTATCCCACCTACATACCCCTACACCATTCTCTATCTCACCTACATCCCCCTACACCATACTCTATCCCACCTACACCAAACTGTATCCCACCTACCCACCTTGACTTCCCGATCCATCCCCCTACCACCCCATACTTGCATAAGATTTGAACCGGGAGCTCTAGCTACTCACAATAAACTCGTGCTGCTCCTGACCATCTCCGGCTCCGGCTAGCCCGTGAAGTCCGACCTTCCAGGTGACCGGTACAGGGGAGGACAGCACGATGACCATAGGTCTGGAGTCCTCCACAAACAGGTCAGGCGGGGACAGACCTGGACAAAGTGGACACGAGATAAAGCCATTAATCAAACTATTGAAACTTACTAAGATTAGACTGATTTAGTTAAAACAAGTATGAATAATAATAATAACAATAACAATAACAACAATAATAATAATAATAATAACAATAACAACAACAACAACAACAGCCAACAAAATAGACTCGGTTGGTTAAAACAAGTATGAATAATAACAACAACAACAACATTGAAAACAAAACAGACTGTTAGTTAAAACAAGTATAGAATAATCATAACAACAATGACAACAAAACAGACGGAGTTAGATAAGACAGTACATGTATATGTATAAATAATAACAACACCACCACCAACAACAACAACAACACCAACAGCAACAACAGCATAGACAAGACAAAACCAAGCAGAATACTTTCATGACTCGCAATTCATGACCAAGGAGTGCCGGTGGCTGAGGGACAGAGCGTCTGTCCTGATAACTGCAGGCACCACCTTCCAGGGTTCGAGCTCACCCACCCTCGTAACGTGAGTTTAGGACCTCATCAGTTTCTCCATGCCCGACGGGGGCTTGAGTTGGTATGCATAAAAAATGTCTGATAACCCTGTGTACTACACGAGCTAGATCAAACACCAATACACACACAGAGGGGAAAAAAACGTATAACTTCAAATAGCAGTTTCTAATGTCCTACATACAACTCTTTTCCAGCTCAGCTCACGGTTAATTCTTATCTTGTCTTTGGTTTCCGTCATGGGACTCGTAATCATCAGAGAGGTATAAGGAGAAGGAAGAGGAGGAGGAGGAGAAAAGGAGAACGAGAGAAGGATGAGGAATAGGAGGAGGAGGAGAAGGAGGAAAAAGGGAAGGAGGGAGAAGAGGAGGAGAGAAGAAAGAGGAGAACGAGAGAAGGATGAGGAATAGGAGGAGGAGGAGGAGGAGAAAGGGAAGGAGGGAGAAAGAATAAACTCAAAACTTCTTTAGCTCCACGTTCCAACGTCTGACCGATGAGCTTCCAGTTTTCTGATTTTATTATAATTCTTCGTCGCTTCTCTTGTGTCGCCCTCCATTGTGGTTCTGTGACCTGTAATGATATAGGAGAAACCTCTCCATGTCGCCCTCCATTGTGGTTCTGTGACCTGTAATGATATAGGAGAAACCTCTCCATGTCGCCCTCCATTGTGGTTCTGTGACCTGTAATGATATAGGAGAAACCTCTCCATGTCGCCCTCCATTGTGGTTCTGTGACCTGTAATGATATAGGAGAAACCTCTCCATGTCGCCCTCCATTGTGGTTCTGTGACCTGTAATGATATAGGAGAAACCTCTCCATGTCGCCCTCCATTGTGGTTCTGTGACCTGTAATGATATAGGAGAAACCTCTCCATGTCGCCCTCCATTGTGGTTCTGTGACCTGTAATGATATAGGAGAAACCTCTCCATGTCGCCCTCCATTGTGGTTCTGTGACCTGTAATGATGTAGGAGAAACCTCTCCATGTCGCCCTCCATTGTGATTCTGTGACCTGTAATGATATAGGAGAAACCTCTCCATGTCGCCCTCCATTGTGGTTCTGTGACCTGTAATGATATAGGAGAAACCTCTCCATGTCGCCCTCCATTGTGGTTCTGTGACCTGTAATGATGTAGGAGAAACCTCTCCATGTCGCCCTCCATTGTGGTTCTGTGACCTGTAATGATGTAGGAGAAACCTCTCCATGTCAGGCTCGGGGCTTTATTCTAATTCTTCCTCGCTACTCTTGTGTCGCCCTCCATTGTGGTTCTGTGACCTGTAATGATATAGGAGAAACCTCTCCATGTCGCCCTCCATTGTGGTTCTGTGACCTGTAATGATATAGGAGAAACCTCTCCATGTCGCCCTCCATTGTGGTTCTGTGACCTGTAATGATGTAGGAGAAACCTCTCCATGTCGCCCTCCGTTGTGGTTCTGTGACCTGTAATGATATAGTAGAAACCTATCCATGTCGCCCTCCTTTGTGGTTCTGTGACCTGTAATGATATAGGAGAAACCTCTCCATGTCGCCCTCCATTGTGGTTCTGTGACCTGTAATGATGTAGGAGAAACCTCTCCATGTCGCCCTCCATTGTGGTTCTGTGACCTGTAATGATGTAGGAGAAACCTCTCCATGTCGCCCTCCATTGTGGTTCTGTGACCTGTAATGATGTAGGAGAAACCTCTCCATGTCGCCCTCCATTGTGATTCTGTGACCTGTAATGATATAGGAGAAACCTCTCCATGTCGCCCTCCATTGTGGTTCTGTGACCTGTAATGATATAGGAGAAACCTCTCCATGTCGCCCTCCATTGTGGTTCTGTGACCTGTAATGATGTAGGAGAAACCTCTCCATGTCGCCCTCCATTGTGGTTCTGTGACCTGTAATGATGTAGGAGAAACCTCTCCATGTCAGGCTCCGGGGCTTTATTATAATCCTTCCTTGCTTCTCTTGTGTCGCCCTCCATTGTGGTTCTGTGACCTGTAATGATATAGGAGAAACCTCTCCATGTCGCCCTCCATTGTGGTTCTGTGACCTGTAATGATATAGGAGAAACCTCTCCATGTCGCCCTCCATTGTGGTTCTGTGACCTGTAATGATGTAGGAGAAACCTCTCCATGTCGCCCTCCTTTGTGGTTCTGTGACCTGTAATGATATAGGAGAAACCTCTCCATGTCGCCCTCCTTTGTGGTTCTGTGACCTGTAATGATATAGGAGAAACCTCTCCATGTCGCCCTCCATTGTGGTTCTGTGACCTGTAATGATGTAGGAGAAACCTCTCCATGTCGCCCTCCATTGTGGTTCTGTGACCTGTAATGATGTAGGAGAAACCTCTCCATGTCGCCCTCCATTGTGGTTCTGTGACCTGTAATGATGTAGGAGAAAACTCTCCATGTCGCCCTCCATTGTGGTTCTGTGACCTGTAATGATGTAGGAGAAACCTCTCCATGTCGCCCTCCATTGTGGTTCTGTGACCTGTAATGATGTAGGAGAAACCTCTCCATGTCGCCCTCCATTGTGGTTCTGTGACCTGTAATGATGTAGGAGAAACCTCTCCATGTCGCCCTCCATTGTGGTTCTGTGACCTGTAATGATGTAGGAGAAACCTCTCCATGTCGCCCTCCATTGTGGTTCTGTGACCTGTAATGATGTAGGAGAAACCTCTCCATGTCGCCCTCCATTGTGGTTCTGTGACCTGTAATGATGTAGGAGAAACCTCTCCATGTCAGGCTCGGGGCTTTATTCTAATTCTTCCTCGCTTCTCTTGTGTTCCCCCTCCATTGTGGTTCTGTGACCTGTAATGATGTAGGAGAAACCTCTCCATGTCGCCCTCCATTGTGGTTCTGTGACCTGTAATGATGTAGGAGAAACCTCTCCATGTCGCCCTCCATTGTGGTTCTGTGACCTGTAATGATGTAGGAGAAACCTCTCCATGTCGCCCTCCATTGTGGTTCTGTGACCTGTAATGATATAGGAGAAACCTCTCCATGTCAGGCTCGGGGCTTTATTACATTTTAATGGAGGATCTCTGAGACGGAACCCTGCAATCACGAAAATGCGACCTTCAAGGTTTTCCACGACCATTTCTTTCAACATTTTTTTTTTTTTTTTCATTTATAACAACAAGATGGTCGCAAAACATTATTTTCTCGATCACCATTATTACAGGGCATTATTTCAATTATTTCCTTCGCTTTTTTTTTTCTTTTTCTTCTTTCCTTTTTTTTTTTTTTTTTTTTTTTTGGTCTGTTATATACCAGTACATCCGAACTGGGTCCGCTATAAAGGCCCAATGACCCAGATTTTGAACAATGTTTAAAAAACTTTACTCGGCATAGCTAGAGGTGAGGCATCCATC
>JAWDGP010007947.1:0-2500 GCA_033675545.1 Elysia crispata
GAGACAGAGAGACAGAAACAGACAGAGTAGACGAGCCAGAGAAGAGGATAAAGAATCAGAGCTAGAGACCAAGATTGAGTAATATACTGACATAGACACAGACATAAAGATCATACATGTTTCTAAAATGAAAAAGAGAGGAAAGAATATAGAGAGAGACAGAGAGAGATAGAGAGAGAGAGTGGAAAAGGAAGAATTAAAAATAGAAGAAACTAATAGTGACACACCAGATAGAAACAGTGAGTAATAAACTGACATAGATAGAGACGGAAAGATAAAAATGAAATGTATCAAAAGTGAGAGAAGAGAGGCAAAAGAGAGAGAGAGAGTAAGCGAGAGACACAGAAAGAGAGATAGTGTGAAAGAGGAGAACTACGAAGAGAAGAAAGGAAAAGCCACACATAGAATCCTGGTCCACGTCGAATGACCTTGCGCTTTTTGCCGCGAATTCATCACTCAGTGAGCGCATAAACTCTTTTCAATACGTGTAGGAATCTAATGTGGCCTCAAGTTTTGAAGGAAGTGACTGTTGAACTGCGAAATTTGCGACAACTCATGTAAAAAATTATGAAAAGAAAAAAAAACATACAGAATGCGACTTTTTTCGTATGCCTGTGTCGTAAATTGTTTTAAATGTGAAGACAAAGTTTTTGATTACACAGAGATCTTTTAATTGAAGTAGTAAAACAAAAAAAAACTAAATGTAACAATCTGAATCATTTCACTATACAAAGACAATGTCCGAGCATAAATTCTCGTATTATGTATGCCAGATGCAGACTTTAGGGTTGGATGGCGGGAAAATAAGTCAAATAAATAGTTATTTGTTTTTTATCCATTCGCACCTACCATCAAGCACCCCCCACACACACACACCCACAAGAAGCACGCACAGGTTGAAAAGAATAAAGACTGGAGACACATGTCAATGACACATGACATAAGATTCAAGCGATAAAATAATAATAATAATAAAAAAGTTCAAGGTCGAAAGGCATCTAACGTAGTCCCTTATATAGATGTAAAGATAGAACAGATGGGCTACATATAAGAATAGAATATAGGTGTAAAGATAGAACAGATGGGCTACATGTAAGAATAGAATATAGGTGTAAAGATAGAACAGATGGGCTACATGTAAGAATAGAATATAGGTGTAAAGATAGAACAGATGGGCTACATGTAAGAATAGAATATAGGTGTAAAGATAGAACAGATGGGCTACATGTAAGAATAGAATATAGGTGTAAAGATAGAACAGATAGGCTACATGTAAGAATAGAATATAGGTGTAAAGATAGAACAGATGGGCTACATGTAAGCATAGAATATAGGTGTAAAGATAGAGCAGATAGGCTACACGTAAGAATAGAATATAGGTGTAAAGATAGAACAGATAGGCTACATGTAAGAATAGAATATAGGTGTAAAGATGGACTGATGGACTATGTGTAAGGTTTTACGAGAAAAACTGGGTACCGGGACCGAAATGCTGTACCACAACTGCATTTTAAAATCAGAGATGTTGTTTTGTATTGAAAGATATCACCATAAGTGCCTTACATCGCAACCATCGGCCGAACTAAGATAAAATCTCCAGATTTTACATATTATGTAGATTTACATTGTGCAAAACACTGGATTAAGCGTTCTTGTTTGTCCCTCACTGCTCCGCTTTTGTCCAACCCTACACAAGACTGAAACCAACCTACTAGATCTATCTAGATCTAGCAATGAAGTCCATTCAAGCTTGGAAACTGTCTTGCTTATTCTGGGTCCCCAGAAAGGCTAGCGAGTGTTTACATAACATCCAGTGAAAGCCCGACGTGGTCAAAGACGTTATCAAGTGGAAGGGTTGACACTAATGGCATCAATTAGATAGAGATCGACCAAACTGGGTCACCGGGGTAGTTTTTGTGTCATCTTTCGTGTCATGTTTCATGGTGAAGAGATATTCTAGATCTACAGCAGACCTAGGTCTTGGCCTACGCTCTCTTCCGATGTTTTATGCTGATAAAAGAATCATAAGAGAAATAGGAGGAAGTTAGAAGGCTAGAGAATGAAGTGCACTCTCTGACATTTTCTCTTTCATATTTTCAGGTCGGCAAATAGATTCTACATCAGCTGAAGTTGAATGTCAGTTCTTCCGCTTGCCTGAAGTGGCATTGTGAAGAGATTCCAGGATCTGTTTGGGCTTAACGTTTCTACCCTTTCAGTTTACAGCATATTGCTTCCAGGAATTTCAAACATTTTAATATGTCTTAGTGCAGTAGAGTGGAATAAATGTACACAATAATATGTTAATCTAAGGGGGCGATAAAGAAGCAGCGGCAATTTACAATTGGTTTACCCTCTTGCTGTTATAGTTGAAGGTTCTACCACCACCACCTCCACCACAACCACCACCATTACTGCTACTGCTACTACTACTATCACCATGACCACCACCACCACTACTACTACTGCTAGTGCTACTACTACTATTACTACTACTACTACT
>JAWDGP010007947.1:7500-63470 GCA_033675545.1 Elysia crispata
TTCTCAAAAATTGTAGTAGATTGAAAAAAAAAAAAACAAAAAAAAACATAGAACTTCCCCAAATTGTAGGATTAGTGTCTTCTAGTGCGCATGTCAGCAAACCGCAACTATACCGGAGTGTATAATTATGTACATCCTCCTTACCTTCCCCCCCCCCCCCCAGTGGCCCCCACTCCCATTTTGCCCACTCTTTCCTTCCTACCCATTTTCCTCTTCTATCTCTTTCCTTTATAAAAACCTCTCATTCTCACCCTCTCCATATTTCTTTTCCTCTTCATGTCTTCCACCTTCTCTCTCCATCTATCATTCATTATCTTTTATTTTCTTTACACACTTTTCTTGTTCTGTCTCTCCATTCTTTCCTCCTTCCATCTACCTCTTTCTCTCTGTCTTGAAATTTCAGCCGATGTTAATTTCTGCGGAGCTTAAAATTCAACTACTTCACGAAGAAAATAGATGAATAAGAAACTGATAAGCAAATGAAAAATGTCACTTCCCTCTGTTTCCCTCTCCCTTTATATTGCTGTCTTTCCGCCTTCCCTCCACTCTCTCTCGCTCTCTCTCTCTCTCTCTCTCTCTCTCTCTCTCTCTCTCTCTCTCTCTCTCTCTCTCTCTCTCTCTCTCTCACATATATCCTTGACTTTCCTGGCGACCCTTCATCTTAGAAATTACCATAACAGAAAAAAAACCCACAAATAATACTATTTAAATAAAGGGCGTTTTCAAAATATAATACTTTGATATCTTAAACTCCAGTTTTAACAAGTTCTGGTATTAATTCCCATTAATCAGCATACAACAAAAGATAACCCAACAAAAATACTAAGTGCTATAATTGGTGGTAATATTTAGGTAATAATTTGATACCCCTAATTTTTAGTCACACTGAGGTAACTAGGTCTTACTCTGTCTTCTCTGCTGGCCTTATCTTTTACGCTGTCTGTTTTACTCTTTCCTTACAACTCTACGTAACTTCACTTATTTGGTATTTTTAAGGGAAAATTAATTCTCTGAATCCAGGTAAGTGGCCACGCAAAGGAAAAACCACAGGTTATCTATCATATTCTCAATGACTTATGGCGGTTTCTTTGTCTAGTTTTGCTTTCCTAATTTACTTTAATCTCCATTTCTCTCTGTGGGTCTTTCTGTCTGTCTGTCTGTCTGTCTGTCTGTCTGATTTGAGCGTTTCCTTCTCTCCGTCCGCCACCTCTATTTCTCCGGTTATCTCTCTCGCTGTCCGCGTTCTTATCAAAACCCATTACCATTAACACCACCACCACCACCACCATCACCACCGTCACCGTCACCACCATCACCATCACCACCACCACCACCACCACCACCACCACCACCACCATCACCACCACCACCACCACCACCACCACCACCACCACCACCGTCACCGTCACCACCACCACCACCATCACCACCAACATCACCACCACCACCACCACCATCACCACCATCACCACCATCATCATCATCACCACCACCACCACCACCACCACCACCACCACCACCACCACCATCACCACCACCACCATCATCACCACCAACACCACCACCAACAACAACAACAACACCACCACCACCATCAACACCACCACCACCACCACCACCACCACCACCACTACTACTACTACTACTACTACTACTACTACTACTACTACTACTACTACTACTACTACTACTACTACTACTACTACTACTACTACTACTACTACTACTACTGCTGCTGCTGCTGCTGCTGCTGCTACTACTACTACTACTACTACAACTACTACTACTAATACTACTACTACTACTACTACTACTACTACTACTACTACTACTACTACTACTACTACTACTACTACTACTACTACTACTACTACTACTACTACTACTACTACTACTACTACTACTACTACTACTACTACTACTACTACTACTACTACTACTACTACTACTACTACTATTAAATTTAATAACAGAAGGAGAAGAAAAAGAAGTAATCTTTACTCTAGCCTTTGTAGATAAATGCTGTATGCTCTTCTGGTAATGTAAGGAATGACTCAACGTATCGTGCCCAGATTAATCTTTGAAGGCGGTGCGAGAGTATTGGAACACTTGTGTTAAGTGATGTGTATAGGGAGTAACAAATGATACACTTGATGGACAGAAAATTAAGTAAGTGCACTAAAAACTTGATTGGTTGTACCTGGTCCTTCCCTTTTTCTTTTTAGGTTAAGAGCGGGCAATAAGACTAAAGTCCGCTAACTTTGTAGAATTCCCATTTTTATTGGTAGATCCTTGAAAATGGTCTTTATCGAGTAGGTACAAATAGACAGGCAGCTATGAAATCATGCAAGGCAGTGTATGATCTTTTGGTTCGTACTTACAACGTTTAAAAGATCTATTGATAGTCTGGGAAAGGCAAGAGTAGCTGGTGACCAGTAGTCTGTGTCAATGAGAAAAAACACGGCAGTAAAACTGATCACACGAAAGAGAGTTTTTACGTGCAACACAATCCACATGAAAATAGGAGAGACTTGACGAGTTTGGCTAGAATCTGAGAAAAAATATCGTTGGACGTTCTCTTCTGAGAAATGAATTTTAAGAACAGTTATCAGTTCTGTTTTTCCCCATTTAGCTTCTAAAAATTTACACAATATAACGGGGACGAAAACCCCAACATTTTATTGCTAATACAAGAAGGCAGTCTTGTCTGTGTGAAAAACCCCAAGCTTCGTAGTTTTCGAAAATAGGTTTAAGTGATGTAAATCTTATTGTTTTGTCTTGTGATGAGCAATTGGGGAAAAATATTGCATTAATAATCATCGAAATTAAAGATTACATGATATAGGCCGATATATATATTACAAATATCTCGAAGAGGATGAAAGTAAGGCAAATTCATTACCGTGAATAAACCTACGACAAATATCAGGTTTTTTATGGTTTCAATATAAAGAACATGAAGTAAATCTATGACGGATATCAGTTTTTGTTATGGTTTCAATATGAATAACATGAAGTATTAGTGTGTCTGTCTCACACACACACACAAACATTCTCTCTCTCTCTCCCTCTCTCTCTCTCTCTCGCTGTAACTGATGTCGAAAATTCTTTTTCCTGTTGTGATAGAGTCAAATAAATAAAATATACGTAAATTCCTTATATTTAACAACGCGAAAATCTTCAGCTTAACTCTAAAATTGTTTGTGACATAGAAAGTCTTAGTTACGATAGCAGCGCCAAATTTTATAACCCGGGTTTAGATTAGAAAGCCACGAGACTCACCATATAATAACATCCATGCTCTGTACTAGGTTTACCTCATAGCTTTATCTTTCTCCAAACAAAAGATGAAAGGATTTTGTTCGAATAAGGGAAATGATTCTCAAACTCCATGGAAGAATTTAAACCGCATTTGAAAGCATTTCGATCGAAGAGCTACAAGTTTATTTCTCTTTCTCTCTCTTTCTCTCTTCCTACAGCAGTGCTCCATTGAAAAAACCTGGCACTCCCTTCACGAGCATAAAAGTCAGGAGCTGCTATAATTATGTGATTAAATTCAGTCAATGCAGTTAGGTATCTGCACATTATGCCTTCGTTTATAAACTTAAAAGAACCAAGAAAAAGAACGGCAACAACCAACCATCAACAAAAACAACAACAACAACAACAACAACAACAACAACAACAACAACAACAACAACAACAACAACAACATCAACGACCATAAAACAATAATAAATAGCGAAGGGGTCGTGAATTCTTCCAAGGCAATAACACTATTTAAGTGTGTTATAAGGTGCCAATTTCATTTATGAATATCTTTAGCCAGGTATTAAATAAGACTTGTATCCGCAGGCACTTTCTCTGAGACATATTTTGCTTTGAAGCAGTGCACTCAACTGGTCAAGGACATGCCCTGGCATCTATAACTAAGATATGGGTCTCATCTACCCAGCTGTGCCGTGCCTGGTAATTCATGGCGCTAAGATTACTTGGCCAGGCATTCGCTTAGATCGAACTGACAGTTATCTACGTGATCAGCAAGTCGTGTCCATAATGGAGAGGCTTAACTTGTGAGCCATCTTCGGCGATTGAAACATCAATCGATCATTATTGATAGAGCTAGAGACCATTGAAGAATAAAAAACAAAAACAAAACAAAAAATAAAATTAAAAAATTAAAAAAAAAAACAGGAGACGTGTCAAAAACACTTGAAGAAAAATAAAGCCTGGGAAAAACAGACTCAAATTCAATTAATAAATTTTTTTCGCGGAAGAAAATCCAATTTCACCTCCATATAAAAAGATTACAATACATTGATTATGCTAGATTCACTGCTGTCGCCTCACTTTTTAGAGGACGTGGAATTCAAGCTATCTGATTCGCATTACCTCCCTTTGAAAATGGTCCTTCTAGACAGCTGCCGTATCTAGATTTACATTCAGATGTCCGTGAGTCAAATCTCCATGATATGGCGGTGAATTGACTTTGAAGTGGTTGGGGCTTTCCCGGTTTGGCAGCAGACAAAACCACACAAAGTGGTTGGGCCTCCACCGAGAAGAGAAAGATAAGCTTCGGAAATCTGTTGGTGTCAGGAGATGATTGTGTTTGATGACATTTTTTTGGCCTCTTCGCATTCTTTTATATTGTTGCTTGCGTATGTAGTTCACATGTGCATCGGCTTATGCCTCTCTTTAAGGACAGTGCATTTTTTTTAAAATCCCATTCATTTTGAAACTCGTAAGCACTTCAAAATCTAAACCTGCTGTCGAGCTTAAGAATTTGAAAATACCAGGCTGAAAGGGCGAGGGAAGAAAGAGAAAAAAAACAAAGGCATAAAGACCGAAAAGTGTTATTTTCCTGCCACCTTACCTCTGCCTCTGAGGCCATAATTACACCGTGATTACACGTTAGCCGCAAGAGTGCCAGATTGTCGTTTCCGGACTGACTAATTCTTGTAAGGAGAGAGAGAGATAGAGAGAGAGAGAGAGAGAGAGAGAGAGAGAGAGAGAGAGAGAGAGAGAGAGGGGGGGGGGGAGACATTGAAACATTTTTGGATATTGCGTCATAGATCAATAATTCCCTGTTCCGTTATGTTACCTTGGTACTGATAACGAGCTTTGGTAGACTGTTGTTAAAGAATGCTTGTCAAGGACAGTTTAAAAAAATGTACAAGTGCGTTTTAGAGTGATTGTCAGAGAATTAAATGAGGCAGATGAAGCGTTTTAATCTAGGTACGCCTTATCTTATCAAAGACCAATCAACCCGAGAAATTAAAAAGCTTTACAACGTGCAATCATTCAAAACGCCGCCCCCCACCCCCCTTCCAAAAAAAAATAAATAAATAAAATAAAATAACCCGCCCAAATCATTTGATTATAATTATCTTACTTGACGCACTATTTATAGGCCCATTTGTCTACAGCATAAATTCGGATAAGTAAGATAAAAGCGAAGAGTTTCCTTGGTTTTTTAAAGTTTTGCGCCAAATCGTGATAATGTTGCTGGTATAAAACGAATCTGTCTCTTGTCTGACACGGCGGCTAGACTGAGCATTGCTGTTCTTCAAGTTAGACCGAAATATATATATAAAAAAAAGAAAAGAAATAACGTATTTGAGAGAATTGGAGAGAAAGTTGGAGACAGATAGACATATAAGTAGATGGACAAAGAAGAGAAAAAATAAAGAGAGAGAGAGAGAGAGAGAGAGAGAGAGAGAGAGAGAGAGAGAGAGAGAGAGAGAGAGAGAAATAGATAATAAGAAAAGGAGAGCCTTATAGAGACTGAGAAGAAAGGAGAATCAGGAAAGAATAGAAAAAAGGGGGAAACTTACATAAAGATAGATAGACAGAAACGGAACGAGGAGAAATAGGGAGCGCAACAGAGGGAGAAAAAATGTGTGTATGAGAGATACAAAAAAGAGTGTAAAGAGAGAGTGAGAGAGAATGCGAGACAGAGACAGACAGACAGAAATAGAGAGAGAGAGAGAGAGAGAGAGAGAGAGAGAGAGAGAGAGAGAGAGAGAGAGAGAGAGAGAGAGTGGGATAGACGCAGAAAGATATCTATAGAGAGAAGCAGTAAAGGACAAAAGAATGTAAGAAGTAGGAGTAAGAATGATGTCATCTTCACTTATAGCCATAAACAATTAATAACGTAGACACGAAGCAGAGAAACAAAGAAAGAGACTGCTGTGGTGTCAAAAACTAATGATGCAATTACTTTGATCAATGATGCGGAACGACATTTGAGATGGTCTGGAAAGAGAGAAAGATAGTGTCGGAAATGAGAGAGAGAGAGAATGAGGGAGGGAGAGAGAGAGAGAGAGACAGACAGACAGACAGACAGAGAGACAGACAGAGACACAGAGAGGGAGAGAGACAGACAGTCAGACAGACAGATAGAGAGAGACACAGAGAGGGAGACAAACAGACAGACAGACAGACAGGCAGACAGAGACACAGAGAGACAGACAGACAGACAGACAGAGACACAGAGAGGGAGAAAGACTGACAGACAGAGAGGGAGAGAGACTGACAGACAGAGAGGGAGGGAGAGAGACAGACAGACAGACAGACAGACAAACAGACAGACAGAGACAGTTAGACAGAGACAGACAGACAAATAGACAGACAGACAGACAGAGAGGGAGACAGACAGACAGACAGAGACACAGACAGACAGACAGACAGACAGACAGACAGACAGACAGACAGACAGACAGACAGACAGACAGACAGACAGACAGACAGACAGACAGACAGACAGACAGACAGAAAGACAGAAAGACAGACAGAGACAGGGGCAGAGACAGACAGACAGACAGCAGAGTGAATCTAAGGCACAGTGAAAAAGATAATTTTTGCATAGTCTAAGCGGCACTTCAGTCTTAATGGGAAAAAGTATAAATTATGAGACAAGATTCGAAACGGTTAAGAACTGGTCGCCCTGAAAAGATTTCATATTAAACAAGATTAAGAGCGAGGGGCGAGGGCTAAGTGTGACCTGAATGAAATAAAAAGTGTTATAGCGAGAGAATGACACAGAGAACTTGAAGAGAGAACGAGAGAGAGAGAGAGAGAGAGAGAGAGAGAGAGAGAGAGAGAGAGAGAGAGAACGAGAGCGAGAACGAAAAAGAGGACGAGAAGATAGATAGATAGATAGAGAAAGGTAGTGAGAGAGAGAATGTTGGAGTAAAAAGTGCATTTGGTGGAGAGAAAGAGACAGAGAGAGAGAGAGAGAGAGAGAGAGAGAGAGAGAGAGAGAGAGAGAGAGAGAGAGAGAGAGAGAGAGAGAAAGTGACACAGGCAGCAAAAAAAAACTGCCATGCTATGTAGTTGAATAGCTCTTGATCTGAATCTAACTATGAAATTACTAAAACTGCGTCTTAAAAATATTGCTACTGCTCTCTGCTAGTCTTTAGTCATTTTAGAGCGGGTGACATCACAGCCATGCTACAGGAATGGTTAGCTTTTTAGATTAATTTACCCAGCAAGCTGAAAGCTGTTAAATTTTACGATCGCTTAAAGATACAGACAATTTAACAGAAAAAAAAAAAAAAACATTAAAAAGATTTTAAAATCCAACAAAACCTCATCATTCTCACGATTGACTTAGTGATGAGAACCTCTACTGAAGGAATTGGTCATTACTCATCCTACAATCTTATCTCCTTCTCTTCCTCTTCTTCGTCATTATCATCATCATCTGTCTTTCTCTTTAATTTTTCTCAAATAGAAACACATGCAGGAATACAAAGGTAGACAAATTATCTTACTTTTCAATACTTCTATCATTGGTTCTCTCTCTCCTTCTCTTTCTCCGTCTATCTCTTTATCTGTTTGTCTGTCTATTTGACTGTCTATCTGTCTCTAACTGTCTCTCTATACTATTTCATTGCACACTTTTCCTGTATTCCTTTTCTCTTCTAAAATTTTTTTCTCCCTCTCTCTCTCTCTCTCTCTCTCTCTCTCTCTCTCTCTCTCTCTCTCTCTCTCTCTCTCTTTCTACCCCCCCCCCCCTTTTCTATCTCTCTCTCAAAATTTGTCTATATACCCTCTCTTTCATTGCATACCCTTTCTTTATTCCTTCTTTCTTCTAATAACTATCTCTCTCTCTTTCTCTCTCTCACTTCGACCATCCCCCTCTCTCCCTCCTCCTCTGTCTCTCTCTCTTTTTTTCTCTCTCTTCCTCCCCCTCGCTTTCTACCTCTCTCTTTCTCGCTCTACCTCTCTCTCTCTCTACCTCTCCTCTTTCTCTCTCACCCCCACCCTCTCTCTGTTTTTTCTCTCTCTACTCTCTCTCTCTCCTCTCTCCCCCACCCTCTCTTCTTTCTTTTTCTCTCTCTTCCTCCCCCTCGCTCTCTCCCTCTCCCTCCCCCGCCTTGTCTCTCTACCTCTCTCTCTCTCTCTCTCTCTTTCTCTCTCCCTCCCCCGCCTTGTCTCTCTACCTCTCTCTCTGTCTGTCTGTCTGTCTGTCTCTCTCTACCTCTCTCTCTCTCTCTCTCTCCCTCCCCCGCCTTGTCTCTCTACCTCTCTCTCTCTGTCTGTCTGTCTGTCTGTCTGTCTGTCTCTCTCTCCCTCTCTCTCCCTCTCATACTCCGACCATCCCCCTACACCAGGACAAGCACAAAGAACTAACCTACTTCCTGAATCCGCAGCCGAGCATCCGCGCCGGCGTTACTATATTTAGACACCGCTAGTTTTTTTTTTTTGTTGTTTTTTTTTTATTTTAATGACTCGCTCATTGAAAAACTTTTACGATGTGTAAACAACAATATATTGGTCACGAGGCCAAGAGGGTGTGGGTGAATCCCGTAAGGTTTTCGTATAAATAAGAGAGACCTAAGCTAGGTTCATTCATTGATCAACGGAGATTACCACAGAGCTAGCACTGTTAAGATAGAGAAAAAAAAAAAACTATAGAGAATTACCCTTAGACTTAAATAAAAGTCCGTTTACCATTTTTGAGCAAATTTATTCTGTGAGAAAAATTAAGTTATTTTCTCTATCATCGTTTTGAGGCTGCTATTTACAGCGTTATTGATAAAGAGAAAAAGTATACAGCAACAAAGAATTTTTACTCTGATTTTGATAACCGTCATTTTGAAATAGAAGGAACGAAATTGAAATTAGGAAAAATATCTTATTTAAAAAAAAATCATAAATAATAAATATAAAATAAAAGTATCTGCATAGACAGAAAAAAAAAAAACGAACAGATTTCAAGAAAGACTGAACAGCAAGAAGAATGACGAAATGCAAGTATCTACTGCAGACATCATCAACATCTGCCATCGTGATAGCCATTCATTTGATGCTGCTAACATTGTGTTATGACGGGATGCAAGCGTCGCCTGTAAATCTAGCGGCGGGTTTATCTTCATCTTCAACACAAGAGAGTTCCAATGATGTGGAGATTTTCGGAGATGCGCATCTGATGCGAGACAAGAGAGAATCCTTCAATATGATCGTAAGTAATTTGTCAGTTTTTGTTGTTGAAGTACTTATTTTTATTTTCTTTTTAAAGAGGCGACTACTTCTTTATTTCAAAAATCAAACATAGATGGTTGATTACAGTTAAAGGGCTATATCACTTTGATATGATTGAATGAATGTGTTAAGAGTATACAAATGAAATAAATATTTGATCAAATAGTTTATAATAATCGAGTTTAAAAAAATGGTTCTTCATTTATTGCCATTTTGGATTTAAACAAAAAAAAAAAAAAAGAAAAGAGAAAAATATGCTAAAAATAAGTCGTCTACAGGTAAAAGCTAAAGGCGCATGTTTTAATCGAAATGTGATTTATTGAGAACATTTAGGGACTGCAATCGAACAGTAAAAAGAAGTAAAATACTGCTATGTAATTGGTTGAAAAGGAGAAACATTTCTTTCATTATTATTATTGCGACAAGAAATTCAAACTTATTGAAAGTTTTATTAGCCTCTAAAAAAAACAAAAAAACAAAACAAGTTGGAATTGTTGAAATTGTCACAGGAAATGTCAGAATTAATTTTGATTTTATTTTATGTCGACAAATTAAAAAACAACCAAAAAAAAAAAAAACCCCAACTAAACAAACAAACTAAAAACCAGAAATTTTTTAGGCAGTACCTTTTGTCTTTCAGGAAATTTTTAAATGAAGTAAAGCAAAAAAAAAAAAAAAATCAAGACTGTAATATCTAGCTCACTCAGAATTTACCAGAAGGAAATTGCAAATACTCGATAAAGATTATTTCACAATAATTGACTGCAAAAAAATATAAATTAATAAAGGAATATTTTGTGGAAAACACGAAAAAGGTGTAGCAGTTATGACAGCATTTACTGACGTCAGCTTTTTTGTCAGCATTGTTTTACTAGACTAGGTAACCGCAGACTAACACCCCTCCCCCCCCTACTCTTCTCTGTCTGTAATATTTTGACAACAGTGCAGAAATAAAGGCATTTTACTTGCTGGCGTCAGATTTAGTGTCAAATCCACTAATAGCTTACTGTAGCAAAAATCAGACGAAAGGAATTTTAAAATTAGGGTTTAAGGTTTTCTCAAATCTTTTTTTAATCTCTATACTCTCAAAACTGAAACAGAACTAATATGCTGACAAATCATTAAAGCCATTATTTTTGTGTAAAGGACCGATGTGTTAAAAAAGATTGTCTGATGAGCTATAATAATGCAGTGACGAGGTTACTATAGATTCTTCAACTATCGATCTATCCACCGATGATTCTGAATAGGGTTCTCGTATAGGGTTCAATGCTTTTAGGCAATTATGGTGGATCTTCAGTCTAGGTTTTGTTCTGACTGGAGCAAAAGAAGCCTGAACTGTTCGAGAAAGTGAGAATCGGTTCGTTGTGGACTATCTACATCGACACATTAATGATGAAATAATTTGTGCAAGGAAGCTTGGAGGATGTTGTATTTTCCGAAGGGTAATATTGGAATTTTTAGAATCAATTAACGCTAGGACAGTCCAAAATCCGCTGGATGTTCCATATTGAAAATACACAAATATAGATTCAATTTATTAAAACTAAATGCTTTAACAAATCTTATTAAACATTTAAAATAATATTACTTTTTTCTTTTTCTCTTTTCTCTTTTTCCTTTTTTCTCCTTTTTTTTAATTTCTAAAATTAATAAAAAAAAATTATGAAAATTTTGTTTTTAAATCATAAAATAGTATTATGTTGTGGTCTGTCTCTGCCTAGGATTTCCTGTCTCACTACGGGTACATGGAGCCGCCAGAGGCGACCTATGAGGGAAAGTTCCAGTCAGAAGAGGTCGTCAATATAGCGATCAGGTAGTGACAGTTTACTCACTTCTCTCTCTCTCTCTCTCTCTCTCTCTCTCTCTCTCTCTCTCTCTCTCTCTCTCTCTCTCTCTCTCTCTCTCTCTCTCTCTCTCTCTCTCTCTCTCTCTATTTTTCTCTGTCTCCCAGTCTCTCTTGACTATCTCTCTGTCTTCTCTCTCTCCCACACACACACACACACAGACATACACATCAGCAAACAAATTACTCTTTATTTTCTTATTGATTTTTCTCTTTGAGTATTTTATATTCTTCTCTTCATATTTTCCATCTTTTTCTTTTTCTTCCGACAACTCTACTTCTCAGCTTCCTTTTTTTTCCTCGTGTTTTTTTCTTTTTCTTCATTTTTTTTTTTTATTGATGATGATGATGTTGTGTTGTTGTTAATATTCGTCATGTTTTTATACTTGTTCTTCTTCATCATTATCATCATCATCATCATCGTTATCATCATCTTCATCATCATCATATCGTAGTCATCTCCTTAATCTTGTTTTAGTCGTTTGCTTCTCCTCCTCCTCCCCCTCTTCTGCCGAAGTCTTTAGACTTAATTACTATTGTGGGAAACACACCCGATATATTGCACATTGAAAACAATATATTTTCTTAGCCAGGATTAGAAAGAGAGAGAGAGAGAGAGAGAGAGAGAGAGAGAGAGAGAGAGAGAGAGAGAGAGAGAGAGAGAGAGAGAGAGAGCTGATAGTAAATAAACGGGAAAAAACTGAAAAGTTGTAGATAAAGAGTTAGCGTTAAAAAATTAATCCAAAGAAAAACATAAGTATATATAAGTATACAAGTTTTTAATGAAAATAAAATTAATAAAAACAAAAAAGAAAAATTAACGGGAATATTCTTGATTAGATTAAAGGAAAAAAAAATAAAAAAGCGACATTCTGAGAAAAAAAAAACGAAAAAAAACCTCAGCAAATAACCGGGTGAGATCAGAACTGGTACCAAATTGGCCTGAATCAAAGATAAAACCTCAGGAGTGACGGGGCTGACATATTCAAGCTGGGCCACGAGCAAACAGTGTCACCAAGATAAACAACCGAAGCTTTTCTCCTCCTCCTTTCACTAGAGATTTCCAGCGCTTCAACGGTCTGGATGTGACGGGAATTCCCGACAAGCAGACGCTGGAGCTGATGAAGAAACCGCGCTGCGGTATGCCTGACATCATCCGTGACCCGCACGAGGGCTACCGAAACAACAACGACAACAACAACAAGAATGTCAACATACCCATGGCGTACAAGACATTCGGTGGGTATTTACTCTAGCTGCTGATGTGATAAGCAATTGGTGGAGCAGACTTAAAGAATTAAAAATCTCAAAATCGTTAGTAAAGGATAGATAGTTAAATTTCTGATGGATGTCTTTGTTCTGGTTTTTTTTTTTTTCTTTTTTTTTTTTTTGGCCTGTCTGTCTGTAGTTAAAAAAAAAAAAAAAAGATTGGGATAAGGAATTAGCGAGCTTAATCCATGTCCACTGAAGCTAAACCTACTTAGGTAAAATGATATTGTGAAGTGCTATCTCTGAAAAGCTGATATGCTGTGAATTCCATCATTCTGTTGATTTTTTAACAAGGTATCTCTTAGTGAAGGGGATGGATAGGTTTGCGAGATAACCTTTTGGGTGGGGTTTATAAAAATAATACCAAAAAACAACAACATTAGAATTAAAATGAACTTGGGAAACACACGGAATGAGGAGAGAACGAGATAGAGAGGTCGGTAAGGAGATTCATGGAGAAGACAAAGAAACTCACAGAAAGGAAAGAGAGAGAGAGAGAGAGAGAGAGAGAGAGAGAGAGAGAGAGAGAGAGAGAGAGAGAGAGAGAGAGAGAAAGAGGGGGGAGGATAGACAGAAATCAATAAAGAGAAAGAAAGAGATAGAGTTACTCACACTACACACACACACACACACAGGTTCACTGATGAAGGAGGAATAGAAATGAATGGCTAAAATTGACAAGACGCCTTGAGATATTAACGCTTAAATTCTTGGAAAAGTCACACTACCAAGAAATGTTCCCAACCTTTTTCTGTATTTATAAATGTATAAAAAGGGAGAGAAAACATGATTGGGAGAATGATTTATTTCCCACAAAAAGTGTACGAGGGTCATCGAAGACTTGATAAATTTTGACTTAAAGTTTATGTGGATATTTCTCAACATATCCAAAACAAACATAATTAAATGTTTTATATCTTGTTTTATCCTAGGATCGAGATGGCGGAAACCTGTCGTGACCTGGAAAACATCAAAATTCTCATCAAAACTGACTAAAACACAGCAGTTGTAAGTTGCATTATGTAGTAAGAACAGTTAGCTTATTTCACGAAAACCCAAATCTATTGATAAATACTTTTGAAGTTTCAGTGTAATGAAGGTTAAAATAAATACGCGGACGCATCTCTGACAAACCGCATGATAGCGCATTTGGGACACTTTTTTTTTTCGAAAATTCACAGCCTCTTAATAAAATTTTGGAAGGATAATTGAATAGATTAGGATAGTACAGAATTATCAGATACCTCATATGCGCTTACAAAGTTTGTTGAGATTCAGTTTATCATTAATAATGTAATGTGCATGTAATACTTAGATGAAAGAAATATACTTATTGCAATTAATGTTATATAAACCAGAATTGTTTTTTCTTTTTAATTTCAAATATCTTTTTTTAATAAACAAAATTATTTTAACTCTAAAAGTTTTAGTCCTGCGTGGACTTTTTTTTTTTTTTTTTTTTGATAAATCGAATCTATTTTAAGCAGTTTTCGATGTTTTCAAGGTTCAACAGAAACATGAACAATTTTAACCGACTGCTTTGTAACCCAAAAGATGACGTTTTGAACTTAAAAGATCTTAGCTGAACAAAAATATTAGGGGACCGAAATATTCAAGATTTCTAGTCCTAAGACTTAAACTTCGACAGGTGAATAAATACTAAAAGACAGTTCAATAAGGAGAGAATTCAATACTAATTGTCAAAACTTTTTTTTTCTCGAACGCATAAACAATGTTGCAAAGAAAAAGAGTATTGTAGAGAAGACGGCCAAGCTGTTACCTTTATCAAAATTTCTATCTCGATCTTAATAGCAACAAGTTAAACCGACAGATTTATTCCATTGTAACCGAACTCTTTATCTTCGACAACAGGAGAGCTCTTCGAAAAGCTTTTGACGTCTGGGAGCGGGAAATTCCCCTCAAGTTTCGTTACACCCACAGAAAACCGGATATAGATATCTTGTTTGCTGAGGGCGAACATGGGGATGGTTACAAGAACAGGTTTCGCGGCAAAGGTAAGAGTTTTGAAGTTTTTGTTTTTATATTATAATAAGTTACTTCGTAAAAAATGCTTGTACAATAATGGACGCGAGTCAATAATTTAATATAGAGGGTAAAGTAGAGTGTTGGTTAAAGAGAATAAAAAAGGGTGAGGTAAGGAAAAACAAGGGTTGATGGGATTATTAGCTTTATTTTGAGGATGATTTTTATATCTACTGAAAATATTTAAGATATACTTTTTAGTGAGTTGTCGATTTGTCTCCATCGCCAATACCACCATCCTCATTAGCATTGTCATTATCATCATCATCATCATCATCATCATCATCATCATCATCATCATCATCATCATCATCATCATCATCATCATCATCATCATCATCATCATCATCATTATCATCATCATCATCATCATCATCATCATCATCATCATCATCATCATCATCATCATCATCATCATCGTGATTTTTGCGATCAACAACTACACCATTTCCATCACTAGAATCTCTATTCATCTATCTACCTATCTCTATCTCTCTGTAATCTATCTATCTCTATCTCTCTATAATCTATCTATCTCTGTCTCCTTATCCATTTTCATTCATGGCTGCTCTTATTAACACTTGGTTCAAAATTTCTGAAGTCGATAAAAAAATGAAATATTAAAGTGGCTATGTACTTTATCTCAAGCACCGCCTTTACGATCACTAGGTAGCGTACTCGCCCTGAAAGTCATGTTAAGTAACTCCTTCACTCACGCCCACCAGGTGGCGTCCTCGCCCTGAAAGTCATGTTAAGTAACTCCTTCACTCACGCCCACCAGGTGGCGTCCTCGCCCTGAAAGTCATGTTAAGTAACTCCTTCACTCACGCCCACCAGGTGGCGTCCTCGCCCTGAAAGTCATGTTAAGTAACTCCTTCACTCACGCCCACCAGGTGGCGTCCTCGCCCACGCCTACGGCCCAGGCCGCGGTATAGGCGGAGACACCCATTTCGACGACAGCGAGGAGTGGCTGTCCGACGACTCAGACGCAGACAAGGCGGGCACGGATCTCGCCACAGTCGCCGCCCACGAATTTGGCCACGCCTTAGGACTGGGTCACTCGAACGTTAACTCCGCCCTCATGGCCCCTTACTACCGGAAGTTCGACAAGCTGGAGCTCAAGGAGGATGATATCCTGGGCATCACGCAGATATATGGTCGGTTCACAATCAGTTTGGAGATATAGTTTATCGATAATCTTGTTAAATATCAGCCGAGTGTAGCAGATTTCAGTTTTTAAGCGTGCTGATTATAATTTTATTTTTCTTCCTTTTCTTTTTAAGCCTGTTTAAAAAATATTTTAAAAAAAAGCGTAAAAAAAAATATTATTCATTGGCAGTTGGAAGAACTATATTTCGAACAAAAATCTTTGTTTTATGTGATTTTTTTTGTTTACAAAATATTATCATCCGGTACTTTTCTTTACTGAAAACTTTATTAATTTCTCATTCATGATTCTCCAGGAAGAAAAAATCCTCCAACAACGAGAACACCAGCAACAACGACAACTGCGACTCCTAGGACTAGCACAACTAAACCAACAGATACAACTACACACTTGCCCACAAAACTTACAACCACGCCTACAACCATCAAGTCTGTAACAACTGCAAACAAACCTGGAATAAAGAAGCCATGGATTCCGGAATTCTGCTTTCGAAAATTCCGACTGGACGCCATTTCTGCTGGTAAGAGAATGACTGATCTTCTTAAGAGCGGTGATAATTTAGAAAAATAGATAACTAAGAGAGAGAGAGAGAGAGAGAGAGAGAGAGAGAGAGAGAGAGAGAGAGAGAGAGAGAGAGAGAGAGAGAGAGAGAGAGAGAGAGAGAGAGAGAGAGAGAGAGAGATACAGAGACAGACAAACAGACAGGCAGAGCCAAAAAGAGGGAGACGAGAAAAAAGAAGATGAACTAAAAAAATACGATTTCTTTAATTCCCAATACTCTTAAATAACTTCAGGCTTTGCACCAGGACTGGAGTTACCTCTTTATAATCCGATAAATCGTAAAACAAATACATATATGTATGTATGTATGTATATATATGAAACAATCACCAATTTGAACTCAAGGACAATAAACTCAGTAAAAACAATTGCATTTAACATAAAAAACGTGTCATCTTTTACTTTGCCGCCTTCAGTACAGAAATGCGAAGCAAGTTTAAGGATCAATTAAGATGTATGTAGTGTTTCAAGAGATGTGATCTAGCTTTTATATATTTATAAATCGTAAAAGGAGTGAACAAAGACCTGAATATTTTCATTTAACCCCATCCCTCCCCTTCTCCATAGGTCCCAATCGACGTTGGTTTGCCTTCCGAGGAGAGTTTATCTACGACGTTGGACCCAGCGGTCTCGCTTTTGGCTTTCCTAAGCCAATCCGGCATGTCTTTCCCGGCGCGCCGGTCAAAAATGTCCGGGCTGTGACGTACGTGCCAGAGACGAGGCGCACTTATATTTTCAAATGTGAGTATTGCCATTTTTTACGTTGTTGTTGTTGTTGTTGTTGTTGTTGTTGTTGTTGTTGTTGTTGTTGTCGTCGTCGTCGTCGTTGTTGACAATCTCTTCTGCCTAGCAACAACTTAGTTGGTATTCTCGTCCTGTTGCCCTCCCGTTCATTTGTAACTTATCTCGCACTGCAGTATCGATGTTTTAAGACTGTAATGAAGTGAGTACAATTTCTGTGGAAAAAAGAAGTAAACTGAGAAATAATCCCGATATATTGTTAAATAGGAATATCTAACGATTAATACTTTGATTTTATTCTTTTGCTTTTTGTAGACCTCTAAACTATGCTTCGGCCTCAGCCAATTTTCTTTCGAGTATCGTAACATTTTGTTTATTTTCCTTCTTGTTTTTTTTTTTCGCACCAGATTTTTACGTTTGGCGTTTTACGGATTTCTCATTGGACGAGGGCTACCCGCGCATCTGGACCAATAACTACCGCTTCCTGCCGTCCGCTGCCCTGACGCTCACCTATAATGGAATCTCTCAAATCTATATGTTTGGGGTAAGCTCAATTTTCATTGGTCAAGACATTTTGTAATAATATATAAGGTTTTCCCGTAATGTGAGTCTCTTTTTAGTAGATTTTTTCATTACTTTTGATTAATACAATTATCCATTTTTTTAAATAAAGACCTAGTACCTGCTAATTCTTCTATTCGCTTTTGTGAGAGCGTGTGGGAGTGTCTCTGTGCGACTTTTGTTGCCTAGATAATTATGAGCATCCGATCTAATATCTGATCATTCAAAAAGTACTGCTATATTGGTGAAGACGCACCAGTAGAGAGAGAGATAAAACGATAAGAGAGAGAGAGAGAGAGAGAGAGAGAGAGAGAGAGAGAGAGAGAGAGAGAGAGAGAGAGAGAGAGAGAGAGAGAGAGAGAGAGAGAGAGAGAGAGAGAGAGAGAGAGAGAGAGAGAGAGAGAGAGAGAAACAGAAATAGATAGAGAGAGAAAAAGGAAGTGGGGAGAGAGATAATATTTTAATTCCGATAAAAATAATATCTTGTTTCAAAAAGCATTTTTTTTTAAATCTTATGTCCCTACAGCACAGCAGTTTCTGGGAGTTCAACCATCTCACAGAGCAGGTAACTCCCGGCTACCCCTTGCCTCTGGCGACTTACTTCCCCTACGCACCAATGCTTCCAGACGCCGCCATGACAAACACGCAAGGAAACTTCATATTCTTCAAATACAACAAGTAAGACTGGCTCTTCAATAAGTTTACATTTATCATATTCCATCTTTACACTACAGTGAATAAAAGGTTCCGTTTTTAGTTCTAACAGAATATCAATACTATTGGCTGACTCGGTAACGAAAAACTTTATAAAACAAGGCCATATTTTAAGTTAATTTTGAGTTAATCATAAATCCAACATTTCATTAACTTTTCCAGCGGACTCAATGTGGATAAAACGTAATAATTTTTGCAAAGTGGTTAATCTCAGAGCTTAAGTTCGACTCTGTAAATCTTTATTTCAAGGGGATGCGATGAAGACAGGTGCTAAAAAAAAAAGCAATAACCCTCCTGCTTTATAATTATGGCAGTGAGAAGGATCGATGTGTCAACTCGAACCGACTGATGCCCCAAAATAATCACGTGTAAAACATTTCTCTACTCACCGAAATTCAACAAATGATTCAAATAAAACTCCATATTAAGAAAATGCCAATTTGAGTTTGAATAGGCATTACTCGCTATCTAAGCCAACACAATTTTTTTTTTCATCCCACCCCCCCCCCAAGGAAAGTGCTGTTATAAGAGTCAATGACAAAGAAGATAATTGAGACCCTCCTCTTTTTTTTTAATTGTTTACACACATAGTATGAGTAAAACAGTTGATTTAGAGACAATCATGGTGTATAAATATTTTTACATTTCTCCTCACAGATTCAAAAACTTGCCCTCAAGAGGAAGCAACGCAAGGCTTCAGCCTATTGGACCAAACATTTTCGGATCTGTTTGCGGCGAAACACCACAAGCGAATAATTTATGGCACATTTTCGAGGTCGATGAGGTTCCGGTGTACCAATCAAATACGAAACTGGAGAGCAGAAACTCCTTTGTGGAATCTTATCCCCAGATTGAGGGTTATGGCAAGAACGACTACTCTTTCGAAAGAGAATCAGACGACAACAACCGCAGAGGGCGCTGGTATCGGCGAAGGAGAGGTCATCGACGCAATGTCAATTGGCATCTAGGTCGAAGATTTAACTACCGGGGCAGAAGCAGAGCGAGTTATAGGCGAGGTTAATTTTGTTCCTTTGTTTCTCCATGTTTTAGAGTTGAAAAATTAATTGCACATTCTGAAAGGAAGTAAATTGGTCGTGAAATTGAGAGAAAATAGTGCACATAATCATTTTGACTAGATTTATCTGTTTTTTATCAGGTGGTCTGGTCATATTTTTAGTTCTCTTTTGTATTTATTATTATTATTATTATTATTATTATTATTATTATTATTATTATTATTATTATTATTATTATTATTATTATTATTATTATTATTATTATTATTTCTATTTTCATAATTATTATTGTTATTATCATCATCATCATCATTATTATTGTTAATAATATTATATATTCATCATCATCATCATCATTATAATCACCATTTGCAAAGAACATGAGCATTGTGGTCATTCTCGTGTTCTTTTCTGATATTTTTTTACCCCACTCAGGAAGTGATTACTAATATTGATCATCATGTGAAACATTTCCCTTTTGGTGCTTGTTTACATGTGCACCAGTCTTCTGCCTATTCATTTACAGGCTGCTAAAACGTGAGCTATTTTTTGCCTCAATATTTTTTAATGCTAAAATTTTCATCGCAAGGCCATTTGTATTTTTGTTGTTGTTGTTTGTTTGTTTGTTGTTTTTGCTTTTTGTTGTTGTTGTTGTTTTTTTTTTATTTTTTTTTTATTTTTTTTTTTTTTTTGGGGGGGGGGGGGAGTTATTTCCTGTTTCACACCGCTTCTCTCAGTCCCATTCCAATACAATTATCATAAACTTTCTATTATTAAATAATAAGTAAAATATCTCGTTTACCTTTTATCCCCAGTGAAAATTCCAATTAAATATTTTCCACTTAACTCTATTCTTCCATTTTCCCCGATTCCATTTTCATTCCACCCAATGGAACTAATCACCAATTTGTGTATATGGCTCATTTTATTTTTTTCCCCATTTCAATATGACTCATTGTAAGTATGAATCACAACAGTTTTCTCACGACTTTTTACACTAAAATATTACATTTCCACCTCAGTCAAGTGCATTTACTACCTTTTATTTTACAACGATGTTTTATGCATTTCTATGAATCCACTAGAACGCCCTATTGCGTCTTGTTGATTGAATGTACAGAAAAAAATATTGAAGAATTTTGTGCTAAAACTGAACAATTTATATCAATACCGATTTTTAAAAAAAATGTCATTATTGATATTTTATTATACAATAATATTTTGCTTCTAAACCTTGTGCCATAATCAACATGATTTAATATGATGTGAAAAATTACTATGCATTGCAGTTGATTCTTTTTAAAATCAGAATGTAGCACACACAAAAAAAAAATTCAGTGACTTTTGTTTTTAATTTTTTTGTTTTAAATTTTACAACAACCTTCTAATACTGAGTGGGTTTATTTAGCCACGCGTCGTGCCATAATCATCTTTTATTATCACTCAGTGGATTGGTTTTTATTTACACCACAATGAAAGAAGTCTGTTATTGCCATTTAAAAATCTATAATTTGTAATTATGGAAGTAAATAAAATGCTCAATTTCAGTAAACAAGTCTTTGTTTTCAATTTTTTTTCATCGTTTTCCAATTTCCTTAAAAGCTGAGTAGAATTGCATAAACTGTTGATATTATTTGTTGTTTTTTTTTTCTGTTCCTCTTTGAAAAGCTTTCTCCTGTGATTTCTACGGTGAAATAATATTCCGAATGTTTGAAAATTACAAATCCGTCTTCACAGTGCTGCAAAATAAATAAAATTGTTCAATGTCAGGGTTATTCGCCAAGATCATAATGAAAAATTGAGAGAGAGAGAGAGAGAGAGAGAGAGAGAGAGAGAGAGAGAGAGAGAGAGAGAGAGAGAGAGAGAGAGAGAGAGACAGACAGACAGACAGACAGACAGACAGACAGAGAAAGAGAGAGAGAGATAGAGTGGGTGAGAGAGAGAGTAAGGTGAGAGAGAGAGAGTGGGTGAGAGAGAGACAGACAGCCAAAGGGAGAGGTTAAGAAAGCTGGGAAGGGGTAGGACAGACAGACAGAACTACAGACCGACAGACGAATGATTGAAGATAATCCAGATGAGTTGGAAACAAAGAAATAGATTCAACCCAGTTGATAAAAATCTCATTATGAAAAACACTCCACTGGGTTCTGGGGGCAAACCATACAACGGACAAGTATAGTTAGCCTCAGTGTAAACATAATTATCAGGGATGTAACAAGCCCTGGTCTCCATCTTTTTATGTATCCTGATGCAATGGGCAAATGTATTTAGCTTCAGTGTAAATATAATATTATCAGGGGATGTAAAAAGCCCTCATCCCCATCTTTCCAAGTATTTTGAGACGATCTTAAGGGAAAGGGGAAAATAAACAAAATGAAGGAATTAACATAAAGTGATAAGCTGCTTTAGATTTTAAAAGATTTGAAAAGAAGTTTGGCTTGAGAGTGAGAGAGTCAGCTTCAACGTCCTGATTATTATTGTTAGATTTTTATCTTCAGTATTATCATCATGGTCAACTAATCATCATTATCGCCAGCTCCTTTATTATGATTAGCATTATGATCCTCAGTATCATTATTATTATTATCATTATTATTATTATTATTATTATTATTATTATTATTATTATTATTATTATTATTATTATTATTATTATTATTATTATTAATATTATTATTAGCAGTAGCAGTAGCAGTAGCAGTAGCAGTGGTAGTGGTAGCAGTAGCAGTAGCAGTGGCAGTGGTAGTAGTAGTAGTAGTAGTAGTAGTAGTAGTAGTAGTAGTAGTAGTAGTAGTAGTAGTAGTAGTAGTAGTAGTGGTAGTAGTAGTAGTAGTAGTAGTAGTAGTAGTAGTAGTAGTAGCAGTAGTAGTAGTAGTAGTAGTAGTAGTAGTAGTAGTAGTAGTAGTAGTAGTAGTAATAGTAGTAGTAGAAGTAGTTATAGTAGTAGTAGTGGTATAGTAGTAGTAGTAGTAGTAGTTGTGTAGTACTAGTAGTGGTACTAGTGGTAGCAGCAGTAGTAGTAGTAGTAGTAGTAGTAGTAGTAGTAGTAGTAGTAGTAGTAGTAGTAGTAGTAGTAGTAGTAGTAGTAGTAGTAGTAGTAGTAGTAGTAGTAGTAGTAGTAGTAGTAGTAGTAGTAGTAGTAGTAGTAGTAGTGGTAGTAGTAGTAGTAGTAGTAGTAGTAGTAGTAGTAGTAGTAGTAGTAGTAGTAGTAGTAGTAGTAGTAGTAGTAGTAGTAGTAGTAGTAGTAGTAGTAGTAGTAGTAGTAGTAGTAGTAGTAGTAGTAGTAGTAGTACTAGTAGTGTCACAATTATTATCAATAAAACGAATTTAAAAATCCTTATCATCATGATCAACATTTCAGTGTACACCCTTATCATCTTGTTATCATCCTCAACGTTAAATCGATCGCTACATAAAATAATGATCGCAACCTAACGGAACAATTTACAAAAAATTAATGGACAAGACCATGAACACGACTTTGAGGACAATTCAATGACATTCACATCCTTACTGACGTGCCGATCGTTTTATCACTTCTCAAACTCACAAATTTATCACGCAACAAAGAGGAAATAAAAACAACGGGAAGAAATATAACTTGGTTGTTGTAATTATAAACATAACTCTTTTATTTCAGCAAGGTCCTTCTTTCTGTAAATAGATTGACGTTGAGTCTTGGCAATTTGCCTTCTCTAGCTCGCATCTGCAAATGCAAAGATATGTTGATAGTCAGATAGTTATGAAGAATTATGGAGGGGGGGGGGGGAGGAGGAATTGGTCACGTCTGGAATTTCAAAAGTAAGATTTTTTAATAGAACAAGGGCTTGTAAACAAACCATAGCTACAGCAACACCGAGAACAAGGGCTTGTATACAACCATAGCTACAGCAACACCGCGAACAAGGGCTTGTAAACAACCATAGCTACAGCAACACCGAGAACAAGGGCTTGTAAACAAACCATAGCTACAGCAACACCGAGAACAAGGGCTTGTAAACAAACCATAGCTACAGCAACACCGAGAACAAGGGCTTGTAAACAAACCATAGCTACAGCAACACCGAGAACAAGGGCTTGTAAACAAACCATAGCTACAGCAACACCGAGAACAAGGGCTTGTAAACAACCATAGCTACAGCAACACCGAGAACAAGGGCTTGTAAACAACCATAGCTACAGCAACACCGAGAACAAGGGCTTGTAAACAACCATAGCTACATCAACACCGAGAACAAGGGCTTGTAAACAACCATAGCTACAGCAACACCGAAAACGGATTTAGAACATTGATAAGAAAAATTAGCTAATTTTGTAGAACGCAAATCTATACCTTTATATACAGATCTTTTTTAAACGTACATTGCCGTGTAGGTTAAAACAAATTGGCAGCTTTGAATGAAAGAAATCGACTTAGTTTGTCTTTTCCCAATCCGTTTTTAGATAGTTATAAACGCTTATTAGAAAGCTGCGAATTTTCGCATTAGGTGAATAAAAGTGCACTGCCTTGCGGGAATTCTTAGCCGCGCATTTATTTAAACCTACATGATAATGAATCCGTGAATAGGTTGGGATTGCACAAAATAAGTAAACCATTCGTACTTGAATACTTTTAAAGTGAATTCATAGCTTCTTCAAAAAATTTTAAACAGATCTTTAAAAAGATTTTAAAGCACAGAACTAGCTGATCTACTGGGAAAAAAAAACCTTATCAATAAAACTAGCAACCTACCCGCTACCGTAGGTGTTTCCATCGGAGCCGCAGACCTGGGGCTGTCCAGTGGGGCATTGCTCTGTGAGGATCACCTGGCATATCAGCTCAAACAAGCTGGCAGTAGGGGTAGGGGGCTCGGTGGGGCAGGGTCCGAGACTCACTAGGCTCAGGCCTGGAGATCGGCATTTAGCCTGCTGGTAGCGGCAACTGTTCAGGAGGGGTTGAGGGATTGGGGGGCAGGGGGCAGAGGGGAATATGGAAAGGATGGAGTTTTATTTACCGTAAATTAAAAAGGGAAGGTAATGTTGAATAAAATGTAACCGTCTTCCTCCTAGAGAAGACGATTATTCTCATTATCGTCATCACGAATCGACGTCATCATCATCATCATCTTACTCTTCCTCATTACTCATTTTACCATCGCCATCCTCATCAACAGCTTTGTGTGCACTTTTATAATCATCATCATCATTATGATCATTATCACAATCACCAATTCTACCATAGTTAGCTTCCTATGTACTACTATTATCATCTTCATCATCATCATCGTTGTCGATTGTTTCTTCTTTTCCTTCATCTTCATCATCATCAGCGACATCTTCACCATTGTCAGTGTCAGTATTAACAGCAGTAGTCATAAGAAAAAAGCAGAATCGAAAATCTTGTTTTTTAGAGGCCGCATCTTATCTTACAATTTAGTTGAAGACATATTGTGTTACGTCACGGCCCATAATGACGCTTTGCTGACCAAGGGCATTTAACCCTTGTCACAAACTAAATGCCTCGACTATTTATATCGATTTGTTTGAATTTTAGATTTATAACTTTTCCGAGCAAGAGATTTCTTTTTCGCGTCTTACCCTTTAATGTTGCAGTGTTTGAAATTAAAGTAATACCGTATTGAACAATGATTTACACTGTGTCCAAGTGTTCCAATTAATGGATTAGTAGCACCCATAGACCTTATAAACTGAGGTATGTAGGCCAGTGTTATTCTCGCATGTCTGTTATGTGTTAGAATCCGGATGACCAAAATATGATCTTATTCTTATTTACGTCAAATCCTTACAAATCATTGTAAGAAACTCCGTCACTAGCGCACACACTGTTGTTTGTCGTTGGACACGTAAGCGCTAAGAGCTCCGTGCAAATGACGTCAGGTTTGTCGCTCTCTGCGCATGCCCCGTAATACCGGATATGGATATCGAGATCTGCGCAGTGAGCTTTGGCGAATTCACAACTGAAAAAGAAAATGTTAAAAAAAAAAAAAAAGCAGGAGTGAACGACACGTCTTGGATAATCATGCATAGCTAGTTTTAATCAATCTTGATTCCTAAAAAAATAATTCTTAAAGGAAATTTGTAAGGAACGAAAGAGCTTTGAGTACCACACATTTCACTGCGCTGCAATCATATTGTGGGACAAGTTACCACTTTAATTGTTTCTAGATCTAGAAGATTTATACACTCACCGTATAGGGTAATTTGCCCCAGAGAGATTATTGCTCTTTCCTTACAGGGTAATTTGCCCTAGAGAGATTTCTGCTCTCACCTTACAGGATAATTTGCGCTGGAGAGATTATTGCTCTTACCTCACAGGGTAATTTGCGCTAGAGAGATTATTGCTCTTACCTTACAGGGTAATTTGCCCAAGAGATATTTCTCGTCCCACCTTACAGGATAATTTGCGCTGGAGAGATTATTGCTCTTACCTCACAGGGTAATTTGCGCTAGAGAGATTATTGCTCTTACCTTACAGGGTAATTTGCCCAAGAGATATTTCTCGTCCCACCTTACAAGGTGATTTGCCTTATAGAGATTCCTCGTCTTACCTTTCAGGGTAATTTGCCTTAGTGAGATTTCTCCTCTCATCTTACAGGGTAATTTGCCTTAGTGAGATTTCTCCTCTCATCTTACAGGGTAATTTGTCTTAGAGAGATTTCTCGTCCCACATTATAGGACACTTTCCCCTAGAGAAATTTCTTCTCTCATTATTGCCCCGGAAGTAAAGGTTAATTTATGTGATCCGAAAGAGATTATTTACCCACACACTTTATAAGTAAGTCGCCCTGCAGCTGTCCACCCACTTACCTTGTACGGTAAGTGACGCCATTATTGCCGCAAATGTTTCTGGGAGGATCGAGGGAGCAGTCCAGCTTGGACACTACATCAACGCAGAGTTGTTGGGTGGACGTGGTGTCGTGACCCTCCACTGAAGTCACTGTAGCACAAACAAAAATGGAGGTAAGAGAAGTGCAGCATCAATTGTTGATTTTTTTTCCCCAAACATTACGCAATGTTTCGGCGTGACGGACTAAAATTGTTTTCCCTGCAGATGGAACTTCCCATCTCAACCCCATCCCGCACTCCTCTCCGCACTAATATATATATATATATATATATATATATATATATATATATATATACACACACATATATTTTGCAAAATTGTCCTACCTAGATATGCAGTCCACGAAACTTCGAAGCCGTGGACTGTATAACTAGGTAGGATAATTTTTTAAAATGTACCATGGTCCTTAATTGTCGAGCACTGTTTTTATTATGTTATGTGACACACAACTTTATATACATATATACATATATACATATATACATATATATATATATATATATATATATATATATATATATATATAATTCAATCTTCTATACCTCTTTTAGAAGTTTCAAAAAAAAAACTTCGTTGTGCTCTTTATATAAATAATCATACTAGGATCACTCAATATAATCAGAATTGAAGTGAATAATGGATATAAATATAATAAGTAGTCAATGGTGTCAGCTATTTTGAAGAATAATCCGCCTTGACAGGTCTAAATAATGAACAATAGACATAACAAATCAAAGCTTTTGAAACAGCCTGATTGAAAAATAAAATAAAGTACATTAATCCCAAATCAAACATTAGAATTTCGATCGTATTAAAAAAAATCCAACCATCAGTTGATTACTGAAGATAAAAGTAATGGTTTAAAAAAAAGAAAAAAGAAGAAAAGCTCAGACCAAAAGTCCTATTACGAAACGTGTAAAATCGTGACTTACCTACAAAAGCAGTGGCAAGGATTACGAAACCAATAAATACTTGGGACATAATGATGGCGGTAGTTATTGTTATGAAACAAGAATTATAATTTAAAATATTGAACTCAGCACCGGCGTTTAGTTATTTATTATTTTGGTATATTTAGAAGACACGTTTGAGAGATAAAATATTTAATTTCTCGTAACGTTCTTCATACATGTCTACACGACATGCCAATCAAATCTGGAAAGACTGGCCTCCACCAAAATTAGGTCTATGACAACACGATTGTACACAGTCCACTAGATAAAGAGCCGAAACTTTGGCCGTCTTTCAAATTAGTTCTCAACAAAAGTCCGGACAGAATGTGGGCACGCGCCACACCATGTTTTGACCAGATTTTCGCAATTGGCCAGTGTGATGACAATGGTCAAGAATTGTCCATTTGTCGCGATGTTCGTAGATGTAGAGAGCAGGCCATGAGAGACAAAGAGTGGTGTGGGTTTTCTTATCTTTAAGCCAACACATGGTTGCGTCACAGCTTGTGGAGTCTGCGGCTTTCACGTCTAGCAGACTCTACAAGTCTCCGAGAGAGATACCTAAAAGAGGAACAGAGAATGACATACAGATAGATAAACAGAGAAAGAGAGAAAGAGAGGAAAATAAAAAGATTTGTTAAACAGAGAGTTACAGAGAGAGGCCCAGAGAGACAGACAGACAGACAGACAGACAGGCACAAAGAGAGAGAAAAGGGGACAGAAAGAGAGAGAGAGAGATAGAGATAGATAGAGAGAGAGAGAGAGAGAGAGAGAGAGAGAGAGAGAGAGAGAGAGAGAGAGAGAGAGAGAGAGAGAGAGAGAGAGAGAGAGAGAGAGAGAGAGAGAGAGAGAGAGAGAGATTTTAACTTAGCCTACAATTAGGCCTTAGAATAAAAACATTTGAATAGGAAGGGTTTTGAAGAAACTTATTATCAAATGAAGGTTGTCGGTTTGTTGTGTTGACGAAAAGGCAATGGCCGTGTGGCTCTTGATAGAAAACAATTCTGTTCAAACTTGCTGCTAACATGGAGTGTAGCGCCATGTAAGCGCCTTTATCTTTTTTAAATAAATTATTGTGCTGAAATTTTATTTTTTTACCACCCATCTATCACTGTGGATTTTCTTTTCTATGTCTACCTGTTGGATACTCACATTTCTGTTTTCTGTCTTGCTTGTTTGTCTGTTAACAAGTCCACGCCCCTCTGTTTCTGCCTGACTGTCTGTCTGTGTGATTACCACCTTATCTCTTTATTTTTTCTCTCTATTTAACTCTCTCCCCTCTCGCTACCCTTCACTCATTACTCTCCTCTAGACTAAGTTATAAATCTCTCTCTCTCTTCTCTCTCTCTCTCTCTATCTATCTATCTATCTATCTATCTATCTCTCCATTTTCCACCCTCGTTTCCTATGCTTTTCTTTCTGCCTGTCTTCCCCTCTTTGCCAGTCAAACAGTCTGTCTGTCTGTCTGTCTGTCTGTCTGTCTGTCTGTCTGTCTGTCTGTCTGTCTCTCTCTCTCTCTCTCTCTCTCTCTCTCTCTCTCTCTCTCTCTCTCTCTCTCTCTTTCTCTTCTCTTCTCTATGATATTTGTAAAAATATAACGAAACAGTAGTTTTAGATTCATGTTTTCCTTATTTGTTTAATCATTTTTATGACTTGCTTCGGGGAATCAATGCATAGGGCTCAAATTTTCGCTTTGCTCTTGTCTTGGTTGTGTATAATTATTGTTTTTCCAACTTAACTTTCCTAATTTCCTCTTTTATGTGTATGACGCTGTTTTCAACATTCTAAACGTCCAAATCATTACAGTTCAAATTAACTGTTTTTTATCAGTGAAATAATATCCTGCTATTCAAATTTCGACTTTTCATTTGACACATGTCTTTTAAATCCAGGTAAACATCAAACTCAAACGCTTTTAAACATGCTAATTAGTCTTCCACTCTTATGTTTAATTCTCCGTGCACAAAAGAGTTCCTATTTGGCTGATACCTTTCTTATGACCAATTCATTTCAGTGAACAGCAATTAAGGTAGGCTAACCGCCATAATACGGGCCTTTCCAACCCTAGGCCAAGCGAGCAAGTGTAGAGTATACAAAAACAAATTCCTCCGTAACCCGGAAAAAAAGTGAAGTAACCGTGCCCACTTCCGATAACATTGACCTCGCATCGATCTATTAATAGCATCACGTCGGCTCGTCCTCATGTTGGCGTCTGTCAGAACTTATTTTGTTCATATCTAATCCAGTAGGCGCACTGGGTCACCCTAAACTTTACACAACTTTAATCGGCAGGAATGGCTAGAAGGCTACCTCAATATAATTATGATGTCATCAGACATTTAGAAACTAATGGGCGTTGTTGTGGATCTACTTCATTTCAATAAACGATAATTTATCCTCGACCCCTCGAATATCCGAGATTAAGAAATGCAAAATTAATGAGAAAGTTTTCTTTCCCTGCCGATGTGAGAACGATTCAAACGCAATGTGTAATATCAATTGCAAGACACGATGTTATCAAAAGTTAACATGCAACGGAATGATCTACAACAGTGTACACAAAATCTTAATGTTTCTTTTAACTGTTGAGTTTATAATTCACAAACGCTGATGTCTTATACAGAGATAAGCCCGAATCAATGAAAACAAAGTAACAGCTGCAGTGATGTGGAAAAAGTGTTGCAAAGGAATCTAGTAAATTTGAGCAGCGTAAGCCAGTATGCCTCTGTGGTTAGAACGCTGGACGCAAACCTGTACGACTAGACGTTCAAATCAACCATAATTTTATAGGGAAAACTGCGTTCATCGCCCAACCCCTTTAGGCGCAATTATTGTGCTGTTGTTTTATAACACATACTCTTTTGTTGTAATGTGGAAGGCAAGAAGCGTTTGTTTCTTTTTTCGTCTTGAAGGGAGAACAAAAATGTTTGTCCATAACTAGCACAAGGATTGAGTAGAATCTGCACTCCAAAAATACAAAACAAAAGCAAACAAACAAACAAGCAAACAAAATACCTACTCATTCTCTGAAAATGTGTTTCCTTTCAAGATAAGTATTATGCTGTGACATGAAAAGAAAAAAAAAAGGAGTGGGACATCAATTCATGCTAAACTGTGGAGTTCTACAGCCCAAATCATCTTCTTTCTTCTATTTTGAAACTGCATCTAAGAGGTAAAAAGTATGAAACCGTTCCTTATGAAGAAAACTACAATCTACAACACAGTGCATGTTTCAATAATGTAGCATATTGTATAATAACGCAAGATGTTTTCAAGTGCATCATGTTATGATCTCAATATTCCATCAACATTTCTTTGTATATTATTTTAGAACAACTCCCTTACCTAAACACATATTTCAAAGCTACAGTCCTTTCTCAAGATTGGCATAGATAGCTGAGAATTTTTTCTTTGTTCATCATTCATCTTAGTGAGCTTAAAACGGTTCGTAGAGAATCTGACCGTGTTTATTTATTTATACCAGGGCTTTATTATCTTTAAGAAGGGTAGGTCATCAACACGAGTTGTAGCAGGTGTTGCATATCAGATTGGCTCAGATTTGTGTCTGCTGACGTCAGTTAGTCCGAAGCAGCACGTAAATTAAAGGGGAAAATGAAGACATAAATATTCTGAATATTACTAGTTACACTAAAAGTGTCTAAAAATCCTTAGTAAATCCTTGGGGTCAGGAGCAATGATAGCAAAATCAGCTCAATGGATATTACCGACTCCACAATAGCTATTATGACTCCACAATGGATATTACCGACTCCACAATAGATATTATGACTCTATAATGGATATTACCGACTCCACAATAGTTATTATGACTCTACAATGGATATTACCGACTCCACAATAGCTATTATGACTCTACAATGGATATTACCGACTCCACAATAGCTATTATGACTCTACAATGGCTATTACCGACTCCACAATAGCTATTATGACTCTACAATGGATATTACCGACTCCTCAATAGCTATTATAACTCTACAATGGATATTACCGACTCCACAATAGCTATTATAACTCTACAATGGATATTACCGACTCCTCAATGGATATTATCGACTCCTGAATGTATATTACCGACTCCACAATGAATATTACCGACTTAATCTTCTTTGTGGATCAACCGGTTGAGCCAATGCATTTAATAACCTTTTCATATATACCTTGGAAGGAGATATGCTTGCCAGATGGTTTTAGAACTACCAGCATGCATGGATTCTATTCCGGAAAGCAGAATCTACGCCCGGTTCAAGATTGTTCTACAGGGCATTTGATAAATTGTAACTTAAAATTTAGTTTTTTGGAGAATGGGTTTGGGCTCTTATTTTTCATTCTACTTGAACTTCGTGCGAAAGGATATTACTTGATGTCCGATACTTGTCCTTGTGTAACACCATATTTTGGTGTGCTCTATCAAACAAAACTCCAGTAATATGCACTAATAACAGCGACAAATTATGTAAAAAAAAAAAAAAGAAGGAGGAGGAAACAGTAGATGGGTCTTACGTGAATTTCAAACGAACTTTTCACAGTTCACAGACTGAGGTGGACCGAGTCAGCGAGCTAGTGTAACCAACCACGCCTTTGTCCACCATCAAAAGGCTGAGTTTGCTTTAGCGTTTACCTCATTTACAACTTCAGAACTGATAAACGTCTAGTCCACATAATTTATAGTAGTACACCCTCCTCACGGTATGAACTAACATCGTGTTCACGCCTAGGCCAAGTCTGTATTGACAGAGCCGCCATATCTATCCCCAGCCATGTTTGAAAAATCTCACCTCTTGCGACAGCCAAACAAGATGGCGGCTGTTTACCCAGACACGCCCGCACGCCCATCGTACTTCCGGTGACGTGACCGAAGGGCATGGCCAATAGCGGGTATATCAGCACGGATTCGTGAGACAAGATTCACTGTGTTAGTCGCTTTGCTTGTCTATCTCAAAGTCAAGGACCAATTTTGGACTCCGTCTTTTTCAGGTACTGTATAATTTTCAAATTGTAATTTTTTTTGGTTGTTCTGTTTCTACTGATTGGCCCAAACAATTGACAATTATATAAAGATTGAAGTTAAGTTTTAAAAAAAAGAGGCAGAAGAGTATCAGAAAAATTCATGCATCCAAACATATGCCTAGATTTCGCAATAATAGTTATATATTATTTTAATGATAAAAGCACTGGCGTTATTGCATTTTAAAGTAAAACTTGAATTAAGAAACTGATATATTTTCTTTATGGAATGATAGAAGACTGTCTTTTAGAGTTTTCATTAAGACATAAAGTAAAATTATCAATGATATAGCATTAAAGAATATTTTATTTATGTCCTCCCAGGCTTTGACCACCAGTCACCTCAGAAGAACTCAATATGAATTCCCTGTATATCGTCCTTGCCATCCTTCCCGCAACAGGTCAGTCATTTATAGACTGTTACAAGAAAATCAGCTCATCAAAGAAATGGACTAATTTTGTACTCTCTCAATCTGTTTTTAGATCCTTTAAAACGGTTATTAGAAAGCTGTGCATTTTCGCATTAAGTGCATAAAAGTGCACTGCCTTGCGGGAATTTTTAGCCGCGCAGTTATTTGAACCTACATGGTAATAAAAACAAAAAGCTTTCAATAGATTTGGATTTTTACCAAATTAGGTAACTATTTTACGTATTCTGTATTGTATAAATCTAATTCGTCTTCCTTTCAAATGCGGATTACGAGGCTATGAATTGCCACAAAAAGTTCCCAAATATTGCACATCCTTGGTGGAATTCATAACTGAGCATTTATTTAAACCTGCATGATAATGAATGTTAATTAGGGTCTCTAAAAGATTTGAAGTTTAAAAAATAAAACAGCCAACTTTTATCACAAAGCCATAGTGGCATCAAGTAATGGTTGCTGGGTCAAGGTTAATGAACCCTTTTACGCTAAATCGCACATTTTTACAAAATGATTGTTACTGTTTCCGAAAAGAGTCATCGCGATTTTGTTATTAATACAATACTACTAAAAGTTAGAAATCGATGAAATCAAATCTAGGTCGCTAATTGATAGAAATTGGAGCCCGCATCAAAAGCGAGAATATCAAAATCTGATTTTCCTTTAGTCTTCAATAGGATCATGATGGGTTAAGACTCATATGTCTTTTATGATATAATGTGAAGAAGATGGTAAGAAAACTAAAGAAAAGGATAAAATGCTGAAGGCGTCCACACGTATATACTTACAATAAAAAAAATCCCTGAATTCTAAGTGTATACAGTAATTTTATTCAAATAAGTGAATCGGTGTGCCCCAACAACTGGTCAACAAACTTTGATTCCCTTTCATGAACGAGTGGAAAATCTCTATTGTTCCTCTATATTACGACAAGTACATAAATTAATAGTATTTGGTTTGATCATGAATGAATATAATACAAGAAAACCATATCCACAATTTTTTACCTTAACCAAGCCCCCATGAAGTCCTTCATTAATGAAGAGTTTTTGAATAGAAATCTTTGCGCGCCAAAAAAGTTTATCTTTCTTTTGTTATCCCGGAAGTGCTGTGCATGAACTGCACCGGTCAACCGGACGGTAACTACGAAATCGGCTGCCGATCCTACACGATATGTGCGTGTGGGAAACAGAATATCGTCAGCTGTGAGTCAGGGATGGCCTACAACACGGATACTGGAAAGTGTGACGAGTGAGTAGTTGATTACGCTAACTCGATAATTAGTAATCGTTACAAGCCGCTTCGCACATGCGCAGAGAAACTAAAATAACCATAACACCGACTTAGGCTAAAATAGACTCGTATACAACAAACTGCTACCTATAGAAAAGTTTAGTTATCTTCTGTATCCCCGCTTTAGGAAATCATAATAACTTGAATTTCCGACATCATTAGAAATTTAAACATTCAATTTTTGTTGCATGGTCCTTTTCTGTTTTTCCTTTCAAAATAAAATTAACCCTTTAAAATACACATAATTTGTTTTCTCAACCAACATTTCCACGTATCCCTTCCTCCGCCATTCATCTTCTCTTTTTTCCTCTCCCATCCCACCACAAACGCCAGCATGAACAACATCCCTCTTCCATGCGGTGTGATGAAGGACTGCTCAGCGCTCGACAACAACCGCCACGCCGACACCGACAATAACTGCAGGTCCTACTACACCTGCAACGGCGGCATCTTTGTTGGGCACAACTTCTGCCCTGCCAGTGAGTAGCGCTAAGATAAGATAAGATAAGATAAGATAACGTAAAATAAACTTAATTTTCATTCCTTTGGAAAATTCTTTTTCAGACGTGTCACCAGATTAAAATAAAATGGCATGCACAAAAATCATACAAAATTGTAGACTCATTACATTATATTCGAGTCTCATTTAGAAAAAAAAATTTCCAATATGAAGAAAGAGTATGCACATGATTATATTTCATAAAGTTTTTGGTCATTCGATGAAACTAGCTTGGAGTCATCACTACGGGGAAAACTTATTATGACTGCGCATAGAGTTTGAATTATAAAGATTAAGGGGGTGAAGATAGGGTATATCTCTTGGACGTAAATATAGGTGTGTGTTACATTTTCAATATTCCATAATTCATATGACAGGTATATCTACAGATACATTGGTGTTCTAAGAAGTGTTTTCTCCTTTTTCAGATTTTAAGAATATTTTTAAATAGAAGGGTTTTTTTTTCAATAAATTCAAAAAATGTATATTTATTGATGTTCTAGATATTTATCATGGGAAAAAAAATAAATTGTATCTTCCTGTAGATAAATATTGTCCAGAATTCTTTAGAGTAGATTAAGGATAAAGTCTCATTGTCAGAAGTAAACTTACAAAGGGTTCCATGAAAAAAGAGTAGTATACCAATTTGGATAATTTTGTGTTTAGAAGTGACATCAGTCCATCTCTGTAATATTCATCAAAAAAAAAGCGAGAAGAAAAAAAAAGCGGCCTGTTGCACCAGCTATAGCCATACCGACAGTACTCATGGGAAATAAAGGATGGCGAAACACAAAGAAATAATAAGGAAACAATAGCCTTTCTAATTTTGTTTTCAAAATTTTAAAAATGGTGTTTAATGCCATATGTAATAAACCCCTTTATATTTATTTCAGTAATTTTACTATTATAAAATTTAAAAGTATTGAAACCCAAGAATTATTGTTAAGATAATTATAGGTGAGTGACATCCACTTACTCCGTGGTGTAGGATCTTCAATTTAATCCTAATCCTTTACAGATCTAGTTTTCAACGAAGAGAACCAGGCATGTGACTACCCTGACAATGTAAGAGCCCCATGTGGTACTAAAGTCTAGCGTACCCCAACATCTTCTTCAAGATTCAACATCGACAGCACCATCGAATATTTTGACATCATGTTTTAGATATTAGACTGATTTCAGTGCGGCTGATTTTGCATTCCAATGGGCTATTGTATTTTCATATAATAATAAAACATTATATAAAAAGGACTAAGGCTTTAAATGAATGCTTTAAGTTGTAAGAGAATGCATTGGTATAAAGCTTGAAAGTGACATATGGACTCCCATCCCCTCCCTCAAGTATCAACAGAGAAGATGATCGAAATTCATACTATTTAATAGAACAACAACAAAAAATATTGCTGCTGCTGCTACTACTACTACTACTACTACAACTATTACCACCACTACTACTACTACTACTACTACTCCTTCTACTACTACATTTACTATTGCAACTGCTGCTGCTGCTGCTACAACTACTACTACTGCTGCTGCTGATACTACTACTACTACTACTACTACTACTAACTACTACTACTACTACTAACTACTACTACCACTACTACTACTACTACTACTGCTACTACCGCTACTACCGTTACTACTACTACTATTGCTGCTGCTGATACTACTACTACTACTGCTGCTGCTGATACTACTACTACTACTACTACTACTACTACTACTACTACTGCTGCTGCTATTGCTGCTGCTGATACTACTACTACTACTACTAATTACTAATTACTAACTACTAACTACTAACTACTACTACTACTACTACTACTACTACTACTACTACTTCACAGACATACAACATACTGAAATAAACTGCTCCATTATTGATTACAATTTTTATTTCCGAAAAAGAAATGTTTCTTTGCAACAACATCCATAACAACAATGATAAACAATATAGAGTAATGGACACTGGAATTTTGTAATTTTTGAAAAAAAAAAGTAAAATGAATTACCCTTACTTAGATAGTATGGAGAAAAACAAAGATTTTAAAATCTGTTTAAATAACTTGTGTAAATGCAAACAAAAATACACTCCACAATTTATATTTTTTCAACTCTTTAGCTATGTAGTTAGAAACGATAATTTGTGTTAAAGTCTTTTTTTTATTTTAAAGGATATAATAAGTCTCTTTAAGTTTCAGGAGTCATTCTAAGGTTAGGGCTCATTGTAAACAAAACAAGAATAACAGCAACAACAACAACAACAGCAAGAAAAGGAGGAGGAGGAGGAGGAGCAGAATTTCTTATAAGATTGTTATAACAATTCAAACAGAATGCTTGAAGCTTTTCGTTAATATTCTGTTAAGGATTATAACTCTAAAAATATATTTGCATCTTTTGCACTAGAATGCACCACTATTTTAGTACAGAGGCTTTCCTTATAACATAACATAGCCATTTATAGAATGAGATAAAACAAGAAAAAACAATAAAAATGAGGGGACAAAGCCACAGTTGTTTGTTCCATCTTAGGCATTGAAAGGTGGGAAAGAAACAAACATTTTGGCTTCAGAGGAAAATCTTTGATAAAACATACAATGGAATGACAAATAAATGTAACAATTTTCTTTTTTTATATAAAAATATATATACAGATTATTCGTTTGACAAGTGAGAAACTTTGTGTGATGAACGTGATGAACCTTTCATCTGTGACCGAGACTGTAAATCATAAATGGAGCTGCTAAGATTAGAGCTGCAGACCTATTCATTAAAAAATGATTCAGCTGCTAGACAAGGACAATAAACTTATATAGAGTAGTCACTTACATGTGGACGTGGATATCTATTTGGAAAAAAAAATGGTTCCAACAATTTCTCGTTTTCAGACTAGTCTTGGTTTCATTATTCTAAGATATATGCATCTTTAATTAAACACTTTCTTCATTTCACTGTCAGAAAATTATAATAAAAAAAACAACAAAAAACAAAAAACAAAAAAAACCTAAAAGTTGCAGGCAACAAAAAAAGGATTAAAAGTATAACAGTGGATATGCCCCTAAATGTATTCTTCAAGCATTGAAATTTATCAGGTCTGAATTTACCACTGAATAAAGATAGGTGTTATGAAAGTTTATTCATGTCCATGCACGTCGATGTAAATTTAAAATTAGAAATCATGGATCAGAAATCAAGCACAAAGAGAGAACTATAAAAATGTAAAACAGCTCTGGTAAGCTTTTCGCAAAATATTGAAAGAGCATTATACTAAAAAATGTAAGATATATAAAGGTTGATATGAGCTGCTCATAATGAAAACAAAAAAGCTGATCTTTGAGCACATGACTGTATCATGATTGTTCTACAAGAAAAAGGAAAAGATGAAGCAATTAACACATTTTGTTTTACAAGAAATAAATAGAATAAAAATTTTATACTGTATGTCAACATGGAATTTTTAAAAAAAAGCTTAAAAGAGGAGCAAGTAAAATGCAAAAGTCATCCGCCGTTGCTGCAAACTTTGTCCTGGTAGACAAGATTTACAGAGACGAGATGATAAATGCAGAAGACAATTTGTCACTTAATAATTATAACCATCTGTTCAGGGAAGACATTTGACCTGTAATGCCAAAGTAAAATTACTTAATCAGTAAATAAAGTCTAATATTAAGTATACTTTGATATATTGTTTTATTCTTTGATATCATACATCAGCAAAAGCAATCAATCAAGCTTGAAAATTTTGACATTGTACTGGCGAAAAAGAAAAAAAAATTCAAACAAGAAAAAGACTTAAACATTACACAATTCCCTTGATATTGAGAAAAAGAAGGCAAAAATTATAGACTGTAAATATTAATTATTACCCGTTTCATCATTACTTTGGAACAGAAGTTTATTATATTTTCAATATACTTTTGTTCAAAACTGAATAAATTTCCAGTAAATTTTTTTTTTTTTAACTCTTCAAAAGCATATATGCCCTGATGATAGAAGATATTCCCTTGGTCTTTTTATTTGACTCTGTTGTAAGATTTGCTAGCACGAGCTTCTAGAATGTAGCCCAGTATCAAACACCTTTCGAAGCTATTTGGGTTTACGTTAAATGCTGTTTGCCGCTATGGCACAGAGGCAAAGAGTTGGTTAGGTAACCTCTTCTTTATCCTACATTACTTGCTCTTATACAACACTGAAGTCACTTCACTTTTTACACTTGACGCTACTCAAAAAGAAGGTTTTTCTAGATTAAAGTCCACGTTGCACATTGAAGATTGCCTTATTAAAATATTCGATATCCTACTAATCCACATAACAATATATTAAAGTATATACATTGCAATAAGTTGAAAAAAAAATTAAACTTTTAATGTCCTTTTTGGTTTTTGTTTGATATCCTTAAAAAAAAAAAAATCAAACAAAAAAAAAAAGATGGGACATCTGATACATAGCATATGTCTCAAATGATGGGTCAAGTAGCCACTCTACTGCCCACTGTACATCACTAAAGGTGTCGTCAAGTAGCCACTCTACTGCCCACTGTACATCACTAAAACAGCTAATTTGAGGCCAACTTACAATCACACTCTTTAATATATTTTTGTTTTACTCTAATGTAAAGTAAAGCAAGGCACTATGTCTTGAGATCACTGGCCTGACACCAAGCACACAAGAAATCTGTTGAAAAAGGAATGAGGTGATATGATCAAAGTTTGTTGTTTTTTGTTTATACATTTCAAGGCAAAGACAAACACAGTATTCTGACTGAGACAAACACAGTATTCTGACTGCAGGCCAACTGGACTGGAAAGACAAACACAGTATTCTGACTGAGACAAACACAGTATTCTGACTGAGACAAACACAGTATTCTGACTGAGACAAACACAGTATTCTGACTGAGACAAACACAGTATTCTGACTGCAGGCCAACTTAACTGGAAAGACAAGAGAGGAGAGATCCAAGGTCCCTGGAAAAAATTGTTATTATATATGTGAGACTTTCAGAGCAGTTCAAGCACAAGTTGCCCATGACTGTTTTGAGCTGGAGACCATTTCGGTTCGAAATTTGAAAAATTATGACCCTTTTAATAATATATTTGAACTGAAATATCTCTACACATAGATGTGGTAGAGTTATACTTTTTCAGTCTCATACAGGGCACAAAATTTACTTTTACGTGGTACAAACAGTAAATATTTTCACGATTTCTATTTGCGCTTGATTGACCCTGGCTGCCTCACGTATTATCTTTACATTATTGTCATATTCCAATGTTCTTAAATAAAGATAAGAACAACTTAGGAAATATTACATATTTGAAACTTGTAATAGCTATGAAAACATGAACCCACTTCAACATTTAGTTGGCAAACTCTAATACATATAATGATGTATTGTTGCATTTATAATAAAGGTGCTACAGCTAACTTAAGTCTTTCACGGGAAAAAAGCCCTTCATTATCAATAGTGTTTCTAAAAATATGTTCACTCATCTCAAATATATATGTAAAACAAATACATTATTGTTATACAATTATTTATTGCTTCAGCAGAGCTCTGACCAGAAAAGTATGAAAGTTACAACAAAGACTTTTTGAGGTTCAAATACACTATATCAAAAACAAATTGGGCAAATACTGTACTTTATTTTGTAATACTCGATTTTATATATTACCTACTTTTAAAAATAAACTGTGAGATTATATCAACTCTTATTGATTGAAAAAAAATTGTTACAAATATTAACAATGTAAAATTAAAAACTTGAACTAAAATAACAATTAGCTTTAATATAAAGCATTTAATAAAATATTAAGTAAAACTTTAGATCATATAAAGAGGTAATTATATCACCGATATATAAATCTACATGGATAGCTTTATATTCCCCTAGAAAATCATTTTTACTATACATACATGACTGAGAACAAAGTTAGTAGGTATCAAATAACTTTTGTAGAGCTACTAACACATAGTTAGACAATTTTTCCTTATTTTGATTAAGTGTATCAAAGGTTTGGATACTTGGAAAAGTTATTCATCCTGCAAAATAAGTAAGTTAAAGTTCAAAAGCTTGGATATCTTATTTTATAAAAAAAAAAAACAGCATATGTCAGAGGTTAAAAGTGGAGTATTTCTCATGAGATAACTTGATCTTCTATACGTTTGTAAATTATTTGAAGCATAAGATGTGTGATTCCATATATTCGTTTCACTTTAGTAACGACAACAACCAGCAAATTCTTTGTTTTAAATCAACTGTAAATCTAAATCACTGGTCCAGGAATAATTGATATTGTAGTATCATACTTCAGATCTATCTTCCCTAAGTTTGTTTCCTCCACTTGCAGCTTTAAAGCTTAAATTTTGTTGAGAAGCAAAAATATAGCAACTATACAGTGTATCAATTTTACTGGACATATTTTTCAAATTTCCTGCTCAGCTTTTCTAATATTTTGTCTTCCCTTGATTCTGTAAGTTCGGCAGACAACAGTGAAGTAGGTTTTTTCAAAAAGAAAAAAAATTCAATTCTAGAAGCAGAGTGATAAGTCCTCATCAAAATTATTTGAAATAAAAATCATTTTTGACATCTTCACTTTGATACAATGGCTGCAGAGCATCAAATAAGAACATGAAAAACAATAGTAGAAACCGAAATAAATGGTAAAGAATATATAACTGAGTCTTCTCAAGAGAAAAAAAACATATATTGTATATTGTTTGAAACGAAAGCGTCATAACTTTTTCAGTGTCCTTTTTTCTATTAATTGCTTGTTGTGATCATTTGTAATCATCTTTTTAAGGTCATGTGAAAAAAGGCACATTATATGTTACGAAGAAATCTCCAATGATCCAAGACATGGTGAAGAAAATATTCTTATTGAACAAAATTTGGGAAAAGCAAAAATAGTCTTCTGAGAACTTTTGACACAACGGTAAACTGAACTACTTTCAATGATTTATGAAAAGTTTTGTAAAATTGGTATACATGTGAACAGAGATTTTGAGAACTAGAAGTTGTAAAAAAATACAAGGGAATATAATAATCATTTACAGAACACTAGACTTTTGACATCTACAATTGTGAAAATAAAACAAATCTATAGAGAAATACCTATACTAGCAAAATACATGAAATGACACCATCTCACAAACATTATTTGAATAATTCAGAGGAAAAAAGGCAGCAGCCATGCAAAAGTTTCCGCACAAAATTTTGCTCTACGAGTTTATTACAAAGTCTGAACTCCTTGCTGTACATATTTACTTCATTACAATTTACATCCCCTCTTAAAGCTTTACCAAAACTGAAACACTTAAATAATAGATATTTGAGTTGAAATTGTCATCTTCATTTAGAAATATACCTCCTGTACTTTTCACTGAAAAAATGAAGTCAAATTATATTTCAAATACTACAGTATACTTATTAAACAAAACTGCATTACCACCAAAAAATTTCTTTGACCATGTAAACATGAGCAAAAGCAAATTCTGTATATTGAGATTTATACAGCTTTAGTTATACTTGTAGACAAGTATAAGAAAAACTTTTCCTTTTCCACAGATTAAGTGCCTGCTCATTCCCTTTCTTCCCTCACTACATTTTGATTACAATACACTTTTCTAAGAATACTAGAATTGACTAGAAACTATGCACTAATGAAGTCATCTTGCTGTATCGTAGCAGCATGGCTACAGTCATAATAAATCCTGCAATTTAGTGTCAGGTTTACATTATAAACAATTATATTTCAAGCATATTATCTTGAATGTTACAGTATAGAGAAAGCACCTCATGGATAGAAAACAGTAGGAGTAGTTCAATGTGCTTAATAAATTCAATTCAGTATCCTCCCACAATGTGACTTAATATATTTTAAAAAGAAAAGAAAGGTAGATTTTTATCATACCGGTTTTTTGAATTGATGTAAGTTATTCTGTACATATTATCAATTTTATATTTTAGCAGGCAATATAAATCACTTTTAAAAAGCACACAAAAGGTAAAAAAATTTAATTACAACAACACCAACAACTTTATCGCAAAAAATAAACAACCAACATTTATTTCATTCTGCACAAACACAAAACTCATGAGTTACAGAAATGCTCTTATATGAACGAACTCAATCAAAATCATGATAAAAATTTTCCGTACAAATGTTTGAGCATGAAGCATGGTGGTGAAAAAAATGCCACAAAATAGCATTTGTCATGTGAAGGGAATCAAGAAGAACATATGAACTCTATCACATAATTTAAGTCAAAAGGGTGATGCAGATCTTTGCATTAATTGGCTTATATGACTAGAATCAAATCAGAAAATCGCATCTAACTCTAAGAGGAAATACTTTTTTTTATTAAAGGGACAAAACATACTTCATGTTGCTCCAATTTTTATAATACTCTTTGTTAAAACCATTTTTCTTCTTTCTTTCTTTATTTTCTTCGCCCCTAAATTGATTAACTCAACAACAGTTTGAGCAGTCTGTATAACTTATTGAATTAAAGACAGTCAACGTTGAAGATGTAACGTCATGACTTGGCATAACAGAGAAATGAAGCCAAACAGAGTACTGAAATGAAAATTATTCCACTAGTCTGTGGAATGAATTTCTTTTCATAGTTTCTTTCACTATTTTGTGAAACATTCGTCAATGATGTTTCTAAATCATAATGCATCCAACAAAAGAATTCGAGTTCAAACTTATTGTTCCCTTTTCTTTTCACTTTGTATTGAGCTGGCTAGATAAACCAATCAGTGAGACAGTTACTTAATTTGTGAAAAAATTGGTCATTATACAAGAAAAAAAGATAAAAACAAAACTAAATATAAATGTATAAGGTAAAGTATTATTTACAAAAATGCAGTTGATATTAGCTTGCTTCCAGTTGGCTATAGATCCAGGAAAGGAAATGAACACTTAATCTCACTTTTAAAAAGATTCATCTTTTTGTGCCTGCAATAAAAATCCATCCATGGGATAGTGGACTATTTCAGAGTCAGTCAAAGAGATTAGATGTATGTTTGTGAGAAAAATTAAAATGGCTTATAAGAAAAAAAATGCTGAAATTTTACAATGTCAAATGGATAAAAAAACAAATGTAAGAAGTCATGTTGAGTACATATTTCACATATAAACTTGACATGGAGAAAAATAAAAAGGGTATGTTGAATAGTTCTGCATTTGTAAAACATTGTCAATTGCTTGCCACTCTAATATAGACATGACAAAAAGCAAGTTTCATTAAATATACCACGTAAAATTGAAGATTCCAAATCTTTAAAGCGGTAAATCATGAAGTAGAAATATGTGTATATATAGAGATATCTTGTAAGTTAAGAGTTACAACCAGTACAAGTCAGTAAATTATCCTCATCAGTTATAGAGAAAAAAACAAAATCTCAGTAACATGTTTGAGAAAATGCACTTATATCATCTCAATACTAAAAGCATGCATGTCAAATAAAATATAAAAAAAAAATGCTTTGACTTCCAGCTTTCATTCTTTTAAGGTATTTGCAATCCATCCCTCCCCACCCCCAACTCCTCATCACCTAGCCCCAGCCTAGAAAATGTCATGACACAATAAAATTCATTATGACTCCTTAAACCTCCCTAGCAATGAAATGAGGCACTATGTTATTTAAGTTGATATAAGTTGATGCCTTGCTGCAAAACAAAGAATTGTCCAGAAAATTTCATACTTCTTTAGTTAAGACTCATTGCTGGCATCATATCAGGGTTACATTGATTATTTTTTACTCCAAACAAGAATTAACATTAAGAGAAATTCAAAATAGTATTAAGCTTGGCGTAGATTATTAAAAAAAAAGATTAATCTTGTTTTCCATAGACTTAGCCAGAATAAAAAATTTTGGTTTTTTATTTCTACCACGATAAAATTAGACGTCGAATGCACCTAGTAACTTCCTCTCAATGTCACATCATAAGATTAAATAATGCAAGTTCTAAATTGAACAAACTCTAAGACTCTCTCTTAATATTTCCGAGTTTTTTACATGCAGAATCTCTGATATTACAATTTTTGAAAAATTGAGCTTATCATAATGGGATTTAAACTCAGGTATTTCAATTGTATTTGGAGACTTGCAATCAAAGAAAAGGAAAGAAAAGCATTTACGTTTGGACAAAGTTCTTCAAAAAGCTTTAAATGTACAGAAAAGGAAGAAAAATAAACAACTTTTCATTAATAAACTTTATCTTTGCAAGAACTGTTATTGTTAATATTCAACTTTTATAGTTTGTAAAGGGAATAAATGCAACATTAGGTTATACACAATAAATCTGTCTTTTTATACATTGCACCAACTTTGGCAGTTACAATATAAGGTATTTTATTTATAACTCATCAGGCAATATCTTTAGAATGAACAGCTAAAGTATATTGGTACCTTGATAGAATGTTTACATAAAAGAAAAAAGGTAAGGATAAAATTTGGAGTACACATTATTAAGATTTACTTGAGAGAAACACAAGTAGATTCACTGAAAAATTTGTATGCATGTCATGTAAATGTTGAGAAAATTATTGAACTTGTATACATTGAAAAAAGAAATACAATTATTAATACAAGTCATATGAACTGATTTAAAACACCGAAGGTAATGTTATCACATTTTTCACATAAAGAATAAGAAAAAACAGCCGTGTTACAATAAAATGAAAGCTTGTTTGAACACTTGACTCTGAGCAAACAAAGCTTCAAAACTGAACACGAATACAAAATTAGATTATGAATGCTTTTGCTACAGATATAAACAATCAAAAAAATAATTCCCTTCAATTACTGGCTAATCTTATTCAGCTGAGAATTGGCCCTTGAGATCACTGCTCTGGAGAACTGTTTAAAAACCTGCTGTGATCAAATGCATGTATCAAAAATACTGCAAATCTGCAGTGATTTCAGCACACATAATGTTATGTATAAAAAACAAAATATCACATTTATCTTATTTCTTTGAACAATTTTTAAAATGAATTTCTCAATCTGCGAAATTTTCTTGGTAAAGTATTTTACAAGAGAAGCTGGTTCAAGTCCAAACATGTGATTCAACTATGCCGTCTCATAAAACAAAATAAGTAATCAATGAAAGGAGAATAACTGCTGATTTGCATCAAGGCCTGCTCGCAGCAAAACACTTTTGGTACAAAAAAATAAATAAATAAATAAATCATAAAGTAGAGATCAGCAGGATGACCATGAAAAAAAAAAAATTGAGTTAATCAAAAAGAAAAAAATTGAGTAAATCTGAACAAAAAAAAATTGAATGCCATTTTTGCATTTGGCAATTGGTCTACATAGATCCAACATGAAGATTAACTTGTTGCAAAAGTTTAAGTGTACCTAACAGTTATGAAATAATACTCCTCATACAAGAAAAGGGTTACTGGTCTAAAAAGGTTGAATGTTCAATATAATGAGAGTAATGGTTATATATGAAGATGCCATGGGTTAAAGATAGAGGTGAGTTCTTCATTTGCTTGATATTCCTTGTACACAACAATGTGGTCTCAGGCTTTGAATGATGAGTCCCAATACTCATCCACAGGGGTCAAACATGCACAGAATGTTCCCCGACACCTACCTGCCCTCAAATTGCAACAAGTTATTGAAACTTTAAAAAGCATTGGTCAATGAAGTACAAGAGCTGTATTCACAGTATTGTGACTGACCACAGCCAAAAAATTTAAGAAGAAATTTGTCCATTTATAAATGCAACTGTATCAGTTTTCCTTTGTAGACTCGATGAGGATTAAGAGCACAAGACAAAACTCTATAGAGGAGTTAAGGGTGCACTGAGATTGTTTTTTCCCTGTCGACAAGAGTAATTTTCTATGGGATTTAACTGCCAAATGGTACTGAATTCTTTTTAATAAAATAATGCCAGCTAATGTCTTTTCATCCCGTGTTCCTTCTACTTGCGCTGCTGATCTAATCGTGGATCTAGCTCCATGCATTCGATCACTGTAACAATAAACAAAGATCCCAGAATGAAGAAAGGAAAGCTTGTATCAAAGGGAATGCCGATTTGTGGTCCGTAAGTTACAGACCAGGAAAACAGTGATCCTGATACAGCTGGGGCGATTGTCCTGAAAGAAAAGAATACAGAAAAATGTTAAAATTTTCATTTTTCTGGTACAGCATATTGGCCATGCACACAAACACACACAAACATTATCAGAGAGAGAGAGGGGAGGAAGGGAGAGAGATAGATAGAGAGAGAGCGAGAGAGAGAGAGAGAGAGAGAGAGAGAGAGAGAGAGAGAGAGAGAGAGAGAGAGAGAGAGAGAGAGAGAGAGAGAGAGAGAGAGAGAGAGAGAGAATCCAAATAGAAAGCAAATTCACCACACTTCAGGGAATAACTTGGTAATTATAAAGGATCCAGAAGGACGCTTGTGTGTCTATAAACAGTATAATACAAAGTCTAAGAGGAAATAAGCACACAACTTTATAATTACAGGACAAATTGAAAAATAAAAAAAAAACAGGTAAAGTGTTTAGGGAAAGGAATCAGCAGAGATTCTGAAGGAAAAGGGGAGGAAGTCATACAGACAGAGACAGAGAGGGAGAACAAAGATAAATTATGAGTATATTATTGTATAATCTAAAGTAAAATCACATCTAAGATATTGGGACCATGGATTGTGCTACAGTTGATGCAGTTTCATGTCTAGGGGAAAAAAATTATTGCCTACTAATACCCACATACATACTAATTTTTTACAAAATTAAACTTACAAAGAAGTTAAAGATCACTAAAATGTATTTGGCAATAATAAATGTTTTTTCCAAAGTTGTTATGTATGTAAGGAGAAATATGAGATCCTCCACTTTCCTTTCAGAATCTCTGCTGATTCCTTTTCCTAAACGCTTTACCTGTAATTTTTTTAATTTTTCAATTTTTGTTAAAATTCTTTGAAGCTCTTCCATTCTCCTCTATCCCTCTAGCCTTGCCTACCTTCCTATAGCCGTGGCCATCATTGCTACCCCGTTGGCCGAACCAGCCAAATCAGGTGTGACCGAGTTGTTGATAAGCAGCGCAGTGCCAGCAAAGCAGCAGTTGGTGCAGATCTTGAAGGGAATCTGAAGCAACATCAAACACGTCCAAAGCCACGCTGGACTAGAAGAGGGGAGACCGAGACAGGAAAGACAAGCTGTTACAGTCAACATTGCTTTTGTTTTTTATATTTAATTCAGGATTTATTTTCCTTTGTTTTTTTATAGCTACAACAAACAGCTTCTGCAGATAAAATTTGAGGTACTGCATGTGCACCCTTTCAAAACAAAGTCTGAAAGCATTTTATATCACATTCCCACAAGTGGAATATTGTCTTAAAGCATCTCAATTAAACCAAAGAAGTTATGTGAAGGGAAAATTTGCTTTAATTTCAAGACCAACTTCAATTCTGTGCAAATTCACCATCACGTCTGTATTAAATACCGTTATAAGATATTGACAACAAAACAATGTTTTGGAGAATTAGGAATGGCATTTACAAACAGTCTTTCCCTTAGGGTACAAAGGGGTACGACATTGATCTTAAATTAATTTTTATTTGTCCCCTTTGTTAAAAAGAAAAAAAAGAGGCGCAAATATAACTATTATCTTTATTAAAATTGTAGAAACTCAATCAGTCAAGACATAATTCTTGAAAAATCAAACAAAAGAAGGCATGCCGAGTGTCCACAGCCTCTGGAAAATGTATCTTTATTGTCTTACCTGCTATTCAAAAGCCGCACACAGGGTATGATCTGGCATGTGACCATGCAAAAAATAGCACACAACAGGAACACCTGTAAGAGAAATCAGAAGTTTTTTTTTTTCATTTTTTGATAATCAAGAGAATTGAATTTAATCTATATACTATATTATGGTGTAGCATGATCATATAAAAAGCAAACACAGATATTGGAATTGTTTGACTTGAGTGAGAAACATATTTATAAATATTAAGACTTCTAAAAGATTGTAGGATTGAAATTTATGTCTTTAAAATACTTTAATTTAAAATGTAACAAAAAAATATCTAATTTCATTGACATTGTTTTTAGATCTTTAAAGGGAAAATCCCAAATTTAATTTTTACTCTTTCCTGCGGTTTTAGTGTTTCATCTTTGCAGCCTCACAAATATTACCCATTAAGAGCAATTTTGATCTTAATGCTACAGACAACCTCTTGATATTGAGATCAATCGTACTATACTCTCTCAGAGCCTAACTCCCACAGGCCACCATATGGTAACACATTTAAATGCAAATACTATTATTAGTAATAGCAATGAGAAGATTCTGAATGCTAAAACTTATTCTATATGCGAAGAAAAAATTGGAAAAGAAAAAAAAACTTGCTCACTTTTCTTATGCCCAACTTTGAGACTAGAAACGGGTAGAGTTTGACTTGAAGAAAGAGAAGTGGCAAAAAAGTTGTTCCAATGGCCAGGCCTATCTCATCTGTTGAAAAGCCGAGTCCGCCTGCAAGAGTGTTACAGAAAAGATGATGAAATATATACCTATAATTATTTATTTTCTCATAAGAGTCAAATCTTAAATATTTTAGATTTTCTATAATTTTCACAGTTTTTCTACGACTTAGGAAAAATTAGACACAAAGATTCTATCCAAGCTTCGCTTGAAATTAATAGTGGCAGAAAATTCAAGTGAATATTTGAAAAGCTCTTAGTATTAGACATCTGTTCTTAAAAGTGTCCATATCTGGTGATTTTATAACCCAAATGTTGTTTTCATGGTAATACAAAATGGTTCATAATTGCTTAATAATATAGTAAGATGAAATATGCGATGATATTAGGCATTCATTAAAAATAACAGCATAACTTCAAATACATCTGAAACTTTCTGCTTCTCACTGTTTATGCAAACCTTGGTGTGTAAACATTTACCAATGCAGAAAACATACTTTTAGTTGACACATTATTGTGTCCCTATCTAAGAACGCCTATGTATCGTTAAACCCATGGTATCTAAACTCTACATTTCATCAGGATGGGCTGAAATCGAGGAACAATGTTCAAAATGATAATTGATTCAATTTATTTTAAGGGGAAACTTAGTGGCAGATTTCATTACTATTTCACATGAACATGCACATATTTTAACATGAAAAAAAATTGACTCTAGTTGAGTTTTCCAATATAAGGACACATTTTTTTCTGTCAAAACTTTTAGACAGGAATTGGCAATAACCATATACGGTAAGGCAAACCTGAAAAAAAAATCATTGCACATTTCAGTTTCATTTTTAATCAGGTTAACTTAAAAACATATAAAAAAAAGCACTCAAAGATACAAGCCGAATTTGATAATTTTACATTATTTTGCGAAGCTAAAAAAAAATATTTACCATAATCAACAGGTGTGGAGGCGAAGACAGGGAAAATATCCTCCACTCCAATAATCACAAAAGAATATATCACGTAGAGCATGATGGATGTCCACACATTTTTTAACCTGAATTTTTAAAGAAAAAATAATGAGATCATCTATCGCTATTCTCACGCCAAAAGTTATTTCATACAATAGGATACCTGACTGTATTCTACCACATGCAATATTAATCTCTAAGCCTACAAATAATCGAGGCAGTTAGCCTTTAGGGGCCGTCACAGGAGAATTTCAGGTCTAGAGGCAAAGACTAAGTGCAGTGTAGTTGCAATATCTACAGTCCAAGAAATGATAGGATTAAATTTAAGTCTGAGGTTAGGGCTGTTAGAGGAGAATTTACACAATTTTATACCTATCAATTCAAAGCCAGAATTCAAACCTAATTTCTCTGCATTGTCATCTGCATGCTCTATCTATTGGACCATTTGGTATCCCTCCTCATTAATGTCAAAAGCTCTAATGCACAAAAAAAAAATATTTATGCAAATTTTTCTTAAAATTTCATTTTTACGCTTAAATACATTGAAAATTACTTTATTTTTCAGCTTCTGTTATCCACAATAATTCAGGTTAAAAAACAATCATAGTCAAATTTCATTATTTGTAACAGAAAAAGAAATATTCTTTTAATTTTTTTACCAGTATGATAGTTTTAGTAATGATAGCTGGGAGAGTAGTTTTTAAAACCAACAGAACATAATTCTGAAAACAATTTTTGATTTAAAAATTTTTTTAAACATTATTTTTTTTTCTTTCTTTTTTGCAGATTTCATTTCATCAATACAAGTAGAATGCGAATTAGTAAACATTGCACACAGATGAGTACCTCAACAGTTTGTAAAAGCTAGTCTTGCGGCAAGGCAAACAGCAGGCACTGGAGCAGCCCACTTCCACACATTGACATAGATCCATCTCTTCCTCTTCGGTTGACACGCTGCCATTATCCAACTTCTCAACATGGTTTGAATCTCCGTACCCGTTGGAAATTAATTCTATTTTCTCAATTTTTCCTTCTGTCCCAGCTGGATCAGCAGCAAATGATATTTTATCAATCGGGGACACAATCAACACCGTACCTTTTTCAGGTTCTCTGTTAATAACTGTGCTGTTCCCATTCACACCCAATCGATCCTCACCACAAAAGTTGTTATTTGAGTTCATAAGGTTTAGATCGTAGTGATTTCCGAATGAGTTCGATCGACGGGCAGGTGCTTCTCTGACCTTTAGATGTGTGTTTGTTATGTCTGGTGTTGACAGAAACAAAGCACTAGGAGGCTCCGCTGCAACAGGTGATCCGGGTTGAGTTAGGTTGGGAACAGAGACGAATATTGAATGAGATTTCAAGTTTTTGTTCTTTGTAGCAGTGGAAGTTGCTTTCTCTCTTTTCCTCAACATTTCCTGAGCAAAGAAGGCAGTGGTTTGGGCAGTCTCCATGTGTAGAGAGTTCACAGACTGGCCGAGATAGACTCGAGAATTGCCGTGGGGAGCTTTCAAGAGAAGAGCATAACTGTCTTTTGGCCCGTCTTGCTGAGGAGACAGATGATCCTGGACTTCAGGAGATTCCGGGGGTGGGATTTCAATAGATTTTCTGAAAGAAGAAAATACAACAGAGTAAAGCCGCAAGTGAATAATTTTTCTCCCTTTCTGTATTTTTTTATTTATTTTTTAGAAAAATTGGAAGGAAAGGAATCATATGACATATTGAGTCAATAGATAGAAATCTAAGAGATTTCAGTTCAGAGTGCAGAAAGTGTAGTTGCGAGGCACAACGAAAAAGTAAAATGAAAAAAAGATAATCAGAGCAGCTCTAAAACTCGCAAATCAATATAAAGCAAGAAAGCTTTTGCCTTCTCACTTTTATCAAGCAAAAAAAAAAGAAGACACCGAAATAACACACGGTGAGATTCACATGCACACCACACAAAGAAAATTGACAGCAGTTCAATAAAATTAAGGCCTGCACATAAAAAACAACAGCTAATAAATGACTCATATGAAAAATACTGAGATATAAGTCTAAAAATAAGACATTAGGTGCATGAAAGGTGTAGTGCTTGTGTTATGTGCAAAGTCATATGAATGGACAACTAAATAGATAATTAGCTGCTACCGTTTGTTGGGGACTAGGTAGCCCAGCATGTTTAATTAGCAAGCAGGAATTGTTTGAACAAAAGATAGCTTTACTTTTGAGTCAGAGTCAATTTGCCAAGCCAAAACACTTACCATTTCCCATGTTAGTTGTTTATAACTTTTGGGTGAAAAGAGAGATGCTATGACTGCTATAATGGAGGGTTTTTTTTTTTTTGTTATGAACTATTACACATTGCCCTTGCTGAAGTTACATCTTGCCTGTTGTAATCGAATAACGACTAAAATTCTTTATTATTTCAGGTTAAGAAGCTATTTACAGCTATGGCTAAATTCATACCCAACTAGCCCGGATTGGACTGGACCTATAAGAGTTACTGTGAGGTCCAAGGTCCACTGTTCACTTAGATTAAGTTTTAAAATTTAGTTTAAAAACTTTTAAAAACAAATCTAACCCTAAAATCTACCATTTATTGAGTTTTTCACTGAGCTTACCCTATTGTTCATGAAATAAAGTAACTTTTGTCTTCAAACAAGATCTGCAAAGAAATTATATTTACCAACCTCCCATAATTAATAAAATAGAGTTGATTCTTTTGTCTACCAAGCAAGATCTGCAAAGAAATAATATTAACTTTACTAACCATCTGAAGTTAATAAAGTAAAAGTTGATACTTTTGTCTATCAAACAAGATGTGCACAAACATAATATTTACCAACCTCCCATAATTAATAAAATAGAGTTGATTCTTTTGTCTACCAAGCAAGATCTGCAAAGAAATAATATTAACTTTACTAACCATCTGAAGTTAATAAAGTAAAAGTTGATACTTTTGTCTATCAAACAAGATGTGCACAAACATAATATTTACCAACCTCCTGTAGTTAATAAAATAAAGTTAATACTTTTGTCTATCATACAAGATCTGCAAAAAAATAACATTTACCAGCCTCATGTAGTTAATAAAATAACGTTGATACTTTTGTCTACAAAACAAGATATGCAAAGAAATAACATTTACCAACCTCCTTTTAACAGACTGATCAAATGTGCTGTCAAACTTGAAAAAGATGAGGAAGAAAATCAGAAAGCAGCAAATAAAGGGGAACGAGCTGGCCAGAAGGTAGGGATACTCTCCAAACAATCCATCAGGATCAAAAACGTTGGGCCATTTCTTGGCTGGATCTGCCAAAAAACCTGAGGAGAAAAAAAATTTTGGAATAAAATGATAACACTGCAGGGTTAAATTTTCACAAAAGGCCAAGTTTAAAAAAAATATGATCATTTCAAGGCATGGAGAAGTAAGACCACTGATAAAAATGAAATACAGTAGAAGAGTTGAAGGTTAGGTGTTGTTTGCTATAGCACATTCATAACACGATGAACCAAGGCCTTTTTGCATTACTAAGCTTAAGCCACCATCAGGCAAGGCAGGCTGAAAACATGATGCTATAGCTAATCCACTAGCGATTTGGAACTCGACCCAACAAAAAAGCTTCTTGTGGATACCAGGGTGAAGGCTCAAACTCAAGAGCCACTGGCACTCTGTGAGGGTTAGTCTGCGCAATAGACAGGTACAGAAGATAAGTGAAGATAAGATGATAAGGACATAAAATATATTGAATGTTCTATAAACAGACTGTCTTTAATATTCTTTTGCATGGCTTATTTCAAAATAACAAAAGAGGTAAATTTTCCCCGACTTTAAAATGCATGATATTGTGACATAATATAAATGAGTTTTGCGGTCATTATTATGAGGACTGGACACATTCATCTTATTTGAGAATAAAAAAAAGAGCTATACTTTCATGGCTTTAAAACGTCCAATAATGTTATGTAATATGAACAGGTTATAGCGGTCATAATTACAAGGCCTGTCAACAATGATATGTGCCACTAAGTGGTACAATGTAACGCAGCTTTCCAGAAAAAGGATAAAAGTTATCTAGATGAATATTTTTTTCCATATTGCTATTTAATCTTGAAATCACATCATGTACTGACCTCCCATTGCTGGCCCAAGAACCATTCCAAGGCCCCAAGAGATGGACAGTATAGACATACTGAGCGCTTGATTTGTATTATCTGAGATGTCATAGAGTACCGCTTTAGCCGTCGCTACAGTTCCTGTGGGATGGAAAACCATTACATATTATTTAAAGGAAAGTTTGGAAGAAATATAAGGAAGCGCAGTAGGGACAAGAGGTTGAAGAAGGCAAAAAAAGTAGAAGAAGAGCAAGGAGAATGAGGAGGAGCGAAAAGATAAAGAGGATGTGGAGGAGGAGCAGAAAGAGAAAGAGGGTGAGGAGGAGAAGGACAAGGACAAGGACGAGGAGCAAATGGAGAGGAAGAAGAAGGAAGAGGAAAAGGAGAAGTAAGATTAGTGGGAAATTGAGAAAAAAGTTGGTGAAAAAAAAAATAAGTAGTGAACATACCATTGGAAGCTCCACACAGAAATCTGAAGATGATGGCCGTAACCAAGTTCTTGGAGAAGCCAAAGAGAAAGGCAAAGATGCCATTGAAAGCTATTGTGATCAGAAGAACGATCTTCCTGCCACTGCGATCCGTTAGCCAGCCCCAGAATAAACTGCAGAAACAAGAATTTTGTTTTGTCACAATAAAGCTGCTATAGTTCCTAACACAAAATTCTTGAGATGTGTTTGAGGTGCCAGAGCTAGTTGCATTCAAAACCAAAAGGTCGAAGTTTACATGAGAACTGCAGAAGATATTGAGCAATTCTCTTTGATAAAAAGACCCCACAATAAAAAAAAATCAACGGATTTTTGCCACATAGGCTTAAAATTAACGCTTGTTTAACCCCACTAGAAAAAGGTGACCATAACATCTTGACTGACTAAGTATAGACTATGTCAATGATCTAATCTAGAAATCAAGCAGTATGAAAAGTAACCCGTAAAAAACAATTTGAGTATTAGATATCACTTTGATTTACAACAAATTATTTTTGTAGTCCTCATTTAGAAACCACTTCATAAATTCTTTTTTTAACAATTTTCATTTTCCACAATGACACACGATTTGTATAAACAGTCAACATGGCTCGTTTCCAAGACTCAAGAGTCATAAAACGATATCAAAGTAAATACATCAAAGCTCACTTTTAAACGTGATATGCTCTACCGCATCCTTTCTTGAATGTGGATTCTGTTAAATTCCACCACCCCCCCCACCCCCCTCTTTCTCTCAAAATACTATCATGCTTTCTTTACTGTATATATATATATAGGTTACTTCATATATGTTAATGATTGTAGCCTGGATTATAATGATAGTTCCGTTCCAGCAATCTCTGTAACAAGAAATAAACCTTGGAGAGGGAGACAGACCAGACCTGACAAGAGAAAGAGATACAGATATAGAGATATACACTGAGAGAGAGAAATAGGAAGCGAAAGAGATAGAAAGAGACAGACAGACAGACAGACTGAGAGAGAGAGAGAGAGAGAGAGAGAGAGAGAGAGAGAGAGAGAGAGAGAGAGAGAGAGAGAGAGAGAGAGAGAGAGAGACAGACAGACAGACACAGACAGACAGACAGACAGAGACACAAAGAGAGACAGACATACTAACACAGTAGCCCATCCAAAGCCCACAGTGCCACCATCAGCTAGATTTTATGGAGTATGAAGAGAAAGTGGCCTTTTTATTACATTACTGGATCACTTTGGAATACTTTTTTTTGCTAGGTAAGAACAAGTCATTTGATTTGTATAATATTTGCCCTTATTTCTAATTTCACCAGTTTTTTTTTTTTTGCATAATTTTCGAAATCATCTTGCACTTTTCTTCAGGGCCAGTATCATAACTACAACCATCACCATTATCACTATGCTGCTACTATTGCTGATATTTCTCTACTTCTTCCTTCTAACATCACTACTACTATTGCTTCTGCTTTTGACAATCTGTTAACATCTACACATTGACTGCCTATATATATTTTTCTATAGTACAGACCTGTCTCATTTCA
>JAWDGP010007948.1:0-55000 GCA_033675545.1 Elysia crispata
GCCCCCCGCCGGTTAAAGTTGGTCTCACGGTAACCTCCCTTTGCTTCCACGTCTCTCTCTAGGTGGCGGGTTATTGCCCTTTCCGAGCGGTACGAGTCCCAACAAGCCACCAAGAGCTGCAGACATGGCCGGAATGTCATGGCGTTAGCGAGATCTAAGGCTAGGTCTACCAGCTTCTACCAACACGTAGAGATTTTGAGAACACTATCCGCCCTAAAACATTATGGCGGACGAAGCTGTAGCAGATTTTCAAATTAACCGCGCCCTGAAGCCAATTTCAAGAAAAATAAACAGCGTACAGGAGAATGAGTGGGAAAAAACCGCAATGAGACATTCATATAATTTAAAGGCGAGACAAAATTAATGGATTAAAATATAATATAGACTAGACTGATCGATATAAAACAAAACAAACACAGATACGGAAGGCCAATGGTTTACAATAGAACAAAACACTGTCCATCTAATGAACTCTAATTAAGTTTTATGTTTTAGATCGATAACTGGTTCATGAGGAGATTAATTAGCCTTTCTCTCGAAACTAGTGTTCGTTGTGCCAGCAAGTTATCCTACTCTCATGGCATGGTTCAAACTGATGATGCTCCCACAATCAAGGAAACATGTAGCAATGCTGTAGTGTTGCTGGACCAGACCAACAAGCTTGCTACTGGTGTTAAAACAATATCTCTAGAGATCAGCCAGTTGTTTCCACCAAACAAGGACATGAAGGTTGACATGATGCCGGACCTTTGTATACATTATATGGCATAGATGATTGAAACATCGCCAAGACAACCATGGATATTTCAACGTCATCCAGGGTGGACTGGTTGTAAAGATGACGCCACTAGATTCTATTCCAGTGTCAGATCTGTCTTTGATATAGACAGCTTAGAGGGGAGCTACCAAAAACCGATTTCTGTGTCGGATAGTTTCCACTGTAGACAGGGCAGCTTTGACATGCGCTCAGTCCCAGCGGTTCCTGAGATCGGACAGCACCTGTTTGCTGTCTCTGCTCATACCTGCAGCCTCTCGTCTCAACGAGACGCACAATGGATCAGACATTTTCTTGTTTGAGCAGATCAAACACATGATTATTTTGCAAGCAATTAGCACGGAGTTGTCCGCCCCTAACTGAAGCCCGCTACAGCCGAACACCCACCAATCAATTGCCCTGATGAAAGGCCACTGACTGACATAATGAAGGCTTTTCAGAAAGGGTCAAGGTCATTTGCATCTATTGGTAAGGATAAATGTTTGTACTCTATGACTGGGGACGTCCACAGACGTAGGAAGATTGTGGTCAGAGCTGGGCTCATCCTTCACTCTGTACAGCGGCAGATAAAAAATATTCACCGATTCTCCGAGCATTAGGAGGATCCCTTGACCAACGCTAACTCGAAGATTGTTAATTTTTCTTAGTTTCAGACTCGTAGTTAATATTGAGATTAAGCAGAGTATGTACATTCGAACCGTAACAGAATACACGACTTACAAAATCATTTCATCAACATTGGAATCCGAAACTTTAATTTCAAATTTAGCCCCCTCGAGTGCAGCGGAAGGGCGTCTGTTAAAACAAGTCACCATTACTAGAGGCCAGACCAACAAAAATACTTTAGTTCTCCAATATCCAACTGATAATAATGTGCAGAGCGTTCAGAATGTACAGCAGTATGTATGCGAATCCAAGCGATCTTTACCAAGAACTGGGTCACCATTACAGAAGGACAGTTATTTGAATAATTTCAGTAATAGAATTTATTATATACGACCATCCTAACTGGACCCCAGGGTATAAAATTAAAGCAACTGCAGTTTTAAAAATGCTTACAGAAGCCACTAGCATTGGGTATGTCGGAAAAGTCCTCACTAGTTCGTGTACCACTAACAAAAAGCTGATGAGAGCCGTGTCCAGGAGATCACGATGGATAGTACGGTAACAACTGAATGACATGAGCAGCCCGCAGCACTATATCAGGGCCAGACAACTTGAAGCGCTCTCTGGCGGTCCTGAGGAAACAACTCACCACAAATGATCGCACTTCAAAGAATTTGCACGTCAGGCACTGACCTCCTGCAGAGGATTGCCTTACTGTTCCGTTGATTAAGCACTGGGAGGGGAAAGGGGGGGGGGGGGGGGGGGGGTAGTGTGGGCGTGGAAACCCAGACCCAGGTAAGAAATAAACGAGCTGCCTTCGATACGGCTTAGTGGTGGGCATATAATACAAACAGTATTCGATTGAAGAATTAGAGGGTTCAGTTGTTGCCATGCATGTGATGAAGTCATACGTTTTCTCATTCAACAAGCCTCCGTCAGGCACAACAGAAGTGAAGCATTGGAAAAACTCCGCCAGGCAAGACAAATAAAATACAGAAAACGTTTTCGATGTTCTCGTCAGAAATGTAACACTCGATTAGCCTCTGTTGAGGACATCTAAAATACTGAACATGAACCCATGACATTTATCTACGTGCTGAACTAGTCAAAATCAAAGGATCATTTTCCATGTCTCTCAGAAAGGGCGCTCTATCCAGTGCCACTACTACTCTAAATCTAACCTGAGGGACGAATTCCGTGTCTGGAAGTGGCTCTTGATGACTAACTATCTCTCTAGACCAACTGGGGCAGGAGAGCCCAGTCTGCTGCTTCCAGACCTGGTCTGCCTCCCTAAACTAGAGAACCAAAGAAACCCGATCACAGAAGGCAGGGAAAAAAAAAACGGACTTTGCTTAGTTGCCGAAGGTAGGGTAGCGGAGAGGTATGCTCGGTTGTTGCACGAGACATACTTTTTGACGTCACTCATGAAGGTTATGATCTTTCAGTGCATACAGCCCTTATTTAAAGGACACAGCTTATTCCTACTTTAGCGTGAGAAGCGAGCTGAAGGAGAACAAAGAGCGTAAATTGAGTTGTCAGGCGAAGCGCAATATCTGACTCATTGTCAAAATAAGGAAGGAGACGGCCGCATTATTCCTTGAGGACAAATTCACCTTGCTGGAAGAGTTACAACAAAGAAAGAAGAGGATCTTGCTGTGTGTGTGTGTGTATATGTAAGACTAGGTGAGGTTTCTATTAAGTCCGCTGGTCAGTCTCTGATGAGCGCCCCTGTGTCCAATCTACGCCTGTGTAATTGAGGGGCAAAATAGGGAATATAGAACTCGCCCTGGGCTCAAATCTCACGGTCAGAGAGAGAGAGAGAGAGAGAGAGAGAGAGAGAGAGAGAGAGAGAGAGAGAGAGAGAGAGAGAGAGAGAGAGAGAGAGAGAGAGAGAGAGAGAGAGAGAGAGAGAGAGTAAACAAATGAGAACTAGATCCCAACATGGCTGCTAGAGCAAACACCCCCCTAGATTGTCGCCCGTGACGATATATCGCACGATGTTGTGTTAACTGTAATTATCTCCCTTCCGTCTCCATGAGATCAACAGGCGCACTGTCCACGGCCCCAGGGGAAGTCATTGAGTGGAGGTCGATACTGAACCTGCCATTAACCACTAGACATTCATCACCTGGCTGAAGAACTTGAGCCTATCAGTGCTGATGACGACTGCAAGTGACTCCACCGAACAGTTGGATGAGAGAGAGAGAGAGAGAGAGAGAGAGAGAGAGAGGGGGGGGGGGGGACTGTTTTTCGTGTTAGAAATATCTAACGCTTCCACGCCAACACTTACATGGAGAAAACCCAAGTTCACTTTTAATGCCAATCAATTACTCAATTACCTTTAAGACCTGAGAGAGAGAAAAAAAAACTGGGGGTTGGATGGAGATAGATATAACTATACTGGGCTTTTCTCTTTAGAAACAAAACAAAACAAACAAAGAAACAATCAAATAAAAAAAATAATGCCTTGAAACTAGGTACGTGAGGTGGTCTTGAACAACCAGTTAATTTTGTCTTCCGATTTTTGTACTGACACTAACACTAACTACCACAAGAGCCAATCTAAGCGATTCCCAGGTTCGGCTGGCCGAGCCCCGACCACCATCACAGGTAATATCCGGTCAAGCCGGGTACCGCGAGAGATGCGGCTGGGACAGTAGAACAGAGGAACCAAACACAATAGCGGTTGTGGGGAGAAAGGAAAGTACGGAAATATAAAACAAAACTATGTATCGATTAGGAATAGCCTCCCAATAAACTTGGAGACAGTAGGTCCAGAAGACACACAGACATGTCAATAACTACTGCTGGGTGAGAGTGAGAGAGAGAGAATCAATGGAGGACCAACGCGAGGACCCGGACTGAGGCTTAGGGTGGCGAGGGGCAGAACTGGATCAGGAGAGATTGGGAAAGGAAACTGGAGGTCTGGTGCTGGGAGGGAGAAAGAGCCAGAATTAGCATGATAAAAGACAGACTGCACCAAGTCGAGAAAAGCCAGACTCCTGGTAATGGGGAATGAATGATGACACGGCCCGTGCCTTTTAACAGTCAACTTGATCAACGTGGAAACAAGGTCATGGCTTGTCTACATAGAATGTTGACGCTATGCTATGCTATAACCTCGGGAAGCGACGTCAGAAAGAAGCCTGTAAAGCAGAAATCACTAGAGATATATACAGGAAGTCAAGCCCAACAAGCGCTGTGTTTGTGGCCGGAAAACTGCGGGAACACCCGAGGCTCCCACGTACCCCCGACCAGAGGCCCAGGCATCAGACAGCTCTCGGACCCATGGGGGAGATTAACGGAGGCCCAGGCCACACCAGACGGTCTCTGAGCTCGCCGTGGGAGCCGCACAGACCACGGCAGGAAATCTGGCCCAGACAGGGGCGTCATTAATAAGCTCCTTCGCTGGAGAGTGCCTCTGGTCACATCACGTGCTCTGATTAGCAGGGGGGAGGCAGGAGAGGGGGAGGATGAACGGATGATACAAGAGCGAGAAGAGGAGAGACAGAAATGTGTCGACAGGAAACGCAGAAAAATGATACAGAAGAAAGAGGAGAGCAGGAGCGGAGAGAGAAAGGGATAGATAGATAGATAGATAGATAGAGAGAGAGAGAGAGAGAGAGAGAGAGAGAGAGAGAGAGAGAGAGAGAGAGAGAGAGAGAGAGAGAGAGAGAGAGAGAGAGAGAGGGGGGGGGGGGGCGTTGCCAAAGGAAAAATGTAGCATTATGAGCATCGCATTCAGAATACCAGTTTTATATTATCTCAAAACATGTATGGTTACAGTTCAGAGACAAAGTTACCGGGAGTGGAAACAAGGAGGAGGTCGGCAAGAAGATGCTGAACCAACTCACTTCTTTGTTTGGCAGCACAAATGAATTAAGAGCAGTCGAGTAATCAAAGTCTGAAAATAAATTCCGAACTGTTTCAATTTCCTTTGTTCTGACAGCAATTCGAACGTAAACTGTATGGGCGTGAAGCGACGTTAACCAGCAGACCAACTCGACACAGTCACCCACGGCCGGGTTGCGAAATATTCAGTGGAAAAAACCCTTGAGAGCCACGTTGTCTCGATCCGCACCACTCGTGGTACCCACAGGCCAAAGACTTCTCTTGTTTCTCTCCGGATTGAGTGGAACATCCGGTGAATTAGACCAGTACCCACTGACATCTTCTCACGGATCAATGTCCGGTGTAACTGGATCATCTGGCTGGAGCTGATCTTGAGAGGCGGACACAACTGGCCTGACGCTTGCCCTGGTCAAGTGTGGTCACTGATCACATAGGTAGAGTGAGGAGGGTGACTTAATACTTGGCGGTGCTAAGTTTGACTCTCCTTGAAATGTTGGATTCAAGAGCATCGTTTAGTGATGTCCTTAGCTGAAACTTTAGCGCAAATTATTGTTATGTACTATGGACAAAGTTCCAGCTCCCTTCATAAATATTAATACATCATGTAAAAATGGCGCTCCATCGTTTTGTACTGTGGATAAAGCGTCCAGTCTTTTTAAAATATGTCCAAGCATGAATGAAGCAAGCATCAAAGTTATGAAACTGTGACATATGTTAGTTATGTTAATAATTGCGAATTTTCTAACCGGATGACTCGTTCGTTTCTATCCATTTATTGACTCTATCTTTCATTTTTATTGTTACAAAAAATGCAAAAGTAAAAAAAAAATAAAAGCGACTTTTCTAATTTACGCCAGTGCGAGTTGAAGAAGAAAATGTTTACTGTTGAGTTATGTATCGGAATGTCTGTTGATTAAGACGGCCTGCTTAATTGATTGCGCGGAACAAATGGTGAGGGAAGAGGGTGTCCTGAGTGTCACCGGTTATTACCACAGGGAGACACAGTCACAACCAACTTCCCGCCAGAATCGCCTGGGATAGAAACCATCACCCACTTCACGCTCATCAGTTAGACTTTCTCTCCGCTCTTCTATGGAGTCAACAAGAGGAAAGAGAAGCGCTCTCCCAGAGAGAAGTGATATCACAAGAGGGAAGAGAAGCGCTCTCCCAGAGAGAAGTGATATCACAAGAGGGAAGAGAAGCGCTCTCCCAGAGAGAAGTGATATCACAAGAGGAAAGAGAAGCGCTCTCCCAGAGAGAAGTGATATCACAAGAGGAAAGAGAAGCACAAGAGGAAAGAGAAGCGCTCTCCCAGAGAGAAGTGATATCACAAGAGGAAAGAGAAGCGCTCTCCCAGAGAGAAGTGATATCACAAGAGGAAAGAGAAGCACAAGAGGGAAGAGAAGCGCTCTCCCAGAGAGAAGTGATATCACAAGAGGAAAGAGAAGCGCTCTCCCAGAGAGAAGTGATATCACAAGAGGAAGAGAGAAGCGCTCTCCCAGAGAGAAGTGATATCACAAGAGGAAAGAGAAGCGCTCTCCCAGAGAGAAGTGATATCACAAGAGGAAAGAGAAGCGCTCTCCCAGAGAGAAGTGATATCACAAGAGGAAAGAGTATCACAAGAGGAAAGAGAAGCGCTCTCCCAGAGAGAAGTGATATCACAAGAGGAAAGAGAAGCGCTCTCCCAGAGAGAAGTGATATCACAAGAGGAAAGAGAAGCGCTCTCCCAGAGAGAAGTGATATCACAAGAGGAAAGAGAAGCGCTCTCCCAGAGAGAAGTGATATCACAAGAGGAAAGAGAAGCGCTCTCCCAGAGAGAAGTGATATCACAAGAGGAAAGAGAAGCGCTCTCCCAGAGAGAAGTGATATCACAAGAGGAAAGAGAAGCGCTCTCCCAGAGAGAAGTGATATCACAAGAGGAAAGAGAAGCGCTCTCCCAGAGAGAAGTGATATCACAAGAGGAAAGAGAAGCGCTCTCCCAGAGAGAAGTGATATCACAAGAGGAAAGAGAAGCGCTCTCCCAGAGAGAAGTGATATCACAAGAGGAAAGAGAAGCGCTCTCCCAGAGAGAAGTGATATCACAAGAGGAAAGAGAAGCGCTCTCCCAGAGAGAAGTGATATCACAAGAGGAAAGAGAAGCGCTCTCCCAGAGAGAAGTGATATCACAAGAGGAAAGAGAAGCGCTCTCCCAGAGAGAAGTGATATCACAAGAGGAAAGAGAAGCGCTCTCCCAGAGAGAAGTGATATCACAAGAGGAAAGAGAAGCGCTCTCCCAGAGAGAAGTGATATCACAAGAGGGAAGAGAAGCGCTCTCCCAGAGAGAAGTGATATCACAAGAGGAAAGAGAAGCGCTCTCCCAGAGAGAAGTGATATCACAAGAGGAAAGAGAAGCGCTCTCCCAGAGAGAAGTGATATCACAAGAGGAAAGAGAAGCGCTCTCCCAGAGAGAAGTGATATCACAAGAGGAAAGAGAAGCGCTCTCCCAGAGAGAAGTGATATCACAAGAGGAAAGAGAAGCGCTCTCCCAGAGAGAAGTGATATCACAAGAGGAAAGAGAAGCGCTCTCCCAGAGAGAAGTGATATCACAAGAGGAAAGAGAAGCGCTCTCCCAGAGAGAAGTGATATCACAAGAGGAAAGAGAAGCGCTCTCCCAGAGAGAAGTGATATCACAAGAGGAAAGAGAAGCGCTCTCCCAGAGAGAAGTGATATCACAAGAGGAAAGAGAAGCGCTCTCCCAGAGAGAAGTGATATCACAAGAGGAAAGAGAAGCGCTCTCCCAGAGAGAAGTGATATCACAAGAGGAAAGAGAAGCGCTCTCCCAGAGAGAAGTGATATCACAAGAGGAAAGAGAAGCGCTCTCCCAGAGAGAAGTGATATCACAAGAGGAAAGAGAAGCGCTCTCCCAGAGAGAAGTGATTTCACAAGAGGAAAGAGAAGCGCTCTCCCAGAGAGAAGTGATATCACAAGAGGAAAGAGAAGCGCTCTCCCAGAGAGAAGTGATATCACAAGAGGAAAGAGAAGCGCTCTCCCAGAGAGAAGTGATATCACAAGAGGAAAGAGAAGCGCTCTCCCAGAGAGAAGTGATATCACAAGAGAGATCTCTACTTGTCTATCTATCTATCTATCTATCTATCTCTTTCTCAGAGAGAAGTCATATAACAAGACAGAGTGGTAACTCACTCCCAGAGAGAAGTGATATAATAAGACAGAGTGGTAACTCACTCCCAGAGAGAAGTGACATTGAAGTGATTTCTGGGAACAAGATTATTTTTTAACAGTTACATTAGCAGAAGTAGTGGCAATAACAATGACAACAGCTGCAGCAACAGTATCAGCAAGAGCAGCAGGAGGAGCAGCAGCAGCAGTAATAGCAGTAGTGGTCGTTGTAGTAAGCCTTCCAAGGCTATGATTTCAGACAGCCCTGATTTACAGAGAAAAGAGAGGAAACCTGAGACAGACTGGTTCTCTAATTAAGTAATGTACCTACACACTAACTCGCCATGGATGAGTTAGCTGTCGCTACATAAAGCAATCAGTGAGTATATAAAGCATTGAAACATTGGCGTCATACCATACACGAATTATTTAAAAAAGACATTCATAGTGTCCTATCACTCTTTTTGGCTGTAAGTTGTCCGCCTCAGAAGTTTAATTGTAATCTCTGTGACTGGTGTTTATTGTTTAATGACTATGAATTCTTTTGTGGTCATGTAACCCATGCCCAAAGCATGAGTGTATGATTGCCGTCATCGTAAAGTTATCCTAAATGGATCAACGACATTAAAACGAATAGAAAGATGGAGTTAGAGACTGATGAAAAGGAGACAAAACAATCGAGGTGAAAAATGATTACCGATCGATCGATAAATTGATTGTTTCCAGGTCAGACTTCAACACCGCTTTCCCTTGAGAAATTGCTGATAAAAGGAGCCACGAGTACAGGCAATTAGATAACACGAAGACACCCCCTCACACACACACACTCCGGTAATCATCTATAAATCAGGAAGATTTTCCATCTGGGTCATGGAAATTGTTTTGAGAGAATCGGCTTGAACTAATGACCTTTTCCAGCCCACACGCTTTGTGTAGAATCCATGTATCTCCCGCAAAATGCCGCCATGTATTGCCACTCTTGTGACCCGGATCTAGAGCCGGAACCAGGCTACAGGGGCACACGACCCGGAAGAGCTGCAAAGTAAGGAATTTCCTCATGCTCTGGCATTTAAATACAATACTATGAATATTCTGACAGAGACACCACGCAGTTATAAAACAATTTACACATCAGATTTCTAAGATGGATTCCCTGTTGGTCTGAATGTCCGGGAGAGATGAAAGAGCACATTGAATGACACAACAAGCGGGGCCATGGGTGGAACACATTCCTCAAGCTTTGCTAGTAATAAGTGATTAGATTTATGAGACATCCTGAATATATAAATATGGTGAACTGTTTAGCTGGGTCTCAAAATGGGTAGATGGTACCTGCTGCACTATAATAAGAATTACAGCAAATAACAAGAGATGGACAGTTGGATGAGTGAAGTGATACGCAGAGTGCCAGAGAGGCAGGCGCATAAAAAAGAGTAGAAGAGAAAAGAAAGATAGGGATAAAAAAAAGTTTTTTCTACTATCTTCTTGTATTATAAAAAAAAAAAATTACGTTAGTTAGAAGGAAGATACACCACAAACTGAAGAGCTCACGCGGCCTCAGTTAATAAATCACGACTAGAAAACATTGAAACAGCAAGCTTCATGGCGGGCATGTGGGGGTGTGGGCGTTGGGAGAGAGAGAGTAAGGGAGAGAGAGGGAGACAGTGAGAGAGAGAGAGAGCGAGGAGACAGTGAGAGGGAGACAGTGAGAGAGAGACAGAGAGAGAGAGAGAGAGAGAGAGAGAGAGAGAGAGAGAGAGAGAGAGAGAGAGAGAGAGAGAGAGAGAGAGAGAGAGAGAGAGAGATATGTAGTATAAAAAGTCAACCACACTCGACACCGACAAATAAGACGTGAAAACATTAAAACAGATGAAATGATCAGGGATCGAACCTGCACCTCGATGCGGCACCTATCGCCTTGCCGAGACAAGACCAGGCACTAAACCACTGAGCTATCCGCATCTACAAAAATAGATGCTTCAGGAACAGTGACTTTCATGCTGGCTTGAATAGACTAAGAAGTTGAATCGCTAAGAACGATCAAGTCCCTATTTTTTAACAGGACATAAACAAACTAGCCTCTAACGGATCTTAGAAAGATCCACATTTGACTGAAAAGCATAAATGAATATAGAAATAAAGACGGCAGTCAAATAACATTAGAGGCTGAGACAGACGAAGCTAGATCTGAGAGAGAGAGAGAGAGAGAGAGAGGGGGGGAGGAGGGAGGCAAACAGTGAGAGAGAGGGAGGGACAGAGAGACAGAGATAAGGTGGAAACGTGACTTCTCTTTGATCAAATGTTTTAACATGTTTATTTTCCTCATTCCTTCAATTCAACGCAACGCCTGCTCATCAAATCTGCAACACTTTTCATAGTCTTACTTCATTGAACGTGTGGATAACTTGACCAGAACCTCACGGGCGACTAGATCTGGCGATGACCTCACGGGTTGTGTTGTCTTACTTCGAGCTTGCACCATGATCTACTGACCAGTGATGAAGAACCGATGGTCAGATTTATTTAATTGATTTCGACCATGGGTGCAATGTTGTGGTCAAGAGAAATAACAAAGACGGGTGTATCTTCTCTAAGTCAGCTGATACCTATAAAGACCTCAGCCAATGAGGATCTTGAACGTTCTCCTGCTGAGCTCTGGACTGAGATCAAGGCTTACACATTTCAGTGAAGCAGGTTTAGAGATGTGTTCAAGTGTGTGTGTGAAAGGGGCGTTATTTTCCAAGGGAAGGGTGTGTGTGCAAGATTGGGGATTGAAAGAGGAAGGGGAGGAAAAGAAAGAAAAGCAGGTAAGTGGGTAGCGAGCTGATACTGTGGGTAGCGAGCTGATACTGTGGGTAGCGAGCTGATACTGTGGGTAGCGAGCTGATACTGTGGGTAGCGAGCTGATACCGCATAAACGGTCTAAGTGGAAAGCGATCATAATTTATTACGCATAAACTTGACGCCAACTTTTGAGAGCAACACAAAAAGAGTGCGCTAAGATGCCGGGACAGACCACAGACGACACAACTGCCACAAACATTATTGTGCTAACAGATTCTAAAGTCCTTTTGGTTCTAGCAGCCGCGCATGAGTGACCAACCTAGCTCTCCGGTCTTGATCTCTAACGCATTACTGGGTGGACTGCGGCCCATCCGGTTGACCCCGAGCACCTGGAAGTGGTAGCGGGTGTGGGGCTTCAGCTGCTGGACGATGAAGAATGGCCGCATGATGTCCGTCTCCTCCATGGGCCGGTCTTGCTGGCCACCGGGCTCACTCGGCAACTCGTAATACTGGACCACGTAGGAAGTGGCCGGCTCGACTGCTGACCGGTCCGCCACCCAGCGCAGGGTCACTGAGGTGGGCTCGATGGCGGAAGCGTGAAGACCTCTTGGGGCAAATGGTACTCCTGAGCCCCCACAAGGCAGCAGGGTCAAGGACGCCAGGAGAAACAGCACAGGCAAGGGAGACAAAACAAGACGGGAGTGGGGGAGATGGTGGTGGTGGTAGTGGTGGTGTATCATGGCGTTAGCTGCTGTTGGTAACAACATCATATGTCTATAGCAATAGCACTGAATGCTAACCTTTCAGAGTCCACTCAGTGTCCTAGGTGAAAGATTCCACACCTTAGTAAGGCATCAGGTTTATTCCGAGTCTGTATCCTCGAAGCAATACCTCGATTTGTTTTAAATGTTTATTAGAGCATTACCAAGTTAATATCCCATCTTAAAAATAGAACAGAATTCTCCATAATGTAGCATGCCCACTCCTTACATAAAACTGAAATCATTAAAAGTCTGACCTGTGTTAAGTTTATACTGCAAGGAACAAGAATTAAAATAAAGGAGTAAATTATATGGCAAAGTTAACATAAGAACAGGAAGTGCCAATATCTATTCCTTCTAAATACCGTGTCCAGAAAAGATAGAGCAGCACCAGCAAACTAACATAGCCTTACCTTTTCGCTATGAAATTACAGTCTCATCGTACTGCTGAAATAAGACCCTCTGATATTAAGTGGAATATTCTACCTGACAGAAAGCTACAGACAAGAATCTAACTACAAACAATAGGCACCGACGAGTCGAATGTGAGCGACAACAGTTAAGTAAGAAAACGCCTTGAGAATGCGACACAACAAAAAGTGGTTATATAAGAGACGCTGACAAGAGGTTCAACTCCACGATATAATGATAAGAATGACTGTTTAGTAGTTTTGTGCTGGTAATAAGAAATAATTACAACACCGACGCAAGGAAATCTTGAAGAAGAAAGAAACAAAAAAGTATGCGTGACATCTACTTTACGCTCACAGAAAATAAAATGCATATTTTACCAAGGTTAGTACGATGAACAAAATATACAACATGACTAAAATATAACTCCACGAGTGTTGTGACTACAAAGCCAGTCTGTGCAGAATAGACGACAGCAGAAGAAAAACATGAACTGATGAACTAGACTACGTATTGACAGGACTTGGCTAGTTAAAAAATTTCACTTCCTAGCCAATGGTAACATGGTACTGGAAGAAGCCCCAGAAAATCCAACTTCGTGAACTAGTCAAAAAACACTCCCACACACAAACACAGTCACAGGTGCCAAGACCTCAGGCAGATTCCCAATACATAACACAGCTAAAATAATAGGAAAAAAAATGATATCCACAAATAAATCGAAAACGTTTTTTCTCCCGGGCCAAGAAAAAATAGATGCAGGTTCTCCAATCAGAAATAACATTTAAGATATAAAAAAATAAGAGCAAGGAAAGATTTGTTCTGAGCAGAGCTCAATGCTAGGTCTTCTCTCTAAACCTTACATCCTACATCTCCAGCAGAGCTCAATGCTAGGTCTTCTCTCTAAACCTTACATCCTACATCTCCAGCAGAGCTCAATGCTAGGTCTTCTCTCTAAACCTTACATCCTACATCTCCAGCAGAGCTCAATGCTAGGTCTTCTCTCTAAACCTTACATCCTACATCTCCAGCAGAGCTCAATGCTAGGTCTTCTCTCTAAACCTTACATCCTACATCTCCAGCAGAGCTCAATGCTAGGTCTTCTCTCTAAACCTTACATCCTACATCTCCAGCAGAGCTCAATGCTAGGTCTTCTCTCTAAACCTTACATCCTACATCTCCAGCAGGGCTCAATGCTAGGTCTTCTCTCTAAACCTTACATCCTACATCTCCAGCAGAGCTCAATGCTAGGTCTTCTCTCTAAACCTTACATCCTACATCTCCAGCAGAGCTCAATGCTAGGTCTTCTCTCTAAACCTTACATCCTACATCTCCAACAGAGCTCAATGCTAGGTCTTCTCTCTAAACCTTACATCCTACATCTCCAACAGAGCTCAATGCTAGGTCTTCTCGCTACACATTACATACTACATCTCCAACTGAGGCCAACAGCTGAGACAAGCTTTCAGGCGAAATCTCACGAAACTTTAGACGACAGGTGCAAAAATCACAGTAATCAAATTGTACATTTCCCCCTCCACACACACCCCCCTAAACCGTGCTAGAGACGGTACCTGGAACAGTGAGAGGAAAGGTTGAAACTAGCATCAGAGCCAGGTTTACCAGAAACATTGAACCAGCTATGTATTGTTTGCGACATACAGCTAACGTACCGTATGAAAATTTTAGAACTAAAGAACTAAGGCTGCAGTAAATAGTTCAATCAATACTTGAAATGTCTCGCATTATAATAAAATAGGCAGCTTCGACAGAATCGAAATTCAGCTGAAAATAGATTATTCCATACAGAAAAAGTTTTCCTCATAGAGGAGCAGAATGTATCAACTTCAAATAAAGATCTTCATCTAGAACCATGTCAGTGACAGAAGTGTAGAAAAAAAAAGAAAAATGATTCAAAAGCTGGTAAAAACTCGCTGGCAAGAAGTGCCTCGGTAAATCCACTTATAGAATGTGTGATTAAAACTAAACTAGAACTGACTAATAGAACTTTATCTTTCATAAAAAATGCCTCAAGACAACCATACTCAAACATATATCTAGCTTACTGAAAAACATAAAAACAGACATAGAACTATCTTTCTTACAATTCCTTCACCCCCCCCCCCCCCAAAAAAAAAAAAAAAAAAAAAAAAATTATCTTTCTGAAAACGCCTAACAAAGAAAATCAAAACTCAGAACAATCTTGCACTTATTTATGGGCACCACTTTCCACAATTTAGCTGATCTAAAAATGTACACATCCGAAGGAATAAATGGTAAAATCCAATGAGGCTTTAATATAGAGATCCTTTTGATCTTTTTGATCCGCGGCAAAAACCTTGATGCGCGTATCACAGCTGGTTGTTAACTGATGTCTGCTCATTAAGACACTCTTGAGAATCTCCTCTAGTTCTGACACACAATGCGCATTTGCACTTTAGACTTTAAATGCACAGAGCCGGAGTAAATGCACAGTCCTCCTCAACTGGACTGACCGAGAGACTGACAACTTGGAGTGAGTACTGTGAAGTGAAGAGCAAGAACTCATGTACGGCCAAGCACTGAGACAAGAGCTCACCTTTAGCCTAGCTGCAGTATCTATACTTCTCCATTCTACATCTCTCGGAGTCGGAGAGAGGGGGCTGGGAGCTGAGGCAGCAGGAAACAGCAGTGTGTGCCAGACCCAGGTCTGTGGGTCTCTCTCTCTCTCTCTCTCTCTCTCTCTCTCTCTCTCTCTCTCTCTCTCTCTCTCTCTCTCTCTCTCTCTCTCTCTCTCTCTCTTTATCTCTCACACCTCAGCCAGCCAGGCACCGAGGCCGGCAGGCTGGTGCGAGGCTAGGCCTACATCTTGCCACTGCCACGCTCTCTTGAACTAAGTACTCACGCGCGTACATACACACACCCACAGACTCATACTTCGCGCCTATCCTGTTGAATTACCTCCCTTAAAGCCTCGCTCTCTGAGAGCCTCAGTGTGATCGTGCTTTTAACTCTTCATAACGTTTCTTACGATCAGAATCAGTCGCCTAAGCCAGGAAGCCCATAATGATGCTACAAGACCCCAATTTCTAAAGGTCGACGAGGTTTTTTTTTTTTCTTTTTCTTTTTCACGCTGTCGCTGTAGATTATGACTGAAAGTCAGGGCAGTTCGTTACTGTTTGGTTTAAATAACCGCTGCTGCCATCAGGCACACCAAAATTGAGTTCAAAGCAAAATCTCTGACGTACACTGTTAGGGTTCTGGGTTTGTTTGTCATATTAAATCTTGATCCTGTCTTGGTATATACTGAATGCTACAAAATTCACGGCTCACCCTACACCGATCTGAAAATAGATTCAATATTGAAACCTTCCATTACAACTTGCAAACAATAACTGGAACATGTTGGAAACCTGCTTGGGAACCTGCTATAACCTGTGAAAAAGCCCGTCACTAGGAACTGACTGCCGTCATGACAGGATGGTAACATGCAGCTTGCTACATCAACAGCAACTGCAGCAACTGCTCATCCGACTCGTCCACCTCATTGAAGCGTTGGTCTGCAGCCTGCTTCATGTGTTTCCAAGACCAGAGCAACTGAACAAGGAGCGAGTTTTAGATTCCAGATGAGGAGTGCGGTGACTTTCACTGGTGCCAGTTTTCACTGTTACTTGGGAAAAAATAACGATTATCACTGTCAACATCTCCACTTCTTGATATTTATGTTAGAATGGCGATGACGATCATGGTGACTGTTCTAGCCTTTGTCGTGGGTTAATGGTTCGTATCTGTTCCGGGTCAAGCGTTCAGCCTGTATCAGCTGTGGAGACCTAACAGTGTCAGTGGTGAACAGTTGTTCACAGTTCAGCCTGTATCAGCTGTGGAGACCTAACAGTGTCAGTGGTGAACAGTTCTTCACAGTTCAGCCTGTATCAGCTGTGGAGACCTAACAGTGTCAGTGGTGAACAGTTCTCCACAGTTCAGCCTGTATCAGCTGTGGAGACCTAACAGTGTCAGTGGTGAACAGTTCTTCACAGTTCAGCCTGTATCAGCTGTGGAGACCTAACAGTGTCAGTGGTGAACAGTTCTTCACAGTTCAGCCTGTATCAGCTGTGGAGACCTAACAGTGTCAGTGGTGAACAGTTCTTCACAGTTCAGCCTGTATCAGCTGTGGAGACCTAACAGTGTCAGTGGTGAACAGTTGTTCACAGTTCAGCCTGTATCAGCTGTGGAGACCTAACAGTGTCAGTGGTGAACAGTTCTTCACAGTTCAGCCTGTATCAGCTGTGGAGACCTAACAGTGTCAGTGGTGAACAGTTCTTCACAGTTCAGCCTGTATCAGCTGTGGAGACCTAACAGTGTCAGTGGTGAACAGTTCTTCACAGTTCAGCCTGTATCAGCTGTGGAGACCTAACAGTGTCAGTGGTGAACAGTTCTTCACAGTTCAGCCTGTATCAGCTGTGGAGACCTAACAGTGTCAGTGGTGAACAGTTCTTCACAGTTCAGCCTGTATCAGCTGTGGAGACCTAACAGTGTCAGTGGTGAACAGTTCTTCACAGTTGCTGACGCCGGCAAGTAGTCAGGGGACAGGATCGATACACGGGGATCGAACGTTCATGCTAGCATCCTATAGCAGGAGCCTCGCTCTCTGACACTCCACGGGAATACGGTAGATAAGGCGGGGGTGGAGAGAGAGAAAGAGACAGAGAGAGAGAGACAGACAGACAGACAGACAGAGATAGATAGAGAGAGAGACAGAGAGAGAGACGGACAGACAGACAGACGGAGAGAGAGACAGAGAGAGACAGACAGACAGATAGACAGAGAGAGAGACGGACAGACTAACAGACAGAGAGACGGAGAGAGAGACAGAAAGACACAGAGAGAACCAGAGAGAGACGAGAGAGACAGAGAGACAGAGAGAGAGACGGACAGACATAGAGAGAGAGACGGAGAGAGAGAGAGAGAGAGAGAGAGAGAGAGAGAGAGAGAGAGAGAGAGAGAGAGAGAGAGAGAGAGAGAGAGAGAGAGGTGTTCAACAGCAATCATTATTAAAAATATATTCAAGATATTCTGGAATCTCCTCTTTCATCGTTCTAATTAAAAGTTAATCTCCTGTTTCATCCATTTAATTACAACTTACGAAAAGATTAAAGCACGTCATTATCAACAACCTAACGGCCAATCGTATCAAAGCGTGGGATAATTCAGATAGCAGTATGTCATCACTGGCGGTAGGAGTGTGTGTGTGTGTGGGGGGGAGGGGGCTGTGAGATAAGCACATCACGGTATCAAAATGATATTTTTAACACTTCTGTTGTTGACAGGAGGGCAAGAATCAGAACTGAAACCCTTCGAGTCATCCCACAATACTTCATATTGATACAGATCTTTTCCCTCAAAGGATACAACAAAACTAAAACATACTTGAATCAAAAGTCTTTATCCTCAAGCAAAATCTCTAGATAAATTAGTTCTAGAACTACCGTATTGTACCGGCATATGTATTGCTTCTGGAAAACGAAATTACTTTCTACCATGTCCCTTCCATATTAAATTGTGACAGAGGAAAAAAATAAATCAAGAAAAAAAAAGTCTTTTTAGTAAACAAAAACTGCTTGACCAACTCGTCATGTCTACAGACTCCATTGGTTGTTCTGCAAAGCAAACTCGTTCATGTGACGCCATTCCCCAAGGACACGAGAGGAAAGACTTTTTTTTTTCTCAAAACCTTACAAAGAAGGCTTTTTTAAAAATCTCTAATTAGAAAAGAATATTGTCATTGTGAATGAGGTTAGAGTATAAAAACACCGAACGATGGGGAGCTCCGCAATGCATTCATCACTCAGACATTGAGAGGTCTCTGAAGTTTGGGGACACCATAAAATCCCAAGAGAAGAAATCTCTGTAGTTTGGGGATGCCAGACAATCCCAAGAGAAGAGATCTCTGAAGTTTGGGGATGCCAGACAATCCCAAAAGAAGAGATGTCTGGAGTTTGGGGACATCCTACAATCCCATGATAAGAGATCTCTGAAGTTTGGGGATGCCAGACAATCCTAAGAGAAGAGATCTCTGAAGTTTGGGGATACCAGACAATCCTAAGGAAAACATCTCTGAAGTTTGGGACGCCATACAATATCCCAAGGGAAAATATCTCTGAAGTATGCAGACACCATACAGCCCTCCATGAAAAGCTCTCTGAAGTTTTTGGGACAGTTTAAAACCACTAATGACTAAGAGATCCCTGAAATACGGGAAAACCTTACAGCACTCAAAGATTTTAAATTTTTGGATTTTTAATAAAATCAAGGACCAGAGTAAAGCTGTAAGACGAACTGGAATACACAAATCGCTGTGGATGTTTTCACTATCGAGTGCCATGTAGCATCGGTGAAGTTGGGTACATCATGATCATAACTCTAGACAATTTAATAATGACTTAGGAACCTCTCGCATTCAAATGTGAATGAAACCTCGAGGAGGGAAAGTTGCACACAATGCCCCATACCATGACGGCCCAGATGTAGTAACAATCTTTGAAGCGATAACCAGGCAGCCAGATATAGGACATCCTCTGCATGCAGCACATTCTCCACACATCTGGTTGGAAGCCACTTCAACACGATAAAGTGATCGTAGATTTTCATGACACTTTTATCGCTTAACTTTTTTACGTGGGATCGAAGATAGGAGAGAGAGAGAGAGAGAGAGAGAGAGAGAGAGAGAGAGAGAGAGAGAGAGAGAGAGAGAGAGAGAGAGAGAGAGAGAGAGAGAGAGAGAGAGACAGACAGAGATCCAAATAGAAAAGCAAAAACACCACACTTGGAGGACAACTTGGTAATTATAAAGGATCCAAAAAGGACGCGTGTGTGACGGTAAATAGTGTGAAACAAGGTTTAAAAAAAGACAGGCACAATAAAGGCGAAACGTTTTTATGTTCAATCTATACTTGTGTTGTTTCTTTTTTTAGTCCCGTAGTTATAAAGTGGTGTGCCTGTCTCTTTTTAAACCTAGAGAGAGAGAGAAAGAGAGAGAGAGAGAGAGAGAGAGAGAGAGAGAGAGAGAGAGAGAGAGAGAGAGAGAGAGAGAGAGAGAGAGAGAGAGAGAGAGAGAGAGAGAGAGAGAGCGTGCAGAGCTTGCAACCAGCCTCTGAAAGTCTCCAGAATTCTACAGTATCTCCATGTTTTCAACAGCACCTCTAGCTCTCAGCTTGGTCTCGTGGTGGAGAAACGGTGTATCAGGACTGTAGACCTTATCTTGCCTCTTCAGGCGTTGGACAGCTCCGCACGAGTTATCTCCTGGTGACAGTTTATGTCTTGACCCATCAGATAAAGTTAGCACGACCAGGTTCTCGCCACGACTTTTCCATCAAAAACTTCTAGACAGTCTGGAAAACGTTTTTGCCATCTTCTAAGTACAGCTTTGTGGGAAAGGTTAGGCCTGGTCGTGGTGTGTGTGGTGATTTTAGTCTTTGTGGAGTGAAGTGGAGAGAGAGAGATGGAGCGAGGGGGAGGGAGGGGGGGAGAGAGAAAGAGAGAGAGAGAGAGAGAGAGAGAGAGAGAGAGAGAGAGAGAGAGAGAGAGAGAGAGAGAGAAGGCACACACAATAGGAGAGAAATTGAGGGAGTTAGAACAGAATAAGATACATAAAGAAAAGATTGTATGTGAAACAATGAAGTAAAGAAAAAATACAACAGAGAGTAAAATTTAGAAAAAAAAGTAAGACGTAAAGGTAAATAAGAAAGGGAGGGAAGGAGAAAGACTTGTTAGAAAAAGAAAGAAAAAGCGCATCAAATTTCTTTAGTAAGACAAAAAAAGAAAAGAGATCCAAACTTCATGTACCTAGGAAGATGGATCAAGTATGTTTCGCTAGTAAATAACTTGACCTGAGGTAAGTGGCTACCCACCGACAAACACACTGACCAACACACAGAACGTCCGAGAAGCTGGCCGTGGATAACACAGCCGTCCCGAGTTTGAGCCTGCAGCCAGCGGTCTGGTCGGACCTCACGGCTCGGTTTACACAACAACAACAACAACAACAACAACGACAACAACAACAACAACAACAACAACGACGACAACAACAACAACAACAACAACAACAACAACAACAACAACAACAACAACAACAACAACAACAACAACAACAACAACAACAACAACAACAACAACAACAACAACAACAACAACAACAACAACAACAACAACAACAACAACGACAACAACAACAACAACAACAACAACGACAACAACAACAACAACAACAACAACAACAACAACAACAACAACAACAACAACAACAACAACAACAACAACAACAACAACAACAACAACAACAACAACAACAACAACAACAACAACAACAACAACAACAACAACAACAATTCCATCAGAACCAGAGAGAGAGAGAGAGAGAGAGAGAGAGAGAGAGAGAGAGAGAGAGAGAGAGAAAGAGAGAGAGAACAAAATGTCTTTTTAAGCATAAGATGAAAGAGATTCTTCGAGCCAACGTTGGTTTCTGTGATATATCCTTCAGTTTTGTTCTCTCGATATCTTTGGGACATGGGAGGAAGATTTAGCAGTCAAGATCCATCCCTCCGTTTCTTATAAATAGTTTTCCAACTTGTTTACAAACCGGCCAAGCCGGATGTTTCTCTTCACACTCGGCTTCGTGAAATACAATCGATGTGATTAAACGGTAAGTTGCCAGAAACAGACTGCTAAATCTTCCTCCCATGTCCCAATGATATCGAGAGAACAAAACTGAAGGATATATCACAGAAACCAACGTTGGCTCGAAGAATATCTTTCATCTTATGCTTAAAAAGACATTTTGTTTTGTCTCTCTTTGTGGTTCTGATGGAGTCGTTGTTGTTGTTGTTGTTGTTGTTGTTGTTGTTGTTGTTGTTGTTGTTGTTGTTGTTGTTGTTGTTGTTGTTGTTGTTGTTGTTGTTGTCGTCGTCGTTGTTGTTGTTGTTGTTGTTGTTGTTGTTGTTGTTGTTGTTGTTGTGTAAACCGAGCCGTGAGGTCCGACCAGACCGCTGGCTGCAGGCTCAAACTCGGGACGGCTGTGTTATCCACGGCCAGCTTCTCGGACGTTCTGTGTGTTGGTCAGTGTGTTTGTCGGTGGGTAACCACTTACCTCAGGTCAAGTTATTTACTAGCGAAACATACTCAACTCTGTGTGTGTGTCTCCCCCTACCCCCCCCCCCACCCCACCCCTTTTTCCCGCTCTACAGTAATAAAGGTGGCAATGTGGTTGCTTTCCGAAGATAAAAAATAGTTGACCTATCAACACTTCTAAATATGTCCAATTTTCTATTCTTCAGTTACTTCAAATTGGCCTAAAGAAAATCATATGGGACATTATGAAACACAGGACACACAACGCAACCAGACATGGCCGAGCTGAGCAGAAGAAGACCCCCACCCATCCACTGGAAACAGTGAGCAGGCGTAGGTCTATCAAGAGTTATTTCGACACACACAGGGAGAAAGTGGAAAGCTTGCTAGCGTCGAGTTGCCGAGAACACCAGAAACATACCGGCCACCTAGCCGGGGAGATAAAGATCGCTGGCAGGTCATGTTTACCTGCTGGACATCTAGCCGTCACCTCCAAAATCCGTTCTTCTTCCAAACCAACCGTGAGCAGACAGCTGTGTTTGCAGCCCTCAAGTCAGGAACCTTTCTCCTTATCTTCCTATCGACGGATGGGGTAAACATGGCGCCGCTAGGTTCCCTTCACCGACAGGTAACCTTGATGCTAAAAATAACCTAAAACAGCCGAAATAAAATGGTCCAATTCTGAATGGCCTCTTTATCTATAATTATAGTCAAGAACTATCAGCGAATGTTAAAAAGATATGTTATAACGCTGGCCTTGGCTCATGACGTCTTGGCTCGAGAGGAGAGTTAACAAAAGTAAAATCACGGATTGTGCAAGGAGACTGGGGTCCACCTTAACGGTTTAATCTTCGGTGGTTCTTCTAATGTCTGCTGCACCAACCGGTGAAAGGAGATAACTTAGATTTATATTTGCTGTATCCCGCAAGTCGCTTCACATCCCGGCCTGAAGTTTATCTCTCACCTCGGTTCTCGCGGTGGCACGGACATGTATGTGAAAGGCTGAGCTATTTACAGGCCCCAACTGAGCTCTGGTACCATGTTTTTCCAGGGGTCTTCCCCGAAACATCCCTAGTGGTGATCAAAAGCTCTGATAACATGGCACTACAGACCAGGGGGCCAAGAGGATGAAAACAGCACGAGCAGGGGCAGGTGAAGTAGTGTGTGTGTGTGTGGGGGGGGGTGTTGTGGTAAAGGAGCAGACAGATACGTGGAGGTATGAGTGCAGATGAGGAAGAGGAAATAGCATCAGCGTTCAGAGATGATTTAATAACAAATTCTGTTTAGATTAAATATCTCAGCAGATCTAGAGCAGCGTAACTAGACTAATATAACTGACTTCTAAGACCGCCAGACATCCCCATGTTACTCTGACACCAGGGATTCCTGCAGACTTCATCACATAAAACACAGGACCCTAAAGCTGCTGCAGAAACGTTCCGAGGGAAACATTACACACACTCACACATCCACCAAAACGCTGACATGCTGACAAATGATCTTTGCTTCATACTGATACCAAAAGGTCCCGCTCCAGACACACAGCCTTGGTTTCCTTATTCTGAAAGGTTTGTCGTTTTGCACCGACACGGAGAACCATGGTCGAACTAAAAAAAAAAGTAAGTTTCAAGAACAAGGACACGGTAACCACACCTCACAATCATGTCCTTGCATATCGACGTTAAGATGATGATGATGTAGCCAGCGATTGTGGGAGACCTGGCCAAGCAGGTGTTATAGTCAACAGTGACATTTAGATCTTACACAGGCAGCTAACAGAAGAACTTGATATTCTTGGAACTGAACTGCCAACAATTTTGTTTAAAAAAAAAACAACAAAAACAGTGACATAACGGGATGGCACACAGCCGCTGCAAAGGATATGTCGGTTTGTTTCTATCTCTACTCGAACCAATCCTGTCCGTTTTGTTGTTTGACTCGAGACCAGCAGCCAGAACAAGACGCAGCATCTTCAATGCCCGCAGCAAAGTCAGAGTTTTGTAAATTTACCATGAATATCTTGATGTGACTTTCATCAGCAGCAACACAATCATAACTCTAGTACAGCGAAAATCGAAAGTAAAGTGTGAAAAAACTGAGCGATTAGGAAGCGAAATAAGGAAGATTCCAGAACCAAAACAAACTCGCGGCTTGTAGGTTTGGAAACCAGACTGTTGCAGCAGCCGAAGAGCGGAATGCTAGAACCAGCAGCTCTTTCCAGCTCTTTCCAGCTCCATTTTCCCGGTAACCGTAGCCGACCAACGGGATCGAAGGAAAACCGAGCGTAACCAGATGATAAACTGGCTGGTTAGGGTGGTTAGGCTGGTAAGGGTGGTTCTCGTCGATGGAGGATGTCGTTCAATAAGTTGATAAGATTAATATGGGTGAAAACGGCAGTTAACTCTGGCTAAATTACTACTAAAGGTGTTGACATACTCGTTTCAATTTTGAAACTGTAGCAGACACAGTCTGATTGGTATCAACACCTCCCCGTACTATTTGTTGGCTAATTAGGCAGAATGCTTCAAATACAGGATAGAGAGACGGAACAGAGGTCAAGGGGAGTTCGAGAGAAACACATTGCGAAGAAAATACAGACAAAACGGAGATTGAAACAGTGGGAGAGAAACAGAAAGTGGTTGAGAGAGAGAGAGAGAGAGAGAGAGAGAGAGAGAGAGAGAGAGAGAGAGAGAGAGAGAGAGAGAGAGAGAGAGAGAGAGGTGGGGGGGGAGAGAGGATATCAGAGGAACTTTTTTCGCTTCCCTCCCTTGCGGGGAGAAATATACGAGAGTTTTACTGTTCGGTGTACTGTGTATACCCAGTTCACAAATAAAAAGTGAGAAAAAAGTAAAATTCAATGTCACCGCCGAACGTATGCTGATAGCAAATAGTTGAATCGATACCGCCGTGGTGCTGACTCGCCCGATCGATACTCATTGTTTTTGATGACAGGCGCAGACACGCCGCATTAATTTCTCCAAAAGCGACTCATTTTTATTATTATTTAACCGGAAATCCCGAGGATGAAATGTGGAAATTATCCGCACTAATAAATCAATCTCCAGCCAGAGAGAGAGAGAGAGAGAGAGAGAGAGAGAGAGAGAGAGAGAGAGAGAGAGAGAGAGAGAGAGAGAGAGAGAGAGAGAGAGAGAGAGAGAGAGAGAGAGAGAGAGAGAGAGAGAGAGAGAGAGAGAGAGGCTAGGGGCAAAACGTTTTCAAAATAAAAGATTTAACAATTGAGTTTGCTAATGAATCATAAACTATTCTATTACCCCCCCCCCCCTCCCCCTCTCTTCCCCTTTCTGTTCCTCGACCATATTATTCCAGTTGACCAGTATTCAGATCTAGGAAAGTCTTAGTCTTTCCTCTTACGGCCGCCCAAACGGTCACAATTTGTTCCCGTTACCAAGCCATCTGTGTAGTTCCAGGTCACAGAACGCCTATCGCTCTGTACTAAACCCTCGTAACTGACACTAATGTCAGACGTGTATCAGCGGTTTGTGAAGCATCTCGAGGTCCAACGTACTGGTTGTTGCCAGTATCAGTCGACGTCATGTCAATGAAGACAGAAGCCGCACTGCTGTATCTAGATTTGCTTCTATGATAATATTGTGAGCAGACCCAGCTTACTCAGCGAGGTGATGACAGTTTCATCTTGTCTACGTTGCCGGAAAGAATTGTTTTACAATTCTGACGTCATGGCTGTATACCATGACGCGCGAGTCGAAGATCACTATTTCACTGGCAGAGTTTCTTGTCAATAAATCAACAAGATAAGATAACTATTTCACTGGCAGAGTTTCTTGTCAATAAATAAACAAGATAAATAAACACAGCCATGAAAACCGGCTGGAAAACAAGGCACACAGAAGACGGGCAGTTGTGAATCCGGATCTAACTAGATTCTCAGTTGCTGGGTGTTTATGGGTTTGTTATCCCACATTACACTGGCCCGCAGCCCGCTTGCCGACACAGGACGGCTGGCAGAAGCCATCATTTCTGCCCATTCTCAGTGGAAACTGTCCTGTCATCACTTTGCTAATCACAGGCCCAGGCTCCTGCACCCATTCAGAGAGTGAATATTATAGTCCACATGCTGGTGGTTCACTCTGGCAAGCTTCGGGTTACACGGGGACGTTTTTTTTTACTGCTACTGGTTTTCAGATAACTTCAAACCTTGAAACTTTCAGGGCCAAACAATTAAACTGCGTTCGTATACTTTGAAACAAAAAGACGGTAGGAAACCTGACAGTCTATTACGGCTCACAATCGAAGACGTAGAAAAAAAATCCATTTTTTAAACTGTGAACTAATAAGACTTCGCCTAGATCCGGAAAAAATGGGAAATTGAGTAATGCACCTATTTGTGACGTCGTTACCCAAGGTTGGATCGTCAGTGCCATTGCCATGAACTGTGGACCGAGTTGTGCTCGGTTCTGAACGCAAGAAATAGTAGGTGCTACAAAACTAAACCGTTTGAGGCCGTGTATGACGTGCTAAAGTCTTCCTGTGCTTGTGTGAGAGTGCCATTAGAGGACATTGCTCACTCTTGATGGAGGTATGACAGTTCGAGCTGTGTTTACCCATGGGTGCGAGCAAATTATCCTCTGGGGACTGGAGAGTGCCCAACTAAACAGGCGGTTTTATACCTAGCTCTCAACAGCCTGATGTTAGAAAATCTGAGAGGGGGGACACACACACACAGAGAGAGAGAGAGAGAGAGAGAGAGAGAGAGAGAGAGAGAGAGAGAGAGAGAGAGAGAGAGAGAGAGAGAGAGAGAGAGAGAGAGATTAATTAATGGTAACTATGAGGAGGACGGACAGAGAGACAGATTTTCGAAGACATAGAGCGTACACACGGGGAGTTTTTCTCGATACTATTGAAGCTAACTAGAGCCATTCAGCGCGGCGCTAGCAGGGAGGCCCAGCGAGCAGCCAATCAGCGTCACTCTTGCAAATAGACACGGAGTCGGGAGAGATCCGGGTAACAGGTCCGCTTTAATGAAGCTCGATTGTTTTCACGGACTCGGCCCCTCCGCTTTATTGGGAATTCAACTCGAGACGCAAGGACAAACAGAAGAACCCGGAGAGTTGACCCGGGCCTGAGATCCAGCTTGCTTGGGTTTCACTGATAGCTGGACGACTGAAGCAACGAGTGAATCACCGCAAAGTTTTCAACGCTTCGTGATGTTGAAAATTCCGGTGAAACGATTGATTGCTTCATTGATTTTTTTATACCCAATCCACCAAAATCGGCAACCTCAAAGCTTCGCGTCCACTATCTATTATTAACTTCTATTTCAAGTAAGCATGAAAAAATCGAAACGGCAGCATACAGCCACATGGATTTATTGTCGCAATTTTAAAAAAGCACATAAATCAGTGAGACTGAGTCCTTCCAACAGCAGCGCTCGACTATTGATCGTTGCACGACCATAAGCATAAGTAAACAGTACTAGAGGGAAACTTCCTCTCCTGGTCTGCCAGTCCACGCCACGGAAACACGAAACATGGGACCAGTCACTAGCATCTCTGGGAGACGAGAGTTCAGTTCGGTAAGGAAAATATTCGGTAGATCTAACTAGCTCTGTAAGGGATGTTGACGGTAGGAACATTTCGACAGGAGATCGCATTCCCCATCGGGCATTGTGCAACTTGTACACTGTGTCCATGTTCAGATCTGACTTCACTCCAGTGTGGGGCACTAGCGGGAGCAATCGATACAACCACTCGAGAGATTCTGACACCAGGAGGAGCTCCCCACTTCAAAGAGACTCCAGCTATGAAATATTTGGTTAACATTTGAAAGTTCACAGTTACATAACTTCGTTTGGGAAACCGAGTTTAAGACGTCACTGGGTGAAGGTCGCCGATTCCTTGGCTTGTGCCATTCACCGCAAACAAACTTGACCTGATTCTTGATACTTGGTTTGTCTCACGTGTCTATAACAAGATAATTGAACGTTACAGTTTACACCAAAGTTGGGGGAGCTAACTGCTAGTTACAACAGCATTATATCGATACAACCAGCAGTATTCTATCGATACGACAAGAGGGCGATTAAGAGTGAAGACACCATACCGCCCCTTCCAATGTCTAGATCTATTTCCGTTTCGCAAACATGTTTCAGAACTCAAGTCAAATCCCCTTTCTTTTAAACATTTAAACAGACATTACAACGAAACTGACATGTGAAACTTTAGTCTAAGAAAAGTGTTGAGGACGGCTATAAAAAAGCTGTTTGAGTTTATCGATATCGTGTTAGAGGTCACCACATCCTTCACTGATGACATCACTTTAGGTGCTTCGTGCAGCTTAACATTAATCAAAGAGGGAAGGTCGTTATTGATGACGTCATTAATTTAGAGCTGCCTCTAAGAGAGCGTTGATGCATAATTTAGGAATAAACTTCTCAAACCGTTCTTCTTGGGTTCGAGACTCATCTACAAGTTGAAGCATCTGGTTTTATTTCTACCTCACGAGATGCGAATCTAAACATAGAAGTACCATGCTTTCCGTAACACGCAGAAGTAGAGAGTTCAATAGCCACAACTGATTCAAACATAATGCATACATAATATTGTGGCATTATCATCAACATAGAAGCAGTTAGAAACATAGCAAACACAAAGCGCTGGAAAAATTCAATTCAATCTTTCTCTCTTTACGTGACTACCCGCTCACTAAATCCAGCAGAAAATAGCGGTACAGCTGAATACCGAAATCTACCGAAATCAACCGAAATCTACCAACTGCTGAATACCGAAACAGATGTTGCACTAAGTTACGATTTGCTTTCTGGTGGTGGGGTTATTCCATGTCTAACGCATGAAATGATATTAAGTGTGACAGACTGGAATTAAATGTGAATGTCAGTCCGTGAAGGTCTCTAAACTGGTCAGAATGACGCGCGGCCATCCTGCGAGTCTGGTGAAAGAGATGGTAACACCAAGAACCATGAAAAATAGTAGAGAGAGAGAGAGAGAGAGAGAGAGAGAGAGAGAGAGAGAGAGAGAGAGAGAGAGAGAGAGAGAGAGAGAGAGAGAGAGAGACAGAGAGAGAGAGAGAGAGAGAGAGACAGACAGACAGACAGACAGACAGACAGAGAGAGACAAAGACAGAGACAGAGAGAGAGCGAGAGACAGAGACAGAGACAGACAGATAGAGAGTTGCGATATCTCTGGTTCAGGCAGGTGGGATGTTACGACCAGAGACAACCACCATGTGTAGAAGTTTAACAAGTTGGTGTGGAGATAGATGGACTCCGTCTATCCCATAGGCCATAACGAGGTGCTCGGCGCTGCTGGCACAGCAGGAAACTAAGGAGAGGATGGGGGCCAGATAAGAATGGCGCTCAGCATGGAACAAAATCTGGCACTGATATTAACTTACCCCCTTTGACAATGATGATTTCAATCAGGAGAAGAGCTAACATCTAATTCCAAGCCTAGCTTGTCCTGAGTTTATCCCATCATGATGAATGTTAACCAGAGTGTAGAAATCTTTAAGACTACCTCACGTGATTAATCATTGCTAACATTCGGTCCTCAATCAGTGATGATGGTAAATGTTCGCTAAGCCATTTTAACGACAATATAATATGATCAAACAAAGCTACCGCACAGCGACGGCTCACACACTGAACCAGTAAAACAGTAGAACAGTAAAAAGAAAAAAAAGATTCTGACTATCCAAGTTTGAGTTGCTCGCTGAGAGGGGAACTATGAAAGAGGTCATTAGGATGGTATGTAGTATCTTCACACTTCTAGCCTGAAGGCTCTACAAGTATGGCCGAAGTCAGAGTTTTGGGGATTTCTTGAAGCATTTTTTTAATTTGTTCTATTTTCGAGAAACACCTCCAGGCCTCCTTTCACTGCTGTTTCTTTGGAGTAGAAGCATCGACTGGCGTAACTTTATCAGAAGACTGCAATTAGCTCAAGAAGCATGTTAAACATTTCACGATAGACTTCCTTCTATCTTTACTATTCAGTGTGATTGCCGGCCACGAGCAAGACCTCTCTGTCTCAGATCAAGTGTTGTTCAGACTGAGACTTTACAGTTTTAGTCCTTTGTGTCTCTTTTTGTCCATCATATATCTCCTCATCATCTCTCTATATCTGTCTCGCTTACACACACACACACACATACATACATACATAGACACTCTCTCTCCCTCTGTCTGTCTCTCCTAGCTTTCTCCCTGTATGTCTCCTCACTTCTTGCTTACTCCCCCCCCCCTCTCTCTCTCTCTCTCACTCTCTCTCTCTCTCTCCCCCTATCCACAGAATCATCACATGAGCCACTCAGAACGACTCCAACCAGTGTTGTAATCAGCAATTTGGGGCGGTTTGTACGATATTCACATTTAGCACGCGTCCATGAACTTTACTGTTTGGATGGGTCACGGTCAAAGACAGAGAGAGAGAGAGAGAGAGAGAGAGAGAGAGAGAGAGAGAGAGAGAGAGAGAGAGAGAGAGAGAGAGAGACGGACAGACAGAGACAGACAGATAGCGACAGAGAGACAGACAAACGGACAGACAGATAGGCAGATAGGGATTCAGACTATCTCTAGTGTAATTACCATTCAGTGCAGCTGCTTGTATTTATTTCTCTGCCCTCAGAGCTTTGATCCTGAACTATCTGCTCTACAATCATCTGATCTGATAAATTATTGAGCGCTCGTTTCCGCTCATTCATTCACTAAAATAAGTAAGGTAATTAGAAGTAATAGAAGAGGAGGTGGTGTTAGTTTTAGCAGCAGCAGCAGCAGCAGCAGCAGCAGCAGTAGTAGTAGTGGTAGTAGTAGTAGTAGTAGTAGTAGTAGTAGTAGTAGTAGTAGTAGTAGTAGTAGTAGTAGTAGTGGTAGTAGTGGTAGTGGTAGTGGTAGTGGTAGTGGTAGTGGTAGTGTTAGTGGTAGTAGTAGTAGCAGCAGCAGCAGCAGCAGCAGCAGTAGTAGTAGTAGTAGTAGTAGTAGTAGTAGAGAAGTTGAAAACCTCAGCGATAATAGCAAATACTTCAATTTTTAAAAAGTTAGGAAAGAAAATAAAAATGTCATTCTAAAAAAAAAAGGAAACGAGTAAAGGACAATCTTTGGGTATCATGAAATACGCTTTAAGTTACAGCCTGAGTCCCGTGATGAATGCTCGGCAGTGAAGTCACGAGCCGTTGAGAGAAACTGTACATTCGGCACTAATAAATTCCCCCTTTGTTGTTATCTGTAGTCGTGAGGAACATAATTCTTACAATGTTTGCGACATAATTTGCCAGGGTTGGACTGAATACATCCTTAGTAGCACCAGTGCACAGGCCTGGAGCTGCCGCAGATTTAGAGATGCCTGGAGCAAGGGACTCTGCTCTGACTCATGTTTTCCGGTCACCTTATCAGAGTTGGTGATCTGCACTCATCACGGACGACAACTGTCTCCACTAGCTGCGAGAGCCAATCAATAGCGATTGCCGTAATTAAAATCTCTTCCTGACAGAGGAACATTCTAGAAACAAGCCCTGGTAGGCCGCCAGACGGCCATGACAGGTGGGGCTGCAAGACTTTTGGGCATAGGGGGACTGGTTAAGGAGAGAGAGAGAGAGAGAGAGAGAGAGAGAGAGAGAGAGAGAGAGAGAGAGAGAGAGAAGAGGAGAGGGAGAGAGAGAGATACCAGAGAGTAGAGAGAGAGAGAAAGGAGAGAGGGAGAGAGAGGAGGTAGAGAAAGAGAGATGAGAGCGAGAGTAGAGAGAGAGGGGAGAGAGGGAAAGAGATGAGAGGGAGAAAGAGAGAGTAGAGAGAGAGAGAGAGAGAGAGAGAGAGAGAGAGAGAGAGAGAGAGAGAGAGAGAGAGAGAGAGAGAGAGAGAAGCCAAGGAGTCCCATTCATCAGGTCCTGGTTTCTATTCCTGGAATCCTCCCGTCCCAGGATCGATTTGAACACAAGAGACCGAGAGTGAAGACTGAGAGGTGAGATGTCTCCCCACGGGCCGGCGGTGAGTCTGTCCACCCACTCGGATCCTCTTTGGCTGAACGGCCCACTCTCTCACTAGGGTTACACACACACACCTTCACTCGACACAAACATTATAAGGAGTACAAAATACAGTGAGAAATCGTTGTAAATTAGAAATAAGCTCAGGGGCACAGAGAATCGAAAACAACCAATGGCTTCGTTCTGGCTTCGTGGATCTCTCTGTTTCCGAATGATGAATGTTCGCGGTTCCAATTTGCTGTTTGAAAGCCCCCATCCCTGGTGCCTGCCACCCTCATATCAATTGTTCACCCCAAACACGACTAGTGTTTAGCATATCACTAATGCTGTTCACCCCAAACACGACTAGTGTTTAGCATATCACTAATGCTGTTCAAGGTTCGGAGTGGAAAATTTGGACATTCCCGCTATGTCAGAAGACTAACATTTTTACAGGGACATAGATATATCGGTAACAATATACCCACAATTCTCTTCTACACGGGCTTAGTCCAACACACTTTCATGGGCAGAACCATTTCTCCTAGACAAAAAAAAAAGCTATTGGGTTCTGTCCGACAAACCAGAGATATCCACTTATAATTGCGACCACTAATCTCATGGTAAGAGTGGAATTGATACAAGACAGCTGTGGGTGTACACCGAAGCGGCACTGAGCATCTATCACGGCAACCGAATCTGCATTGGACTGCTCTCGGTATGGTGGAATCTTCAATTGTGCTTGATAGTTTTTGCTCATATGCAAAAGACAGAGAGAGAGAGAGAGAGAGAGAGAGAGAGAGAGAGAGAGAGAGAGAGAGAGAGAGAGAGAGAGAGAGAGAGAGAGAGAGAGAGAGACACCACTTTGCGATCCCCACAGACCAGCTCCATCATTCTACCCTCTACAGATATCACACAACACAAGAATACTGTTGCCTTAACGACGTGAATGCAATATTTGAAAGATGTATCACAGGTATAACATAATCAAAACAACAGCAAAATACAAGACATTCAATTCAGTAGTAACAACAGCTGCTGTAGCGTACTGCCCCCAGCTGGTCCATCATAGCCCTCCAGCCACACGCAGGTGTGGCCCAGTCGGAGTCACTAAGATTCAGCCATAGGGACTTTCTCAGAATGGAGCAGGGAACTTCTACGTGATATACGGAGTCTGAAATAATGCTGCACTTCGCTTTCAGAATTTATGTGGCAAAAAAAGAACGCATTGGTTTCGTACCGAGCCCTGTTTTTTACGTTGAAATATTCGCCTTTGAAAGTTTTACATCTCAAAAGCCACTTGACTTTTCCCTTCTGCTCTGTTGAGGAAATCAGCCAAAACTCATGTCTGGCTTCTCTAATCTGCAGTTTGATCTATGATACTATTTTTTTTTTTTTTTTTTTTTTTTTTTGGGGGGGGGGCAACCTGTGAAACCGTAACAATGAATATCTTTAGTGTTTGAGTTAGAAGGTTTGGGCAGTACGCCATAGCACTTCATACAGTATATATATATATATATATGTATATATATATTCTGTCTGGTGGTAAGTGTGATATCATGATACTCATAGTCAACACTGTACACAGCATCCTACCTAACTGTGAAAAAAAAAAGAGCACATAGATACACACACGCACACACGTGATCAATATTATAGATATAAAATGACTTATGAGTGCGCGTGAAAGATGAAAGTTCAAAACAGAAGAGCAAATTGAACAAATAATCATTCCTAATCTGAAAACAACGATACAGTGTAGATAAATCCAAGAAGGGGAAAAAAAGAACACAAAGCGATAGCAGCAATAAGTGACGCGAGGGAGAAAAAGAGAGAGGGAGGGAGAGGAAAGAAAGGGAAGGAAAGAGACAATGAAAGCGAGAATACGACAGAAAGAAGGAGAGAGAGAGAGAGAGAGAGAGAGAGAGAGAGAGAGAGAGAGAGAGAGAGAGAGAGAGAGAGAGAGAGAGAGAGAGAGAGAGAGAGAGAGAGAGAGAGAGAGACAGAGAGAGAGAGAGAGAGAGAGAGAGAGAGAGAGAGAGAGAGAGAGAGAGAGAGAGAGAGAGAGAGAGAGAGAGAGAGAGAGACAGAGAGAGAGAGAGACAGAGAGAGAGAGAGAGAGAGACAGAGAGAGAGAGAGAGAGAGAGAAAGAGATAGATATGCGCCACTAGCTATGAAGCCACAGTGAACATAATTTGAAAAACGCAGTAAACCACAGTGAACATAATTTGAAAAACGCAGTAAACCACAAAAGTAAATAAAACATCTACTGATATAAAAAGTGAACATAAATAATCCTAAACTCATTCTCTAGTTAGCGCCTTAAAACAGTCTCGAAGTTGTGAGCCAGGAGTCCTACATGGTTCTTTATCTTAGTGCCGTGAAGCAAAACTAACCTAACAATTATGTTGTGCACAAGTTAAAAGCCATGATGGTAAATGTTTGAAAGTACAATTAGAATTGGAAGATAAAAACATCGGAGACAAGTATTTAATTTCCTTCGAGACTGGTGGTGTTTTGTGTTGTTGTTGTTGTTGTTGTTGTTGTTGTTGTTGTTGTTGTTGTTGTTGTTGTTGTTGTTTGTTGTTGTTGTTGTTGTTGTTGTTGTGGTGGTGGTGGTGGTGGTGGTGGTGGTGGTGTTGGTTGTGGTGTTGCTATAACTTTACTATGCAAACTGCAATTTCCCTGGATCAGCCGATCCCTACCTATGTCTGTAATGCTGAGTAAGATAACCAAAATAAAAGAAATGTGTTTCTCGGATTTTTGTACTCAAGACACTAGGTCAAGATGAGCAACTAAAATAAACCAATCAGTAATGATATGACTCATTTGAACTTGTTTTGTTCTTTAATATATTTTTTATGCTAACTGACCTTGTTTATCATATTGTTGTGTTTATTTTTAACTGCTCTATCTATCTCTGTTTTGTTTTTCTCTGCGAGAACTGGTTTATTTCTTGAGGTGAGAAAAGAGAGATGGTGCATCACAAAACCAAGCGATATCACGACCTCTACAAGCAAGCTATGGCTGAGAGGGTAAAACAACGATCAGCCGACTAAAGAGCCGTGTCTAGATCCCCCGTCCTGCACTTTCTGCTCCCCCTCGATACTAACACTGTAAACTGTTTCAAAAGCTCAGCCCAAACAAAGGCGTTTGGTAGACTAAAAACTTAGTGTTTCCCACGATGAGTTCACCATTTCCGTATGAAAGCTAGCGCTAGCCACTGTTTGTGCTACCAGTTACCAGCACAGGACTGTCCACTGAGTGAGTGACACACATACTATATATATCAGGACCAACAGTGATCTAAGACACCCCAAACCTGGCCTCAGCACTTCTCTTTTCTAAATTACTTAGCGTGAGTGGTGAAGATAAAGTCTTCTAAGAGCTACCATTTCTAGTGAGTGTTAGCGATGCTTCTCCTGCCATGTCCTTCAGCCTAGATTTTATGCTCTGAGCCTGTCTGGCTCTGCTGCTAGCACTAGTGCTGACAAAATTAATGTGACGTGACTTTTGTGTGGTCTGTGTGCAGCCATTACCGAGACAGTGTGGGTGAGAGGCTGGTGCGCCCAGTGCTGACACCTACAGCCAGTTCAGAGTTCTCTTGGTGAACAAAGGCAAGAAATGGAAACATAATAAATAAAATTATACATCTTGCCCATAACCTGCACCCTCCTGTCTTAAATTTAAACTAAAAAAAAAAAAAAAAAAAAACAACCCAGCCCGAGCCCCGACTAACACAAAGAGCAAAGTATGCCCAGGTAGATAAGACGACAGCCGAGACCCAGGAAGGGTTTTCGAAGGCGGCGCTTGTATCGAGCTCGGGCTGCCATTCAGATTGTTGCTGGATGATACGAGACAAGCACCAAGTTATGGGCAACTATTGAAATTCGTGATGAATTAATTTAAAAATTTACTTTCACTGATGATCTAAAACTAAAGTTTTGTCATTTTCCACGTTTCTTACACTTTTGTCCAATTATCACTCAAATCAAATTCTTGTATTGATTTAATGGGTTTTTTTTCTCTTTCACAGCACTGTGTTGTTAAGAATTAAAAACTTTTCTTCACTTCAACCCATCAGTTTCTCGCTCCAGCCCGAGCTTGATCTAATCGCCGCCGTTGAAGCCTCGACCCTCCACTCGCCAATAGCTGGAGGAAGCGGGTGTACTCACTTTTCACGATGATAGCCACTTCATGCTCGATGTTGCCCAGCTCGGAGCTCGCCTCGCACGTGTAGTTCTTGGACTCCACCACGGTAAGCAGGGTGAGCAGGTTGGAACCGATGGGGGCGTCCTCGTCCTTGGTCAGGTAGTCCGCTCCCTCCCGCCACCGGACGTACGGCATCGGGCTGCCCACAGCCTTGCACGTCAGGTTCACGTCGCTCTCGGCCGTGACAACCACGGACTTCTCCATGTGGCCGATAAACTTGGGCGCCACGCGCCGGACTAGACACACAGGACACAGGCGAGAATTAGACAAGTTAAAACACGGGCCAGTAACAGGTGAAATAATAGTATTGAGCATAAACAACTTCAGCTACAACAAGAACAGCAACAACAATAGCATTTATAATAATAATAATAATAATAATAATAATAATAATAATAATAATAATAATAATAATAATAATAATAATAATAATAACAATAATAATAATAATAATATTAGTGTCATCACCAATAGAGCCCAATAAGACTGCAAACGTAGTTAAATAGGATTACAGTTACACATCAAGGCTAGTGTCTTGTCACCGACGTCATTGAGAAAACACTTCAGAAGTATGCGCTATTTGAGCACGGGTCTGGCCTAAAGACAGGCATGTCCCTTGCTTCTCACACGACAACCTGCTTCGGCACGAGGCTTAGTTTAACACCCATGTGAAAAGACTTCTGCCTGACGGCAGCTTGTTTGCGGTAAAAGCTTGAAATCTTCTTGCTATGAGCGGGCTTTATCAAATATGTCATGATCGAAATGTCTGTTAGATGGAATATGGCGCTGGCACTCATTAGTTCATCATTTTGTGATATTTCCCTCTTTGATTCTTTGCTTGTCAATTGCTATGGCTCCTACACACGAGACCTCAGCCCTCTTCTTCAGAGCAAACACGAATTTTTCTGCGCGCAATCACGCCGAGTGCTCTAGCCGCACAGCTACCGCCACTGCTCAGTCATTTGGTTTAAACAGAATGTTTGGGGAGAATATTTAAGGAAACAGGACCTTGTAACCAACAGTTGGTGTTGATGTGTTTTAAAGTTCAAACTCAAAACCAACATTTCGTGACCTGCTGGCTGTTTGATGCAAACTGAAAACCAACATTTCGTGACCTGCTGGCTGTTTGCTGCAAACTGAAAACCAACATTTCGTGACCTGCTGGCTGTTTGCTGCAAACTCAAAACCAACATTTCGTGACCTGCTGGCTGTTTGATGCAAACTGTCCTGTCCTGAGAGATCTTAAATCAAGCTTGACGGCACATGTCAAGTACACCCCCGTCGGACATGTTTTTTGACATGTAACAATGATAGAATTATGTTTAAGTCTCAATATAAGCAAACTACTCTTCGATCACTGGCGCTCACAGATCAAACAATCAAAATAAAAGAAAGAAATCTGCTGGTCTCTTCCTTCACGAAATTCACAACAAAGCAAATACAAAACAATGTGGCGCCTGTACTCACCCTGGAAACCCTGGAAACATTTTTATAGCATGCCAAAGCGCAAAGTACGCGAGTTTGTTGCTCCACGCAAAACCTACTCGTACTTGAAGGTGAGACAAAGTGGCACAGTAATTAGAGCGTTCGACTAATCAACCCTCAAAAGCTATGAGTTGGGTCCCAATCTCTAATGTAATTGCCTCAGAAGTTTTTTTTTTTCTTCTTCATCTTCCTCGGACCGTGAAGGTTAAAAAAATATGATCTTCTTGCGGTTAGCTAGTAAAAAGTTGTAAAGATATGCATCTATATAATATCATTACGTGGAGGGGGGAATAAAGAGTAAAGTGTGAAGTATCCACGCCGAAGAGAAGAGGGAGGGGGTACTTAGCACTCTAATCCCAGTCTGCTCTGACCCGCTGCCAGTCCAACAATGTTGTGTAAACTGACATTTGTTTTGTTTATAGCGCGGAGGAGTCAGGCGCCCAGAGAGCTGCTACTGTTCTGGCTGACATCTCCTCCTGCCTGGAGTGTTAAGCTCCTGGTCCCAGCCCCACTGACTGGCCCGACGTCTGACAAGCCCGAGGCATCAGCTCAGGCAGATATAAACACCGGCGTGTATTCCGGACTCCACCTTCCCCGGGGCCGCACGCGTCGCGTTCAATATTAGATGAGGATGTGTGTGGCGCACTCACCGTTAAACTAATCTGAATTAAAACTTGAAAAAAAAATCTTACAGAGACCTACTGCCTGACACCTCACTGGCCATAGAGCTTTCAAAAGATTCCAAGATTACGAGGCAACTGCCAATTATTACATCTTGCTTAGTCCATGAAGGAGCATAAAAGGGCAACAACCATTTGACTCGACCCTGTCTCTGGTGCACTAGCTGGGTCTCCTCTTCTCAACCAGTACCTGACTGCGAGCTGTAAAGCTTGTGTCCCTAATGCTCAGTGCGACGCACAGGCAAAGCTAGAATTCAACGTCTTATTCGGAAACTCAATTTTCTATCATTCCTGCCCGAAGGGACAGGGGTATCTGAAATAATTACCTGAATAGGACAGCCCACATGTTTCTTCCTTGCCACGGCCACCTGAGGGACAACCAGTTTGTGGTTGTTGCCAACCATCCCTGCTTAATGGATGAATGGATCACCCAAGCCTCAGCCGTTTGTAATGCCAGAACCGCAATTACTTGAGCCATCTAATGTGGAAGTTCAGAAATCAATAACAGGCTGGGACTGGCATGCTATTGTCAGGACGAGAATTTCTTGAACTGTTTACATGCGGGCAGTGTCGCGTCACTCATCATAATTTATACCATTTCGGCCGAATGGAGAGGGCTTGAATAGGAGTTTGAGAACCGACGATCGAAGTAATGAAAAATACTCCTACAGAAAGACCGGCCATGGAGGAATGCTCTTGCCGTCAGACTGCTCGGCCCCGCAAGCAACATGTTACATGCTTGAGTTGGCAGGACCTCTTGGATACAGCCTCACCGAGCGGGCCAAGTGAGTTACGGACTGGTTGTGATTTGATTACTCGATTAATCAAGATGAGTTTCTCCACTCTCTCCCACATGCGCCGACTGAGGTGGATGCCAAAATAACATATATCGATAGAGAAACCAAGAAAATATCGATTTCCGATAATCAGGCCTCTCCAAGCGAATCGTCATTGATTTTTTAATTCGTTTCTCCATTTCATTATCTCCTCTTCTGCTCTCTATACATTCTGTCGCTCAGGTCTCGGAGTAGGGCCATTCATCTAACTTTATCTAGTATTTTGGAGTAAGCAGCAAGACTTTTTTTTTTCACTTTTCCTTTTGATATCTCTTCTCCGTACAATTCAGTTAGCGCTGCAGGGAATTCCGCAAGGAAGCTGCTGCGATGCAGCTATGCAAAAAAAAAGTTTTCATCTATATTGTAATGATTCTGTGTTCTCACGGTGTGTTTAGATTCCTAAGCCTTGGGCAGTATCTCGCCATGTGAGCATGATGGAACACAAGGCACAATGAGCCCATGTGGCAGACAGACCGAGAGGAGAGCCGGAGACCTCCCCAAGCCCCCCAGCCAACAAGTGGTGGGACCAGCAGCTGTTGAGTGTTGAGCTCAAGCATGACTCACAGCACTCACTCACCCAGGTCCAACAGGACGCCCTTTGGATCGTCTGCTCTCCCCACTTCCGGCCAGCTTTGCTGTCCTGACATTTCATTGGAAGGTGCGAGTCAACCGTTTGAGCACTATCTCAATATAAAATATTCCATCAACTCAACCCACAAACCACTCGCTAGATTGACGCAATAACCTCTAGGTGGAAAGTGTGGACGTTAGGTTCTAGAGGGAACACGATCTTCACTGGTGGTAATCCTGGACTTCTCTGAAAGGACATTTCCAACACTATCACTGGAACCAGCATATATATATATATTAGACTTCCAATTATCCTAAACCAGAAGGCTTTAGGTTCTTCCCTTTGACAGAAGATCAAAAGAGCTAACGTCCCTGTTTGGGTATGGTTGAACCCATGGATAATTCTTCAGTTTCTAGAATTTGAATTTTCAGCGAAAAACTCGTCGCTCTCTAACAAGGTTACGCTATAGAATGCCGGTGGCTCCTCAAGATGTTAGTTATAGGAAAGTTAAGCATCAAAATACCCGAGTGTGTCACTCAGCCTTCACTCGACAGGGGAGGGGAACAAAACAAGTTACTGAAGAGACGTGTTCCCCGTTCCCTGCAAGACAAGCATGGTCGTAATGGTGTGAACCCACACTAGCGTGTGATCTCTCTTCTGACATACACTGTTAGGATACATGCCTTCTGACGATGAAGAATCACGAACTGTGTTATAAGGATTAAAAATGTAATAAATGACTTGATCTTATTCCTAATAATAATAGCCGAGGTATCGTATTGTGGGTGGAAAAGTGGAGATCTTTTGCTTCTCTCCAGTTCTATCTTTGAGCCAACCTCCCAGACAAATCTTCCATTTTTAGAATCTCCCTGACAGCAGCTATTAGTGACCCTAGCGACCCATTTAGCTGCGTTCAGTTCCTGAAAACTAACTCTTCCAAGGCGCGTCTAACACGAGAATTTCTACAAGAAATGCTTTGTCTCAAACTCTTTAGCTTATTTTGCTCACAAGTTCAGATGCAAGTGTAAGGTACAAATCATGTGTCGACTGCGACCTTCAGGGGCTACATCACAACACATGGGAGTGTAAACAAGTGGAGGTAGATTACCACGCAAGATTTTATAAATGAAAAAAAAAAAAGGTGAGAAAAGCTAGTGATGTATCCAGGGCTCATCAGTCAACGACTGAGGTGGGCTTCATCTGTCTCCACTGGCGACAAAACCAAACACGCGCGCCGGAGAAAAGCAGCCCAGGAATGTCTTCTCATGTTTCCCGTGGAGAGATGTTCACTCGCTGCTGGCATCGCCAGCCTCCGCCAAACAACAGATCTAGAGCAACATTCACCCCACAAGTTTTGTTGGCTCAAGTTTTCCTTAATGTCTATTTGGTTAGTCCGCTACCATACCGTTAACGATGCAAAGTTGACACCCAGGAGAGGTGATAGCCATTGTTATTATCTTCCTCTCTCTAGGGAAGTAGGTCAAGCGAAGACAATCAGTTTAGATTATTTTCCAATTTAGTCTACTCTTCTGTCTCACAGGCAGATATTTCACAGGTGAGGCCTGCATAGGTGAGGCTAGCTTAGACCAGTGTTCTGATCTTATTGGCGTGTTAAGGTTGTTTCGGCAAACAAAAGAACTACTGTGGGAACATCAAGAGTCTGGAAAAGACTTTTTCATTTTCCGAGTCTTCAATGTAGCTCAAGCCATACCGAGAGATACAACATCTCAGTTTTAGAATGTATCATATCAACTGAGAGAAGAAACCTAATGAGGATATAGCTGGGGAAAAGTCAACAGTGTGTATGTTCAGCTGACACACCCCTCATCTCTCTCTCTCTCTCTCTCTCTCTCTCTCTCTCTCTCTCTCTCTCTCTCTCTCTCTCTCTCTCTCTCTCTCTCTCTCTCTCTCTCTCTCTGTCTGTCTGTCTGTCTGTCTCTCTCTCTCTCTCTCTCTCTCTCTCTCTCTCTCTCTCTCTCTCTCTCTCTCTCTCTCTCTCTCTCTCTCTCTCTCTCTCCCTCTCAAAATTATGCGGCCCAGATGTAACTAAATAAAGCCCCGATCTTCCTTTCATAGAGCAACCTCCTCCTCCTCCTCCCAGTCCTCGCTTGACCACGCCGGTTCCAGAGAAAATAATAATAAAAAATTCACGAGAATTCTTCACTGTGGACCTTTAGCAGAGGTCCGTACACCGGTAACCGTCGATCCCCGCATCCAGTAGACTTCCAGAAAGATTGAAAGTTTTCGGCTCGATCACTCACCCTTGACGTAAATCATGGCGCCATAGGAGTAGGCTGTCCCGTGGATGTTGCTGGCCACGCACTCGTAGGTGCCCTCGTCCGACGGTTGCGCTTTCTTGATCTGGAGGTAACCTGCCGAGTAAACAACACAGTCATCATTATTATGTCATGTGTTTCCCTAGGGGGGGGGGGGGGGTTGGAGTGACAGAGGGGGGAAGAGGCAATAGAATAGATAGACAGGCTGTTAGATAGATATATAGATAGATAGATAGAAATAGATATATAGACAAAAATACAGATAGATAGAGAAACATAGATAGAGATATATAGACAAAAAGAAAGAAAGATAGATAGATAGATAGATAGATAGATAGACAGACAGACAGACAGACAGACAGATAGATAGATAGATAGACAGATAGACAGATAGATAGACAGATAGACAGATAGATAGATAGATAGATAGATAGATAGATAGACAGACAGACAGACAGACAGATAGATAGACAGATAGATAGATAGATAGACAGATAGATAGATAGATAGATAGATAGATAGACAGACAGACAGACAGACAGACAGACAGACAGACAGACAGACAGATAGATAGATAGATAGAGATATATAGACAAAAAGAAAGATAGATAGATAGATAGATAGATAGATAGATAGATAGATAGATAGATAGATAGACAGATAGATAGATAGATAGAGAAACATAGATAGATAGAGATATATAGACAAAAAGAAAGAAAGATAGATAGATAGATAGACAGATAGATAATAGACAAGGAGAGAGACAGGGCCAGAAGTATGGTGATGATCGAAAAAAAATGTAACTTTGTTGTTGTTGTTGTTGGATTCACCTGCCAACCAATAATGGTGCCTCAGAGGTAAGTCAGTAGACGCTTAGCAGCTCCTATAATTCTAAACTGCGCATTAGAGCGCGACTTTAGTGAAGTTTGATAAAAAGAAAGAATACATTGGTTTACAACTTTTGATTGGCTGACTGTAAATGTTCACACATTGGAATAATTCTTAAAAGTATAAGTCTTAAGGAGAAGGTGACGGTTTTTGTGAATATAAATTCAACTGATTTATCGAAGCCGCCTCAGTATCTTAGTCTGTTTTCACGATATTATGAGTATCTTATTGTGACCCTCCACTCCAAGACCTCAGCTCTATAAAGGAGCTCTCGACACCCTAAAGAGGTGGGGGAAGGTGCTGTGGAGCCTCTCAATCTCGCTATCTGGGTGGTGAGGGCAACACAACAGGTTCACACACACACACACACACACACGAGCAACTGATTGTATTGCTCGTGTTTTAAGCTTTTATCTCTTTAATCTCATCTTTCTGCCTCGTTATTTTTCTTCAGAGTGTTTATAAGCTTAAAATGATACAGAAAATCTCATGGATACATCGATAAATTGTCTCACGAAGTGGGAAAGTTCGAATATGCGAAAGACTTTTGGGAAGAAAAAAAAAAACAGGCTGATTTTGGCACATCAACCAAAGCCATGAAGGTTTAGATACCGTAAAAAAGTTGATCGTGTTTCACTGATTCTTGTAAAAATATTTCAAGTATCTTTACCCAAGATGAATGTTCAAGTTTTCACACGAGGTTCTTTATCTGTAAAGACAACCAACCACAGGAGTGCCAAAATGTGCAGAGTTTTCGGTTGGTTTTTTTCTTTTTTTTTTTTTTTTTTTTTGAGAATTCACAAATTCACAGCTTGCACCTTGATGCTGTCAAGAAACGAGAGAGAGAGAGAGAGAGAGAGAGAGAGATAGAGAGAGAGAGAGGTGGGGGGGAGGGAGGGAGGGAGGGGGGGGGGGCAGTGAGGCAGATAAAGATATTTAAAATAAAAAGGATATTTAAAAAAAAAAGCATGAGTTCACTTTCCATGTTATGGTCTGCGTTTATCAAATACATCATGCTTATCTTTACAGCTCTAAATAATGAACAGTAAAGATTGTTTTCGCCACCCATAACCCATTACCCTAAATTATATACGAATATGTGTACCTCTCCTCTCTCCAGTACAATTATCATTAAGATTGTTGCCCCCCCCCCCCCCTTTTTTTTTTTAAAGACGATTATTTTCCGTTGCGAGTTAGATTCATGCGCTGTTTATCCCGTGAGGCCGAGCCACGGTGCCAGTGTTGGCAGAGCTCCAGCTGACAGCGGCACGCAGCGCGAGCCGAACAACATTAATGATGTTGGTCATGCTCAGTCTCTATCTCACAACCTTCACACCTTGAACAACATTAATGATGTTGGTCATGCTCAGTCTCTAGCTCACAACCTTCACACCTTGAACAACATTAATGATGTTGGTCATGCTCAGTCTCTATCTCACAACCTTCACACCTTGAACAACATTAATGACGTTGGTGGTGCTCAGTCTCTATCTCACAACCTTCACACCCTGAACAACATTAATGATGTTGGTCATGCTCAGTCTCAATCTCACAACCTTTACACCCTGAACAACATTAATGATGTTGGTCATGCTCAGTCTCTATCTCACAACCTTCACACCTTGAACAACATTAATGATGTTGGTGGTGCTCAGTCTCTATCTCACAACCTTCACACCTTGAACAACATTAATGATGTTGGTCATGCTCAGTCTCTAGCTCACAACCTTCACACCTTGAACAACATTAATGATGTTGGTCATGCTCAGTCTCAATCTCACAACCTTTACACCCTGAACAACATTAATGATGTTGGTCATGCTCAGTCTCTATCTCACAACCTTCACACCTTGAACAACATTAATGATGTTGGTGATGCTCAGTCTCTAGCTCACAACCTTCACACCTTGAACAACATTAATGATGTTGGTCATGCTCAGTCTCTAGCTCACAACCTTCACACCTTGAACAACATTAATGATGTTGGTCATGCTCAGTCTCTAGCTCACAACCTTCACACCTTGAACAACATTAATGATGTTGGTCATGCTCAGTCTCTAGCTCACAACCTTCACACCTTGAACAACATTAATGATGTTGGTCATGCTCAGTCTCTAGCTCACAACCTTCACACCTTGAACAACATTAATGATGTTGGTCATGCTCAGTCTCTATCTCACAACCTTCACACCTTGAACAACATTAATGATGTTGGTGATGCTCAGTCTCTATCTCACAACCTTCACACCTTGAACAACATTAATGATGTTGGTCATGCTCAGTCTCTATCTCACAACCTTCACACCTTGAACAACATTAATGATGTTGGTCATGCTCAGTCTCTATCTCACAACCTTCACACCTTGAACAACATTAATGATGTTGGTCATGCTCAGTCTCTATCTCACAACCTTCACACCTTGAACAACATTAATGATGTTGGTCATGCTCAGTCTCTATCTCACAACCTTCACACCTTGAACAACATTAATGATGTTGGTGATGCTCAGTCTCTATCTCACAACCTTCACACCTTGATTTCCTGAAAACTGCGCTGGTTTCTCGCCCGCAACAGTTACGCATACAGCGTCACCGCCTGATATACCTGCTAAAAAATGTTGATATTAAAAGTCTTATCATCTTGTTGCATGTTGATGGATCTGGATTTTTTTTTCTTCATCTTAAAGAATCAGATGGACCAAGTCTGATATAAAAAATAACGTGAAGTGTCTTTGGGTGTCCTTGAGTGTTTTCGTCACACTTGTTTCTTTTCGCCAGTAGAGGGGACTAGAGCCTATGAAATAGCGAAGCTGGGCTTCTACAGGGCAAGGGTATTTCATAAGGGTTGAAAGAATGGGCGTCGTTTCTGCTGGTTTTTCACGTGTACAGAGCTGCCCAGTTCTCTCACCCTCTCCATATCCCAGATACTCTAGAGATCTAGACGGCGGCCATGGAGTTCGGAACTAGTCCTGACTGGTGACGGAGCCTGATATTTACGCTGAACATCTCGCCTAAGGGTACAGAGGTTGGCGAGGTTGAACCTCTTGGCTAGGTTGGGCCTGTTAGGGTGAACTTTACTTGAATTAATCACATGTAAAACTAAAGGGTCAATTGGAGGGTATAATTAATGCATGAATCAAGTTCTTGGTTCCTACAAAAAAAAAAAAAGAAGCGAGATAATAGCTTCCGTGGGTTCCACGTGGTACAAAATAACTATTTCTGATTCCAGTTTTTATGAACTTCAATGATTTCACGCAAGACGCGGCAAGTTGTTCACTCTGTTTAAAAGAGAAAACGAATTTGATAGGATTTTTCAATGTCATGCTCTTTGGGAATGAGATTTTAAAGTGTAAAAGCGCTCTGGGCTTTTTTTTTTCATGGAAAGGGCGCTCGAGAAATCATATGAGTAAATATGTATGTATGTATGTATGTATGTATGTATGTATGTATGTATGTATGTATGTATGTATGTATGTATTATTATTATTATTATTATTATTATTATTATTATTATTATTATTATTATTATTATTATTATTATTATTATGAAGCTGTCCGTGACGAGTGGCATCACAAACCGGGCTCTCACGCACCAACCACCAACACAGTTATGATTATCTGGGTTGGGCCCAGAAAACTGTGAACATCGCTTTGTTACTGATAGAAGTCTAGGTGGGTTGGGGCTGAACAGTAAAGCTACTCCCTTGCAGGCTGAACGTCTGTAATTTATCACTGATGAGATAGGTAAGTCAGCCACGTAGGTGGTTCAGCGGTGAGAACATTCGCTCTTGGCAATGGCAGAGAGAGAGAGAGAGAGAGAGAGAGAGAGAGAGAGAGAGAGAGAGAGAGAGAGAGAGAGAGAGAGAGAGAGTAGGAGAAGGAGAGCAGCACTTAAGACAGACTCAATATTTATGAGACATTTCCATCTGAGTGTGTGTTTTCCCAAATCTTATCTTCCCTCGGATTAGCTTCAATCTCACACATGAAGGAAACCCAGAGCGCGCACCCTGTGTCTTATCATCCTGCTATCAAATGTTCCTAATCCAAGACCTAGACTCTAGCTCTAGCTGGATCTAGCGGTAGCTAGGCCTCAAGCTCTACGTTTCTCTGTCGCTCCACCTGTTTGTTTCATCTCGGTTGAATCAACTACCACTAGAATCTAGATCTAGTTCTAATTCTTGTGTTCCCGGCAGGAGAACGATGGCTGACATTGGACCGGGCCAGGACAAAAATAAAGAAAAGCAAACACAAAAAAAAAAAAATAAATAAAAAACCCTAACAAACCTGAGCCAAGAAATCAAATATTCAGTGAATCAATCACTGTTGTTGAAGCCTTTAGAGCTGTTTTGGATTTATTTTTAGATCCTCAACATGATTGTTTCCACGGAGGACTGGATGGGTTAACTTCTCGTGGAAAGAGTCGAGTTACTGGAATAATCTACCGCTGTCTGTATCATTCAGGAGAGGAGTGGCAGGACAGAGAGTGGGAGGCGAGAGGAAAAAATAATATAAAATCTAAACTGTTCAAGGTCAGTTTGGGTTACAGAAGTTGGAAAATGGCAAATCAATATAGAGGAGTGAAGAGAGAGAGAGAGAGAGAGAGAGAGAGAGAGAGAGAGAGAGAGAGAGAGATAGATAGATAGAGAGAGAGAGAGAGAGAAATAATCATAATTTTATCTCAAACAGATCACCTTTAACTGTGTGAGTGTGTGTGTGTGTGTGTTTGTCGGGAGGGGGAGGGGCAAGTGAGTAGAGTGAGGAGATGAGTCTCGCCTCCGCCTCGTACTGTCGGTCTGCTAACCCCTCACGAGTAGAGGAGGGGGGGGGGGGCACACACCTCATCCACGTAGGTAAACACTCCCTGTGATCCTCTCGGGGATGCTCACGGTACACAACCGAGAGTGAGCACTACACTCTGGTCTTGGCTCACTGAACTCTAGACTCAAAGCAGGGCGAGAAGAAAACCCGCTACCATGATTGTCTTAAGCTGCATGGGCAGGTTAACAAAAACTACCTAAATCTCTTGATTGTATTTAATAAGCAACTCTTAAAGCTTAGAATTTGACACTTATGCAATGTTTGTAACGTTACTTCTTCTAATGGTGTCATTGGATACCGATAAATGCCTGGCCGAATCAAGTTGCTTGCTGAGCATCTCACTATACTTAGTCTAACAGTTTGAGAAGTCACGTACTACTGAATCACCATCGGCAAAAGTTTGTATTGATGAAACACCTCAGCAATAATGATGTTTCTAGTGTAAGACGTCGTAAGGGAGCAGGAGAAGAGGAGGAGGTAGAGGGATCGACAAGAGGAGGAGGACGAGGAGGAGGAGGAAGAGGAAGAAGAAGGGGATGGTAGAGGAATGTAAGTTTAAAGCGCAAGCTATAGTGATATTTCACAGTTATTGAAGGTCGAATATACAACACTATGAGCTGATCAAGGGTTGTCCACTTAATACATGTAGTAACTCAATGTTAAATCTTAAACTGTTACTTTTTATTATTGTTATTTTGTTTTTTGTTTTGCCTTTTTGTGCTAAGGAGAATAAAGGCGACGGGAGATACTGTTGCTGTTACATATAATGGTGGTGTTGATGATGATGGTGATGATGATGTCGGTGGTAATGACTTTGAGGATGCTGATGTTGGTGGAGGTGATGACTTAGATGCTGCTGCTGCTGCTGCTGATGATGATGATGATGATGCTCACTTATCGCGTGACTCACCTGTTGATAGTATATCTAGTCTGGGGTCGGACAGCTCGACCGGCATTTTGTCTTTGAGCCAGGAGATGGTCGGCTCGGGACTTCCGGATACATCACAGGTGAGGCGCGCCACCTTGTCTTTCTCCACTGACTTGAGCTTGGGCTGGGCCAGGAACTTCGGGAAGCCGTCAGGGATGCCTGGACACGGAGGTGAGGGAAGAGAGGGAGACATCTGGATAAGACTCTGCTACGGCAGCCAGATAAATGCCCGTAATGAGCTAGTATAATATGTAGTGTGTAAATTGCTTTGAAGCTTAACTTTAGAGAGATCTCCCTAGAACATTTCACTGTCTTAAACTTACAGATAATTTAAGAACAAGCAAACTAAAAAGGAAAGAGGAAAAAAATGGCACGTAAAGGCACACGAACCACGACGAGATGACAGTTGATCACAAAAGATAAAAACTAAAAAAAAACAAAAAACAAAAAAAAAACACCTGAGTTTGATAAAGGAACCATAACTCTATAAAATCTGAATCCCAAAACTGTTGATGGTGATGAGATTAATCTTTCACAACCTGTTCTCATTCTTCTTCTTTATTTCAAGTAATGAAAAACCAAATGCTTTATTTCCAGTTCGGAAACTTTAATTTGATCAAATTTCAGTGTAAGGTATTATATCTTTATTTCTCTCTACACAAGGTTTCATAAACACGAAACATCAGATCGATTTCTATTTAAAAACGTGTTAACATTAGGGAAATAGAAAATACTTTAAAAAGAAAAAAGAAAGAAAAAAAGTGACCATCTATGTAAGGCAAGCCAAAGGGACCTGTCGAATTTAGCAGCTAGAATGTCGTATTCAGCAGTTTTGAGAGGCTCGGGAATACTGGTTCTTCTTCATCGCTGTTTGATTAATTTACTCCGACAAATCATCACTTTGAAAGGAGATATTTGACCCGAATGTTTGTCAGAGAGACTTGAGAATATTGCGGTGATGAATGTCACTGTGAGTCCCAGACAGTGTATCACATTTAGCGATGTTTCATTATTATCATTCTAGGCCTGCAGAGTTCCTCGCCCTTCTCTTTCATTTGAGGATATTTAATACTTATGAATAACTCAAGAAGATACCAAATGTTCACGTAAACAGTTTAATGTAAGAGATAGGTTTTCATGATGTTTTACCAGTCACCTTACTATGGTTTGTTTGAGATAGCGACATGAACAACGACAAAAAACGTTAAGTTCTCGAATAAAGTTGTATGTAAATACATCCATTCAGTGATAAAAAACATTAACACGGCAAATACACGCAGAGAGAGAGAGATAGAGAGATAGACAGAGAGACAGACAGACAGACAGGCAGAGAGAGAGACAGAGACAGAGACAGACGGACAGGCAGAGAGAGAGACAGAGACAGAGACAGACGGACAGATAGACAGAGACAGACAGACAGACAGACAGACAAAGAGAGAGAGAGAGAGAGAGAGAAAGAGAGAGAGAGAGACAGACAGACAGACAGACAGACAGACAGACAGACAGACAGGCAGAGAGAGAGACAGAGACAGAGACAGACGGACAGATAGACAGAGACAGACAGACAGACAGACAGACAGAGACAGAGACAGACAGAGACTGTCAAGGAGCTAGTAATGAGATTACGAAGCTCTCTATGGCAAGCATGCTGCCTCACTCATGTTTTACAACACTACCCGTTCCCGGCAAGTGAATGGGAGACTATTTCGAGAAGGATCAATCTGGGTTTTACTTTTAATTTTGAAAACTTTCTTATTTTTATGATTAATTGTTCCTAATTTTTTTTCTTCTTTTATAACGCTTGTTATTCAACATAAGCTGACGAAGCTCTGTGGTGATACAATACATAAAGATACGTTTCAGAAAAAAAAAAAAGACAAGAGAATAAGTGACTCAATTGTTAAAAACAGAAAAAAATCAGAGTTTGAAAAACACTTCCACAAAACCAGTTAAGAGCTTGATTGATTTAATGTTGGTTTTTTTTTTTTTTTTTTTTTTTATTAATTTTGTTCTTTAACTGGAGCAGAGATTGAAAAAATCGTAGAAACCTAAAAGATTACTTTACAAAAAAAAAAAAAAAATGAAAACTATCAAATTTCTACATAATGTGCGTTTGGTTTTAATATCGAAATATTTCTACATCAAAAAAGATAATAATCCGGTAAGAATTTTATTTCAAATCTTTGACGTCAGAGCTTATCTAAGAATGGCTTTATACAGAGAAGAGAAACTGGTATCATAGTAGGAAGATGCAGAATAATCTACACAACACTGATCACATCACATTCAAATATCGAATAACATGGCATTAAGAAATAGACAAACAAACAAAAAACACCGCTGGTAAAAGAAGATATCTAATGTTCACTTGTGGAAGAAAAAAAAATATAAAAAGCTAATTTTCCGAATCAAATTTAAACTATCGCTCCCTCTCCCTCTCTGTCTGTCTGTCTGTCTGTCTGTCTGTCTATCTATCTATCTATCTGTCTATCTATCTGTCCATATCTGTCCATCTATCTATTTGGCAAACTAGTCAGTGCAGGTTAGAGTCATTGGATTGACAGAAGAGGAAACATGAAATGACTTTTTAAAAAAAGGTGGAGAGGTGGAAGGATAGATTGAAAGATAGATACACAGAGAGCTAAGACAAACAGAGGGAGTGAGGGAAGGGAGATTGAGAAAGATACAAAGCTATAATAGAGACAAACAGAACGATAGCAGGTGAGTGAGTGTGTAATCTATGGCTATGGACTAGAGTGGTTTGAGCTGGTGGAATGAAAGGACGGGGCTGTGGGAAACCAGTGGAAGCTTTTCTCAGGTCTGTTTCCTGGTAGGACTGGTTGACTTAGGTGAAATGATGAGAGGAGGGAGGGAGGGGGTACAGGGCAACCTCATTGATCTTGTTCTACGACAGAAACACGCACACACACACACAATGAGAAACAAGAGGGAAAAAATCCACACAATTTCAAAGTTATCAATTCCTGCTCAAGAAAGACACGAGGATACAACATCAAAAGTGAGAGGGTGACACTCTACTGAGGGCGTCATGGCAAGCGCTCTGGGCCCGAGACTCTTCTAGTGAACCACTTGATGTTGACCAAAACAGGGGGTAGTCTCGCAACTTTTTCATATCACTAGAACGTGTGGCAACCTGGGAGTAGCTGTCTCTAAACTAGACCCACACACATAGATCTACTTCTCATCGGCTGCCGCTTGCTCTAGCTACACAAATCCGCTCAGGTTTATTTGTTAATGTGGAAATCAGGAGCCGCCAGTCGAGGCCGTTCTCTCCGTGCTGAGGACTGGACAGTTTTTGATGCTTCTATCCCGGATAAAACGCCGAAACACTTACTATTACAGGCTTTTCTCCGCTGAAGACTCTCTGTTATCTAGCCACCACCACCCCCCTCCCCAGTGAGTTTCTACCTACTATTAAAGCTCATCCTACACTCATACTACCAATCGCTACAAGATTTTCATGTGGTACCAAAAACATGGGAGACTCCATCAAATACAGACCCCTCAAGCCATGACGCTCTGAGCAAAAATAAGTCACACAATGGCACAAAATGAGAAGGAATATTTTGTGCACCCCGCCCTATTGCCACTAGGCTAAAGGGAAGGGTTGGCAGACATAGAGAAAAGGTGGGCCATATTTTCAGGGAAGTGATCGGCCGTGAGTGGTGTGTGTGTGCTCAGCCTAGACAGGGACAGTGTGAGATGACACGAGTGAGTGACACTTGCAGTAGGTGATGCTGGGCTTTACCTTCATACTGCGTGACCCACTTTCTGGCGACTGGGGAGGGGAAACACGACACAGGATGGAAATGATAAGGATACCAGTGGTGGAGGGAGAGGGGAGGAGGTAGAGATAGATAACTAAATACAGAAAACTAAAGAGATAGGGAGATGAAGACAAGGCTAGACAAGGTCACTTAAGTAAAGGTAGAAGGTACTTGAAGATATAGAAACGGAAGTGAAGAATCGAAAAATTAAAATAAAAGGGAAAAATAGAAAGAGAGAGAGAAAGAAAGAGAGAGAGAGAGAGAGAGAGAGAGAGAGAGAGAGAGAGAGAGAGAGAGAGAGAGAGAGAGACAGACAGACAGACAGACAGACAGACAGAGACAGACAGACTGATAGAGACAAAGACAGAGAGAGACACACACACGCACGCACACAAAGACTGACAGACAGGCTGAGCCAGAGAGTTTAGGTCCGAGAAACAAGATCAAGATATAGGACTAGTAAAGGGAAGATAAAAAGGTTATAATATTGTTGATTCATTTGAAAACATGTATCAAGACTCAGTAATCCAAAACAGACACACCATTTTGATTCATAAAATCAAACATTTTCTGTATATGAACGAGCAATCGTGTTCTTAACAATTTTAAAGTTAGAGTCGATATTAACAACTTGCAAAGCAAAGAAATCAAAGCAAGACATGAAAACTTATTTGGCAAGCAAACAAAAAAGCAAATTAAGTCGATATAAACAACTATAGAAGATACGAAGGCATTTGTATGCATTGTTAAATAAATTTACATAATAACAATGATAATGATAATATTGGGAATCTAATCTAGGCATGCATTGGTTAAAATATTATATATATATATACATATATATGTATATTTATATATATAGAATAGAGAAAGCAAGAGAGACAGAGACAGAAAAAGACAAATAGAAGAAGAAGAAGAGAGAGAGAGAGAGAGAGAGAGAGAGAGAGAGAGAGAGAGAGAGAGAGAGAGAGAGAGAGAGAGAGAGAGAGAGAGAGATGCTCCTGGGGTTAAAGGTCCAACTACTGATGACCTGGGTGGTAGTCTCCCGGCCAAAACATGCCAGATTCTAGCTAGAACACACAGAACGAGGCAACGACCTGGATCAAAAACACTGCAAAAACAGTGAGATTGATAGAGGGACTAGGACAGGAAGCTCACCAAGACACAGAGACATAGATAGATAGATAGATGATAGATAGATAGATAGATGATAGATAGATAGATAGATAGATAGATAGATAGATAGATAGATAGATAGATAGATAGATAGATGATTGATAGATAGATAGATAGATGATAGATAGATAGATAGATAGATAGATAGATAGATAGATGACAGATGATAGATAGATAGGTAGATAGATAGATAGATAGATGATAGATAGATAGAAAGATAGATAGATGATAGATAGATAGATAGATAGATAGATAGATAGATAGATAGATAGATAGTTAGATAGATTGACAGATAGATAGATAGATAGATGGATGGATGGAGAGATAGAGAGACAAATAGATAAATAGGTAAATGAATAGATAGATCACTCGCTGGGTAAATAGAGATAGATAGGTCAATAGAGATAGATAGGTCAATAGAGATAGATAGGTCAATAGATACATAGATGATGGATGGATAGGTGAAGGGATAGAGAGATGACAGATAGATAGTTAAACAGAAAGATTGACAGATAGATAGATAGAGGGATGGAAGGATGGATCGAGTGTTTAATGGATAGATAGATGATTGGATGGATTGAGGATTGACTGATTGATTGATGGGTAGATATATAGAAAACTTCACTTTTCTTTGATTAACACACGTTTCTTCAAATACCAAAATGTTTTCAGAATTACAGCAGCAGCAAAATAGTGCTCTGGTTAAGAGCACTACTTGAGCATCATCTGTAGCGATATGTAGCCGGGAGATTAGGCTATGGTTCTGTTCCCTATTTGTTTAGTTAGATAATAACCTCCAGTCCCGTTAGGCTCCCTACTCAGTTCCATCTGATGCTGTTAGTGTAATGAAACATTCCGCATGCAACACTGTCGCGTTATGTACATTGTATGACGTCACCGTGAAGGCGAAGTCAGGTATCTTCTTTTCTAACGAAGACAAATGTTACTATGTTAAGTTAAGTACATGCAGTTCGTCCCATTCTTAACGAAGATAAAAAAAAAAGATAAGTCGAACAGAGATCATTCAGAACTAAGTATGAGAAAACATGAATGGATGCAAGAAATCCAAACTTAGAAACAGCTCAAACACCGATCCACCCTGAAATAGCTGTTAATATCATAGATCAAATAAAGAAAAAATAATAGAGAGAGAGAGAAGGCATGCAGCATAATCAGCTCAAGGCACACTGAAAGAGGAAAGTCCAATTCTGAAAGAAAACAAATTAATGAATAATTCAAGCAAAACCATCTGTCGAGCAAGAGCGCTGCACGGGTTAGATTTTGCCCACACAAAACAGAGCCTAGGCCAGTAGGGCTTGTCGCGACAGAGCAGACTCTCACGTCACGCCTGGACAAACCACAAAGCCAGACTCAGATCACCTTGTGGTCTAGTCTCCACTCTTTTCAGAAACCTTATCAATTTGAACTCTGACCACTTTACACCTCTATCACGCCTCCGTTAGGCAAGATAGAGCTCAAGGGTGGAGATCTCAGTCTTTTGTGTTTTAAAAATATGCGGGCAGGAGTGTCTTTTAAACATTTGAGTGTAGAGGGCATTTTCTCTGTAATTATTGCAAAATGTTGAAAACTGATTGAAAAAATGAGGAGGAAAATAATCTGAGAAAGGCAAACAGATTAAACAGGTCTACACGCTACTCGCTGGCACGAGGTATGTGCCGAGGCCGGCCATGCTAGACTGGGGGGAGCAGACTCGGGCACCCTGTCGGCTATACTCACCATAGTACTCGGCTACTGCGTCTACATCAGGGGGGAGGGGGGGGGAGACGAGAGAGAGAAATACGGCAGACAGAGGTGGGGATTAGTGGTAGAAATAATCAGCATTATAATATAGACAGAGAGAGAGAGAGAGAGAGAGAGAGAGAGAGAGAGAGAGAGAGAGAGAGAGAGAGAGAGAGAGAGAGAGAGAGAGAGAGAGA